>CAKAOJ020000257.1:437500-797275 GCA_916701645.2 Sebastolobus alascanus | reverse complement strand
CACATTGCTTACAATACTAATATTGTAAACTTAAACTCGAAATTCAATACATGTGGTAAGCAGTATTAATGTAATAGTTCCAGGAAGGCCCTCTTTGGTGCATGCTGTTAGCATTGGTAGCTAACTTTAACCTTTTGGGTATCTAATGGGTTAATGATAGAAGGTCCAGGTCTGGTGAGTGACTAACATTACTGTTTAATGTCTTTAGTACCATTGTAGTCTGCAGTGCAGAGTCTTAACAGTAGTTTCCTCAGAATCATGAAGCGCATGTTGCAGTCAATAAATGGGAGGGCACACATGGCACTCAGCTGCACTTACTGTACACTCATAAATATTCCTCTTGTCTTCTAGTGGAGGAAGAAGCGTATGCGCAGGTAAGCATTGATCAACTTTCCTCTGTACAAATTCCTAGTTGCCAGTCATTTTCTCTCTGATTTTGATAAATACACTTGGAAAAACTGAGTGCATGTAACTGGAACATAATTTAAAACTTAATGTAGTGGTGTGTGTGAAAGATGTACCGTGTAATCTATATATGCAGTAATCATAGTGCACTCAAAGCGTCAATATACAATTTAAAACCAGCACTTGATCAATGCCTCTTGGGAGTTTGTTGTGCCAATATCAAGGACAATTTCTTATTTAAAAGTTGCTTTCATATTGATTAGTTGGTATTGGAAGTGTAGAATTTATTTAAACGTTTTTTTTTTTTTATTATTTATTTTAATTTTTTTTTTAAAGCTGCACCCCCATAGTTCATTACTCAAGTCTATAGTACTAAAAGCAGAATCGTGACTTATTCCACATAAATGTACATGGCCTTAGACATGTGAATGGGTCCAGACTCAATATTTGCAAATTGTGTCTGTGAACATCAGTTAGAACTTTGTAGGTGGATTACTGGCTCCAATTCAAAACTCATGATTTTAAAATCGATTGAAAGTCATTGTTGGCCACATGTTTCCCTACCCATGGCTTTAAAACGCAACCATTGATCAGTTTTTGAGAAGCGGTCTTAAATCTTAAGTTGCCTAAGATGTGTTATTGCAGTTGTAACTGCTTCATTTCAAAGTCCATGATGTGATGCTGTATTTTAAAGTTGCATTTGAAGGTAAAATGTCAAATGCATTTACGGCTATATTTGCTGTGGGTTGACAATCTAAGTGACATGTTGAACTGTGAGCCAAAAGGCAAGTTCAGGGATCCCTACGCATTACTGTACCAAGACTAGTGTCAACACCGATTTGTATTGGCCATTAAATCCCTCTATTAGGCCAAAAGGTGTGGCTGATTTGTTGGGTTTGCAATCAGTCCAGATGTGTGCACTACTAAATGGATGTAGAGCAGCAAACATCTGAACATTTTCCTGACATGCATTTATTTATTTATTTTCAATAGGCTGAAGCGTAAAAGGCGAAAGATGAGGCAGAGGTCAAAGTAAGCCCTCAGCCCTGCCAGCTGTGAGCCCGTCGGAGCCTCTCCAGATGACTGATGCATGTGGCTGAAGTGGAGCCTCCATCAGTGGAAAAAAGGCCTAAACCTGATTTCAGATGACTGTGCGTCTCATGGAGCCTGCTGTGAATGTCTGACTGGAAGAGGCAAAGACGCTGGACGATTTCTCAACATCAGAACCACAGCTGATTAGTTCCCGGACCATAATACGCATTGTTTACCAACAACATTCATGTGGTGGTGTATTGAACAATAAATCAACACTGTTTAAAAATTTACCTCCAAGTTTCTGCCTCTTAATTAATAGATTTGACTGATATTACAGGACAAGTCTGTTATATTCATACTTACTTGATGTATTAATTTAACTCCATGGAGGGACTGATCTCTCAGAGGTCTATAACTTGGCTCTGGTTTTCTGACTATTCCAAATGGAGGTGTACAGGATATGTAAAATCACTTGGTACTAAAAAACGTTTTGTTTTTGGACCATAGACTGCAAATGATCTGGGACTTAATATAAATCAATGACCTTTGGTCTTCTAAAAAAAAAGAAGTATCAAAACCCTCAAAGTTGAAAGATGGCACTTCCAATTTCAAATCCAATGTGCTGGAGTACAGAGCCAGCATAATACTGTCCATGTACTGAGGGTCTGCACTACATATTTATCTGTCAAAGGATTAATTGCAATAAATTGTCATAAATTTAACTGCCTTAAATAAGCAATGTCCTCATCAAAGGATCGTCCAGGAGTTGCTCTAAAGCCTTCAGTATCGCATCTGGACAGTACAGTGTTACATCGGTAACATCTTGCATACTGGAGACAAAACTCAACACCATTGATGTTGCAGAAAGAAAAAAGATTTATTTTATTTACAGGAATGAAGATGATTAAACTGATTTAAACACTGATAGTAACACAACCTTATCTGTGGAAAAAAAGGCCAAGATTGACACAAACATGTTTGAAACCACAGAATCTCAGTATTTTGACAGTAACTTTATTGCTGTCCACCAAAGATACTAAATCTCAGAGATAAACGGGACGTATTCAGACTGAAACTGGGTCCTTCTGGGTCTTTCTGATGAAACTTTGCAATTGAGCAGATAGCTGCTCAAGTCAAACCAAAGAGTATAGCAACTCTTGCTGACATTATTCTGTCTTTTGTCATCTCCAGTTTACAATGCTGCATTTCCAGTTTAACTTGATCTGGTTCTTTTTTTATTCATCCAATCGTTTCTGCAGTTTGAATTTGTCATTGTTTTGTTGTGGTGCAACAGCTCAAAGTACTGCTTTAACTTAATTTGAGTAAATAAGTATGTATTGTTTTAGCACCTGCGCTGGTGGACAACAACAGCATGCATCTGTTACACACAGTATGTCTATGCATCTCTGTGTGTATGAGTTTACTGTATACAAGATTGTGTGTGTCACACTTTTGTTTGTGATAAATATTAACAGCTAGTTGGTGTATTTAGATCCTTTACTCAAGTCTATTGCTTAAATAAAAAAAAAATACTCAATTACAGTAAAAGTCCTGCACTTAAACGTTACTTGTATCAGTAAGATGTACTTAAAGTATGAAAAGAAAAGGTACTCATTATGTAGCAGGATGGTCTCTAATCAAAGTAACTATTATTATTGGGGATGCACCGATACTGACTCAGATATCGGGCCGATACTGACTCAAATACCTGGATTGGATATCGGTGACAATGGGGACGATTTATTCAAATCAATTTGATATTTATATACAATATACTGTACATTATATACTGTAATTTCAATTCCCGTTTAAATTTTGACTAATTTGTTGCTGCATTAAAAAGGCTAACACTTAAAGCTGCAGTATGCGAGATTGGCGCAAATATGATTTAAAAAAGTTATTTTTAGAAAACGGCCGCTATATCGTGACAGTAGTACATGAAACAGGTAACCTGAAAAAAATCATGTTCCTCTGTGTCCTACTGTGTCCTCCGGTGTTCTCAGAATCATCTTGTAGTTACTGTTTAGCTGTAAAATGAGAAAGTTTGTGACTCAGCCGCTATTGTAAAATCTGTTGAAGGAAGCCAAGTTCTGGTCACATGACCGGAGCACAGCCAATAGGAACGCTCTCTCTCTCTGAAATGACCTGTGATTGATCAAAATCTGCCGTCACGGGATAGATTTTTCTAAAGCCTGAAAACAGAGCCATGAGGAGGAGCAGAAGTCTAGTTTTCTCTCAGAACACTTGAATTACAATATGCAGAAAGTTTATTATGGAATTTTTGCCAAATCATGCCAAAAAATTGTTGCCTACTGCCACTTTAACTGTAATTCCTGTTAATTTTGAAGATTTTTTTTACTAAATTGCTGGTGCGAAATTTGTTATTATAATAATAATAATAATAAATAACAATTCACTAAATTTATATCCATCTATTTATTGGTCACATTTTGTTTTACAATGTACAAAGTTACAATGTTTAGGTCAAGCATGATGTTGCCTTACACATGATTTTTTTTCTTTTTCTGTCATGCTCAAAAGGGGAGCATGACAGAAAAAAATGTAGGAACCAAAAAACATTATAATCCCAGTGGATTATTTTAATCTGCGTAATTGAACCCGGTTTTAATTGGTGTGACGCGTCGCCAGGGGGCGACCCGGACCTGCCTCGAAAACTGCACACTGAAGACACCGTAGAAGAAGAGTTAGTATTGTAAACACAAGGATATGGCTGACGAGAGGGCTGGAGGTGAAGACGACGTTAACGACAACATGGGGAACCAGTTGCACCTTCTACCAGGTAAACAGTTAAAACTCACCGAGTGACCGGTCGGTCTGCTCGGTTGTTTTCACCGGAAACTCGTTAATCTCTTCGCCCTGCTAACAGCTAGCTGGCTAACATGTCTCCACAACAGGCCACTGTTACACATCACATCCTGACTCACACATTTCATCAACCTCTGCTGTCATTTCTATTCATTTAAGGTGATCAAGTTGTAGTTTGGTTAGGAGACACTAAAAAGAGCTACCTAGCATAACTGTGCTCCTCTGTGTGCTTGCTGTGCCATGACAGACAATGAGGAAGAGGAGGAGGAAGAAGATGACATGGAGACTGAAGACCGAGACAGTGAGGATGCAGAGAAGCCCACCCTCATCACCTTTGACCCCAGTCTTCCCACATCACATGCTGTGAGTGATTCTCTCTTTCTCTACATGTTTTACTACCATACATGCTGCGATGGGCATGGAACTGGATTCCCTGGTGTCTGGCGGAGAGGAGGACCCTGAGCAGACTGTTATCCATCATGGACAACATCCACCACCCCCCTTCACAACACACTCAAAACTCTCTACCTCAGTTCTTATCCTAAATTATACTCCATATCTGACATTTCTTAATATTTATATCTCCTATACCTAATCACCCAGCACTATATCACTTTCTGCACTACATTCACTTCTTCTTTAAATAGTCCTGTATCTCAGTTGTTTACCCTGCACTATATTCATTTTTAACAGTTCTTCTGCACATTGCATATTTTGTTTTATACTCTGTATTACTTACATGTGTCTTGTTACTACTTGTGTCGTTTTACTAACATGTGTACTACTCACCTGTGACGTTTTTACTAACATGTGTACTACTTACCTGTGACATTTTTTTTACTAATATGTTTGCACTATGGAACTGTGATGCTGGAAACTTGAATTTCCCTCGGGATCAATAAAGTTACTATCTATCTATCTATCTATCTATCTATCTATCTATCTATCTATCTATCTCACTCAGCAGAGGAGCACATTCAGTGGAAGGCTGCTGTTTCAGTCCTGCTCTACGTACAGACTGAGGAACTCCTTTGTCCCCCCGAGCCATACGGCTGTTTAACTCCTCACAGCGAAGGAGGGTTTAACTTATTATAAGACAGTCACACTGCATTATGCACTACTATATCATACTCTATAATATACTCTGCTATATTCTGCTATATATTAATATACTCTGCTATATTTGCACTACCATTTGCACTATTTGCACCATTGGCACACTGTCACTTCACTGCTGTACTTATGTTATCTTATTTTTATTTTATTTTATCTCACTTTATTCTATTTGATTGTATCTTTTTTAAAGTGTATTGGTGTTGGGACTTGTTGTCTAAGCTACTGGATGCCTACATTTCCTTCAGGATCAATAAAGTATATATCTATCTACATGTGTAATTTTACCTTCCCAGTGTTTTTGTGTAATGTGTCAGGGAGCTGTATGGTTAGTTTTCTGCAGCTGTTGTTGTGTCGTGTGTTTGACTCTGACCCCTGTGGTTTGCAGTACCTGGGTTCAGACATGGAGGAGTTTCACGGCCGTACGGTCCACGATGAAGACAGCTGTCAGACCATCCCTGTGCTGCCACACACAGCTGTGATGCTGGTGCCGGGTCAGACGCTGCCTCTGCAGCTGTTCAGGCCACAGGAGGTCAGCATGATGCGGAGCGTCATCCAGAAAGACCGCACCTTCGCTGTGCTCGCACACAGGTAAGTAGCAATGCAAATGAATCTGTGATGCCATTGTCAATCATCACGGAGTGGACAGATCTGATAAATAGAGAGCATTTCTTTCTTTGACGTATCAGTTAAAGTGTTAACTAATCACGAGGAGTATTATTTATCTTATGAAAACTGTTTTTTCTGAGACACTTTAAGAGCTTTTTAAAGTCTGAGAAAATAATTCTGATGATATCATGAGGGTTATCTTGAGCTTGGAGACTTTATAACAGAAAGCCTGTGTTACAAACAGGGTGCATGGAGTTTGAAAGATCTGGGCATCCACCGGGCTTGGTTGGAGGTTCTAATAAAAAGATGCTGTTATATGAACAGTGTGTAACATTACGAGGGATCTATTAACAGAAATAGAATATAATATTCATAACTATGTTTTCATTAGTGGAAAATCACCTGAAACTCATTAGCTTAGAATGAGTCCTTCATATCTACATAGGGAGCGGGTCCTCTTCACGGAGTCCATCATGTTGCTCCACCATGTTTCTACAGTAGCCCAGAACAGAAAAAACAAACACTGACTCTAGAGAGAGCTTTTCACATTTTTACGTTACCTGAAGGTCACCGTAGTTCTCCGACACGCTTGTGAAATTGCGGTAACGTGAGTCGCAGAGTGTAAAACCGTGGTACCGCCAACCGCCGTCTGACTTCTGTTGCTCCTAAAGTAGTGTTATTATGATAAGGATGGCCTCTGAGAGAGGTGAACGGCGCTACCACGGTTTTGCACTCGGCGGCTCACGTTACCGCAGTCTTGGAAAGGAAGGAGTAAGCGGAGGGGTACTCAGTTGGTTGCAATCTGCAACCACACCACTAGATGTCGCAAAATCCTACACAGTGTTCCTTTAAGTCTGTGGTTATTACATGTTGGGGAAATCTTCCAAGTTGTTAAATTGAAATGTAATTTTAATGGTTTTGTTTTTTATCTGCTTCCAGCAGTGATGCAGTTGAGGTGGAGGCAGAGTTTGGGACAACAGCTGAAATCTATGCCTACAGAGAAGAGCAGGAATATGGCATTGAAACTGTCAAAGTGAAAGCTGTGGGGAGGCAGAGATTCAAGGTCCATGAGATAAGAACTCAAGCAGACGGGTAAGTTTAATTCCCTCATAAACAAAGGTTAGGGCTAAATGCATGTGCACATTTGAATGAGATCTGCACTCTATGAATAAAGATGTAAACATTGTGTTGTGGTCCTCACATGGAGTGGTTCGTGGTTGTTTGCAGGATTCAGAGCCCTGCAGGTTTTCATCGTAATCATCTAGGCAGGGACTGATTCATAACCTGAATGGAATTATCTGTTATTAACCACCTGATAAGATTGAAAACCAGCTGCACTCTGGACTAGGACTAAAGATCAGTGGATCATATACGCGCGTGTGTTCACCCTAAACAGCCTCTGTGTTCATTTGTATTCACATTCATTTTGAGTGCAAGCACGACAAATCGAAAATATTCAATTTCCTCAGATGTTTTTAGTCGATATAAACAATGAAATCAAACTTTCATACGTGATGCATATTTACTCAAAGAAGACAACATCACATCAGAATTCAGTTTTTGACCACCTAAATCTTGCAGCCTGTTACGGTCAGGACTGTTTTTTCCAAAATGACTCAAGTGGTGCTCTCTTAGTTCACAGCTAGAGGGCAGACTAACTATTCACACTCATCTTCAAAAAGTACACTGAGAACCTCATAGTCAGCTTCGGATGATTGTATTTGTTGAGTTACTACTGTAAATGTACACACTCAGGTTTTTGTACAAGATTTATTGATTGTGAGTTTTTCTTTAAAAATGAGTTAATTGCGGTTTTGTTCTAGTTTTTCTTCTTAATACTCTCGAGGAGGTTTATTTTTAATAGTCTGTGTGGGTAACAAGGAAATGCAAAGACCGTTCGCTGTGCTTCCTGTTGTCACAGTAAACAATGGAAGCATCTATGGAGAAGAGCTGCCTATTTAACTGTTGTTTAACGCTCATATTATAGATCATGTCTACTTACATCCTCCACTGTTCAGGAAATCATTGAGGCTTACTGTCCATAAAACTGGGTCTTCATACAGACATATGTCCCTCTTTCTTTAGTTGCTGTTGTGTAATGCACATAAATTGGCTGCCATAATCCTGTTAACCTTTTCTTGTACTGTAAATGACCCCAACAAGCATATAATAGAAATTATTGGCCACTTAAATGGAATCTGCCGTTGTGTCCTCTGAGGTCATGTGTACTGAATATTGAAACAGTGTATACTGTATATTTCAATACACTTGTCTTCCTCTCTGTAACGTCTCTAAAAGAAAGAAATATTTGGAAATTCAGTTTCAATGCCATCATATTATGTCAGCAGTTTTGTGGATTTTCTTTACTGTTTGTGCATTAAATAGATATAACTTAAACATTGAATATTTCCTTTTGGCAGGATTGAACTGAATGCCATTTTAATTGTGTGCTCTGGTTCATGGTTACACCTGCAGGTGTTTTTTTATTGCTCATGTGCTGTTGCTTAGTGAACGTTTGTTTGTCTGAGCTCCAGGGAGTTCACTGAGTGCATCTTGGATGAGGAGGAGCTGGAGAAATATTTATTATTGCTGAAAGATAATTCACAGACACCACCTTTTTATGATCATCTCAGATTCACAAACATCCTGTCATACACCTTATAGCATTCAGCCAGCACACCATTTGTTTAATCTGTTATTCATCTGCTCGGTTTCACTCGCCTTCTGTTGCTCTCGTTCACATTTCTCTCCTTGCCTGTGTTTTTTTCCACGACCGATGTTATTGTCTCCCTTCGTTTGTCTCCTCAGGATCAGACAAGCCAAAGTACAGATCCTTCCAGAACGAATCCTTCCAGATCCCCTCTCTGCCGTGCAGCTAGCACCCCTCTCCAGGCTCCACATGCACCCCTCCTCCAAGCCCCCGGCTCAGAGCTGCAAACAGGCCCAGCGCTGGTGGACTAACTACCAACAGGTCAGACACTTAGAGTGCATGTAGTACACATGTGCAGCAATAACATGCAACTTCTTTATTATCCATTACAAGGAAATGGAAATTTGAGGCGGCTCACATGTCCAGACAGAGTAAGAAATAAGACTGTAACTGTAACGATTCAATTATTGATTTTCTAAATTAATTGATTAATTGTTTGGTCTATAAAACATCCGAAAATAGTGAAAATGTCCTAGTTACCCAGAGTCCAAGGTGACTACTTTAAATGTCTGTTTTTGTTAGACCAGCAGTCTAAAACCCAAAGATATTCAATTTACTATAATGTAAGACAAGGAAAAGCTGGAACCATCAATTTTATTTCTTTTGTTCTGATGATGTTTTTTTATAGTTTGGATTAGGGCTATTTTCCCTCAGTTAAAGTCTCTGAACACCCACACAGGTATTTTCTGTTATTCTGGCTGATTAAGCCTCTGCTGATCTGCATCTACCAATAAGAATGATAAAGGTGAAATTCGTCCCGCCCTAACAGGTTCAACAAACCTATCAGGAGACTCAGGAAGATGTCAACCAATCTGTCTACAGACCCACACAGTCCTGAGAAGAAGTCTAATCAGCCAGATTAACTGAAAACACCTGTGTGGGTGTTCAGAAGTTTTAAGGCAAATCTTAAAGGGGTAGTTTGGGTGTTTTGAAGTCGGGTTGTATGAGGCACAAGCATTGATGTATTACCTACAGTTGATGACGGTACTGCGCGGAACCAAAGCAGTGTACTGCTGTGGACGGGTCCGGCAGCCACCTATTTGCTAAATGTATTTTAGCCACCTAAAAGAAAGGCTCACCTTAAAAATCAATATCAGTTTAAGTGTACGCTATATTTAGAATATTTTTGCCGGTTTACCTCGCCATGAGACAGATAGCCATTATCTATGCTCTCTCCAAAGCCAACAGACTCCATTTACAAAAACAGTAATTTTTACCTCGCAGAACACAAGAGTTGCTGGTCTACCGCTTACTCGATCAGTTAGTTAGTTTGTGTTATTGTCTGACTTTGAGTAGTTCGGATTCACCAAAGTCACACAATAACACAAACTAACCGATCAAGGCAGCGGTAAAACACCAGTGAAATATTTCTAGATGTAGTGTACATTTAAACTGATATTGCTTATTTTAGGTGAACCTTTCTTTTAGGTGGCTAAAATAGATTTTGCTGCCGGCCCCGTCCACAGCAGTACATTACTTTGCTTTTGTGCGGTAACTCCTGTCTGTTTCTCCGAACTGGGGGCGCGCCGACCGTCATCTACTGTAGGTAATACACTGACTATGGATAAGTACCTCATACAACCTCAAAAAAATAATAATATTTTAGACAATATTGTGCTTCCAACCTCAAGGTTCAAGATTCTTTATTTGACATTTGTCAATTCCAGCAAAGCAGTCACTGACGATGAAAATCTTTGGTCTCAGGTTCCTTCAA
Source organism: Sebastolobus alascanus (assembly GCA_916701645.2). Classification (NCBI taxonomy): domain Eukaryota; kingdom Metazoa; phylum Chordata; class Actinopteri; order Perciformes; family Sebastidae; genus Sebastolobus; species Sebastolobus alascanus. Next base: position 786,863 of record CAKAOJ020000257.1, on the reverse strand, counting down.
CAATGCTCATAAAATATGTAAATAAATATTTAAAATATATACATATATAAAAGGGGAAGTAGGAGTATGTAAATGTAAAAATGCAAAATGATAATTTAAGGCATAAAATGGTGCAGTTAAAATAAATATAAACATAAGTAAATATAAAATAGTAATGTAAATGTAAATTTGTAAAGACAGTTTTTCAGATGGTAAAACAGGATGTAGTATGTATATGCATGATGAGAAGTAAGATATGTACATAGAGGTGTAAACAGGAATGTAGTGTGTAATAATGAGATGTACTAAAAATATATATACAGAGGTGTAGACGGGAATGTAGTATGTATAGAGAAGTAATAAATATATATATATATATATACACATACACATACAGAGGTGTAACATTTTGTAAAAAAATATGTAAAGTATATAAAGGTAAATAAAGATAAAAACTTTGTGGCAACATGGGAATTTCAACATGTAACTTTGTTCACAGGGGCTTTGTCATACATGAGTATGATGTTTTGGTGTCCACAGTCTGTTGGCCATTATGTGTATGTCAGTAATAGCAATGTGGGAAGAGAAGAGAAACTGTGGGTACTTCAGTAATCATTGTATGAAGATTTAATGAGTTAATTGTTCGTCTGTTTTTCATGACAGAGGAAGTTTCACTGTGCTAATCTGACACCATGGCCACCCTGGGTCTACGCACTCTACGACTCCGTGAGTACTGCAGCCTGTGTGCACTTCTTGGAATTTCCTCCATACTAGTATATAAACATCACATAGGATCGAATGTAAACCACATTTTCTCTGCTTCCTGCGTCTCAGGAGTCGCTCATGAACAGAGTGAAGAAACAGCTCCATGAATGGGACGAGAATCTGAAGGACGACTCTCTCCCTACGAACGCCGTAGGTCAGCCTCTGTTCAGTGTGTTACAGACGGATAGCAGACGCGTACACACATGCGCACGTACGTCTCTTTGTTTGGGTTCTTTGTGCTTTCTTTCCTTCCTTTCTTTAATCCCTGTCCTTCCCTTTCTGTCTGGTTTCTGTCAGACTTCTCCTACAGAGTGGCGGCCTGTCTGCCCATAGACGACGCTCTGCGGCTCCAGCTGCTGAAGATCGGCAGTGCCATCCAGAGACTTCGCTGTGAGCTGGACATCATGGACCGGGTAAGGAAAGGTCACCACTAACCCCTCATCCCTGCCCGACCACCTCGGCCGTTCTCCTCTGTCCCTGCAGCCACCATCTCCCTCGTGTTGTGATAAGATCTGGTGTTCCTGCTTGCGTCATTCTGCACAGACTGTGTCTGTTTTTCCCTCCGATGTTCTTTGGTATATTTAACGATGCCTGTCGAGGGCTGACAGATGACAGAACCTTAAGGTTCTACTATCCTCAGTGATGATGTTCATGAGTCGTCTGAACGGATATATTTGATCTGAGGAGGAGGTTGGACCCAGACTAGAGGTTGTAGACCGTGTTGAAGCAGTTCTCACTTCATCTTGCCTGCCTCACCTCTCCTCTAAAATCCATATTTTATATAAAGCGTCAAACAACTATTTGCTATGTAAAGATATAGAGGAGTAATATCTACCTGAGCAGAGAATGAAGTCGCTCTCGCTCTGTGTGTGTGTAGTGATCCAAGCTTCTCCTTGCTTTGATTACATAGCCGGGCCGGCCGCGCATACTTTTACAGCATTTGAGCGTGCCCCACTGGCTAGCTCATGGCCGCCGCCCTGCACTGCGCTCATACGATGGTTACAGCTGACAGCGTCGTCGTGGAAGCATAGCACCCACCCCTCCGGTTTCCCCCCAGGTTAACACTGTTAGCTCTGTTAGCAGTGTTGCCTTTGTTTTCACTGTTAGCACCGTTAGCTACGAGGCACCGACTCAGCTGTCGCCATGTTGAGAGCCGTGCGGAGGCAATAGAAATGCTCGCAATCTCGCATTCAGCACCTTAAAGATGGTAAAGTATCTCATGCACGACAACAAAACTAATACATGGAACTTGAGATTCAGTTTGCTTTTTCGAAAAGTATTGTCAAGCCCCCTGACAATACAAAAAAATAGGCTGATATGGACAAACTCAATTATTAAAATGTACTAAAATACCTCTGTCAAGATAATATTGACAAAAATATTACTTGTAATGTGAATTTGATGGCCAGACAGGTAGAGGCCCTCACTGTTCATTTAACTCAGCTAAAATGTCAACCTGCATAGAGTGAACCCAGAACGTAGCACACAGACTCTGAGGCAGGTAAAAATTATTATTATTTCAGACTTGGGTTTACTGAGAGGAGACAACAGCGAAGTGTTCTTGGGGCTGATCCAGTGGCTGAATTGACAGGAGCGAGGAGCTGGGTTTGACGGCTCAGAGTGAGCAGGAGGGCAGCAGACTGGCAGGCGGAGGTTGATCTGAGCACAAGGAAACAGAGTTTAAACAAAGAGACAAAAAAAAACAAGAACTGTAAGGCCTGAGACTGTAGCTACCACTGTAGTAGACGGAACGATCTGACGAAGACTGGGAGGAAAGCCAGGGTTGATAAACTGAAGCAGTTGATGAGATGATGATGACTCATGTGTGCCAGCTTCCAGAGCCCAGGAGCAGGAGTATCCAAGCCCACACACACACACACACACACACACACACACTGAATGTCACCGGATGTGTAAAGTGCTTCTTTAATGTGCCCGTCTATGATCTATTATCTGTTCTTTCCCTCCTGTCTGATTGAGGATAATAATCCTCCTTAACGCGAGAGAGTCTCACTGGTCCCACGCTGTAGACCTGAACTCTTGTCATCCAGCTAGTAGCTCTTGTGGAAGCAAAAAGGCTGGGGTGGATTATTATAGCATCCTCAATGAGCCTCAACAATTAGAAGACTTTGCATTGACGACATCTGACATGTATACATGATTTTAACCCTTTATTTGCTCTCCTCCTCAGTGCACGTCCCTGTGCTGTAAGCAGTGCCAGGACACAGAAATCACCACCAAAAATGAGATCTTCAGGTCAGTGCTTCTGCATGTTGTGGCTCGGTTATTACAAATGCTTTTCAGCACAGGGTTTTATGTCTCGCACAGCGGCAGTGACCGTAACATTACAGCCATGCACACACAGCGTGAGTGAAGAAGACCAGCCCGTTCTCAATCCCAGGGCGTCAAATACCGACACTTTGTCACGGCCGTTGGCGTTCAATACCGCCGCACAGGACACCCTTTAGTGTCGGTATGAGACGCACGGGGCTTTCGATTAACTACAATGTAAACCCATCCGCGTCAATATTAAACACTCAGGGAAAGTGCTGTGGTGACGTAGTTTAAAGAGCGAAAGAGACACACAGAGTGGGCAGAAGGGGAGGTGGATGGGTCCAACAAACACAAGGCTTTCATCCAGGAGACCGCTGTTCGTGTCCTGCGCGTCATGTTACAATCAGCTGTTCGTCCGTGTCCCGTGTTCACAACCTTCAGCGTCATTTTCACAGTACAAACGTAGTTTTAAGCCCGATCATGTTGTTTTTTTTCTAAACCTAACTAAGTGGTTTTGTTGCCTGAACCTAAGCAAGTGTTTTTGTTTAAGTCACAACATTAAGCACGTCTTTACTGCGACTGTAAAGTGACGCCGAGGGGTCTGACAAAGCGTCAGTGTGTGACGCGTTGAGAAGACATAAAGCTCGCAATTTGTATCACCTGCAAGTCCAAAATATGCCGTGGAGGAACAACCTTAAAAACATTTGGAACAGCTGTTTTTTTTTATGAGCATACAATTGAATTTCAATTTTTTCATGAAAGAAAAGTTACAAAAATGTTTGTGTATGCTGTCAATTATGGTTCTTAGAAATAAAGAAAATCAGAATCAGCATGTCAGACTTGCATTTCTACTTGTTGCTCCTATTTTTTTTTTACCGTTAATGATATTAGGAGGCTGCATGTCTTACTGAAAAACAGAAATGTTAAATTTTAGGCTGCTTTTTACTTTTTAGTTTTTACAGAAAAATATGATTCCTCCCCTGTAGAAGTTGGGGTTAATGTAAAAATACATTAAAACAGTGTGATGGTGGTACTCTACCAGGAACAAAGCTGCTCCCATTTATAATTTTTTTTAATTTTTGTATTTACCTTCATCACAGTAATTACTGTAATTTTCAACATGTCAAAGTCAACGCTGATTTGACTGTGTGTGTGTGTGTGTGTGGAAGTTGCATAAAGTCTGTGGTTACATCATGTACAACATGCACACTGCACACACACGCTGTTATGTAATGTAATTTCATAACTGCCTATGATGTGTGATGATAGTTAATGTGTTTGTCCAAGAGTCAAACACAGTACCACCAATGAAACTGTCCAGAGCCTCGCTCTCCGTTTAGGGGAAAAGTGCATTAACTTGTTTTGTCTGAGGACATCCAGATAATGTGAGTGAATGAATGATTATGTGTCTAATATGATTTCTTAAGTTAGACACTTCCTCTGACTAACAAAACTACATATGTAGCTAATGCATTTTCAATTCGTGACCCGAACCAGAACTGGAGTACAGTAAATTGCTACTTGAGGAACTGACTCAAATTGTGTCTCTTTTTTGTGGTTTTATTGTCTGCAAGGACCTAAATAGTTATCTTGTAGAGCTGAAAGTTGAAAACAAAATTTTCCATCCTTATGGAAAATAAATGTCTTAGCTTTGTAGTTTCTGTGTTGTTTTTCCATAATTACTACACTAAGACTCATTAACACTGGACTCATTTCAAGCCACTGATGAAAAGTACGTTTTGATTTTTGAAACCTTAAGTTGTTTAAACCTGAATTAACCAGCTCAAAAATATTTTCACACCGTGTGCTAATTGCATATATACTGTATTCTGTGTCCAATTCTGAAATATTCAATTTTACTCCAGAATACGGCTGTTTATAGGAAAGAATCTGGCGATACGATACGTATCATGATACAGGGGTTACGATATTTTGACACAATATTACATACATTACAATATTACATGACATTATTACACGGCTTTGTTGAATACTCAATTCTGATTGGTCAATCACGGCATTCTATGGTCTGTTATTTCTTTATAGCAGACCGTTGCTATGTACAGTACAACAGATCGTTGCTATGGACGCTTCTCTGATCTCGGACTCTGGCGGACCGTTTTTTGTGTCATATTAGTAAGTAGCCGTGTAATAAGCAGGATAATGTACAGCTAGCGGGTCATTGTTGTGAAATAAACCCCTTCCGCTTCGCGTCGGGGTCTTGCATCGCCCTGAAGGGCGATATTATTTCACAACAATGACCGGCTCGCTGTACATTATCCCCTACATGTTGTAATACTGTAAGCAAGGTGATATATTGCCATTTTTTACATCAATTTTTAGGAAAACTAAAATTGATGTAAAAAAGAGCACAACACATACTGTATAATCTGTGCAGTCAGAACAGTGTTTGAATTTATCACAGTCTCTGTAACATCCAACATCATAGCACTACTTTTGTACTACTGCCACGAATCTTTGGATGTAAGCTATTAATTAAAAATCGCTACAGTTTTTGAGAATCGACACAGCATCACAAAACATAATACTGCGATACTCAAGTGTATTGATATTTTCTTACACCCCTGCTCCAGAGTGGTCATGACTGTACTGTTTACATTATACACATTTTATGCACAGAATCCACCTTGACGCACAGTGTGTGGTGTCTGTGGAAACACTGCTGTGTTAGAATTTGAACAATATGTGATGATGAACTCATTGCTTGGCTCCCTTTATACCTTTTAATGGAGTCTCTAATCAGTTTCTGTCTTTTTTATTATTTCTTTAAAAGAACCATTCTGATGTTTTGTTTGTGGCTGAACCGTTTACTGAAGTCATAATCACTGATGACATATTCCACCTGCCTCTCCTCTCCCTGCAGCTTGTCCCTGTACGGCCCCATGGCTGCATACGTCAACCCTCACGGTTACGTCCATGAAACCCTGACTGTCTACAAAACCAACAACCTCAACCTGGTCGGCAGGCCATCCACACTGCACAGCTGGTTTCCAGGGTAACTTTGCTATACTCCTTTAGCTCGCACTTCTCCCTCAGACTAGTGAATAGATTGACTCAGACCCCTCACTGTGCCTTTCAGTGCATCTATATAAATGTGAGACATTTTTATTGGAGCGTCTCATGTTGGTGATCGGAGGTCATTGAAAGACGCCAGGCTTCTGCAGAGAGCAGCAGGGGAGTGAGACCTCCCCGAGGCTCTCTCTATCAAATCAAACTGCTCTCCTAATAAAACACATAATGCATTCGTAACAGAGATCTCAGAAGATGATCTGTGAATTTGTGTCACTGATATGGACTGTGACATATTTGGTTTATGTTTAAAGAATTAAACTGAACTAAATTGACATGTTCAAAACAAATATTTACTTTTTTCATGTCTATGACATATTCTACAGATACAGACTTTGAAACTGTAGTAATGTTAATGGTATGATGTCAATATGTCAAAAGATAATTTTCACTGTCTTGTTTCTCTGTGAACTGCACACAGAAAAAAAAAAGGCGAGACCTCAAATCTCTAGAAGAGACGCAGCTGCTCACACAGGCAGTGTGGCCCGGGTATAAGACGTGTATTTGTGACATCACAACAAGCCAATCGTGGTCCAATAGGCAACTTACTGTACAAGAGTGTGACGAGGAAAATTGAAACCTCCAGAGCACATTTACTTACAGTGGACTTTTCAGTGAAGTAGGAGACATCTTTTGTCTAGTAGTTAAACTTTTTAAATTAACAACATGTGCATATTCATTGATTCTGGATTTTTCAATGAGGGAGAAGGAGTGGATGTAATGTTAAAGAGGACCTATTATGCTTTTGTGCCTTTTCCCTTTCCTTTAGTGTATTATATCGTTTTTTGTGCATGTAAAAGGTCTGCAAAGTTACAAAGCCCAAAGTCCACGCCAGAGAAACACTGCTCCTGAACTGCCTGAAACGCCTCGCTTGAAGTCCCGCTTTTTCTTCCGTAACCTGGTGATGTCACCAAGTAATACATTTGCATAATACCTGCTTAGCTAGCACGCCCTAAAACAAAGCTAGTTAGAGCGGAGCTAGAGCGGAGTCCGAAGAGTTCGGTACGTTTGACCAATCACAACAGCTGACCAATCACAGCAGCCTCACCAAGCCGACATCAGACAACTAGCGGCGATGAAGGCCAACTGTTGCGTAACTTCATGTTGACACACACCGCAAAGACTACAGCCGACGGCCAGTTAGCACATACGTTCTGCGCCTCTCCCTAACAGCATGTCGCGGTAGTCTGTATTCATCATTCAAAAAGGGAAACCGGAAGACCGAGGATGGCAGATATACAAGCCATTGTTATGATACATGAAACAAAGCGGCGTTTGCCGACCATTTTCACACCACTCCCACTCACCACTTAGCTTCATTCCAGATGGCCATGTCGCTGTGAAAATATCCGTGTATTGGAACGATCAGATGAGATGAAGATGAAAAATGAGAAGAGCCTTCTGTGTTTTTCCTCTTGACTTTACTCGTTGGCTTGCTTTGTCGCCTCACGTTTCTCTTCTCGTACACTGATTCGTTTACGCTGAACAGCCAATCAGAGTGATTTCTCTCACCGACGGTTGCCGCCGCCGATTTAACATGCTGAATCGGCCAAAAAACCTCCCGACACGTGCAGACTAGAGCCGAAGGTGCGGGACACACCGAAAAAACTAGACCGACAGATGCTCACCAACGGCCCCAAACTGTCCGACAATCTGGTGTGTCGGCCTTAAGACAGAGGGTGAAAAGAGGTGCTACAGCACTGCCGGTTTAAAGTGTTTTTTGAACATGTTCTAGTAGAAACCCAAATACCAAAGTATGAACCTCAAAATGAACACAGCGGGTCAAATGTCACAAACTGTCCTCAAATGTTGTCCTCTCTCTTTGCTCTCAGGTACGCCTGGACGATTGCTCAGTGCCGAACCTGCGGGTCTCACATGGGTTGGAAGTTCACGGCCACCAAGAAGAACTTGTCTCCACCTCGTTTCTGGGGTCTGACCCGCTCTGCTATGCTCCCCCGTATCCCCCAGGGTGAGGCGGAGGAGGGGAGAGAGGGCTCTCGCCTCTTCTGCCTGTGACCTCAGACCATCAGTTATCGTAAAAAAAAAAACCCAACAACCTGCAAACCCCCCCAAGCCTGGATCTTCATGCATTCTCTGGCTGCGATTACTTTTAGTAATCAATTCATCACACACCGCCTGTCACCCTTGGCAGTAAATCCATCATATTAGTGGAAAGGTCAGTGGGCCTTTAAATGGCACTCTGAGAGCGAATTAGAGCAGGATGGAGGTAGTGATTGTCCTTAAAGGATCTTGAGAGGTGGAGGCAGCAGCAAGACGACTAAGAGCATTGTGATAAAGTGAGAAAGAAATTGAGACGAACAGATTGACACGTAGCATCTTAGCATGAAGCTGATCTGCACACCTGTCCAGCTGATTCCTCGGTAGCTGCAGACACACAAGCACTGAAGCGTAATGCATAATTTCCCTCCTTTCCTCTGTATGATTGAGAGTTTGACTGAATGCAGTTGAGAAATATATCGTTGGCAGAGTCAGCCACTTTAATCTGTAGTAAAAACCAACCAGATAATATAAATTCACTTTCAGCATTCTGATCCTGTCTCAGATTTGTTTTTCCGATGTTATTTCAAGCTGCGGAGGGAATGAAAGTGCACTCCTGTATGTGTAGATCTGTCACTTAAGGGGATATTTTGAATCTTGGAATTAAATTGGATGTATTTTTGTATGCAGGAAGATTGGAAAGTGATTTAACATACTCCTCCATGTGTGCTTTTTTATTATCACAGCAGTTTTTTATGCAATAAACAAAAAAACTGAGGTGACAATAACGACGATGAGTGATATACTGGATAAAATCGGTGTCTGTTTTGTATTCAACGAGGGCTCATTGTCCTGTCAGATGATATGATTCAGGAAACAAGTGAGTGAAAATCAAAGATGTCTTGGTGCCTAATTGAGGACTGTTTTTTTTAAAAAGGTTAAAGCTAATTAACACAGAGAGTGAGAGGAGCATTTACCCGTCTTCATTTAGTTTGTTCATGTTGTGTGGCATGTTAAAATGGTGTGCCTACGCCCCAGCTCAGTGTCTTTTGATAAGTTTGATGAAACCACAGACGTGAATGAAAGATTGTAAATGATGAAAGTGATTTAGAGATTAAGGTTTAATTGAAAGGGTTTTTTTTTGGTTTGTAGTGTCGCAGTTTCCAGGATTTTACTACTTGCGATTTTGTTGCAAGGTGCTGGCTCATGTTTGTATAATTGTAGCTGTAAATAAGAGGTAGTTGAAGCGTTTGTTGTGTAATATACCTAGTGTTCTACTTGCAGAATCTGACTCTTATTTCACATATCTCTTCATGTCAGAGAATTGTTTGGAAATACAGTAATCTTTTCATCAGTAAGCAAAGTCATTGAAAGCAATAAGAAATCATCTCGATTGTGAAGATGTTGGTCTGTCAGATTTAATGTTTTGGGATATTTTAAAGGAGTAGTTTGAAATGTTGGAAAATATGCTTATTTGCTTTTTTGCAGAGTTAGAGGAGAAGATATATACCGGTGTAATACTCTCATGTCTGTTGGATAAATATCAAGCTACCACCAACAGCTGATTAGTTTAGCTTATTTTAGCTTAGCTTAGCATAAAGACAGGAAACACAGGGAAACAGCTAGCCTGGCTCTGTCCAAAGGTAACGAAATTTACCTACCAGCAATCCTACATTTTATTTTATATTATTTTATTTTAACATATTATATCTCATTCGTTTAACTCATACAAAAAAAACTGAAGTGTAAGAACGACAATTTGTGGTTTTACAGAGGTTATGGTTGATTCCTGGATGCAGAGACTCCACGACATTACTGTTCCCAGTTTTTTCACTTTGGTTTTTGGACAGATTAAACAAACAAGATATAACCTGTTAATTAGTGAGCTTTAGAGGTGCTGCTTTTTACCTTTGGACAGAGTCAGGCTCGCTGTTTCCCTCTGTTTCCCTTGGTCTTTATGATAAGGAATAATGTACAGCGAGCGGGTCATTATTGCAAAATGAACCCTGACACGGTGAGCAGTCTTGAATCACCCTAAAGAGGTTCATTTTGCAATAATGACACGCTTGCTGTACATTATCCTGCTTATTACACAGCTACTTACTAAAGAAATCAATTATTTGACACAAACTATTGACTTAAAAATGATTTTGTTTTAGAAATGATTTTATTGTTTCCGCTAAAAAAAAATAGTCTGCCCGCTGTGTACGGAGAGCAGAACTGCATCCATAGCAACGGTCTGCTATAAAGAAATAACAGACCGTAGAACGCCGTAGAATTGACCAATCAGAATCGAGTATTCAACAAAGCCGTGTAATAAGCTAAGCTAACCGGCTGCTGGCTGTAGCTTCATATTTACCGTACAGTTATGAGGGTGGTATCTCATTTATCTCGATCTTGTTACATAATCTTCGGCATTAAATCAAATTAGTGTAATTCTCAAAATATCGTAACTACTCTTTAATGGGTGATGGCTTTCAATTTAGAAATGATGATTTGTTATTTTTACGGCCTAAGCATGGTGTCATATGGGTTTACAGTTCTGAGTTGAGTCGACAGTCTGTGAGAAAATAACTTGACTTTGTGGTTTCATGCAGAGCTTGTTTTTAAATGAATCTTTTCTTCTTGTAGTCTTCCCTTAAAAGAGCACTCCACCGATTTAACATTGCACCCCTATAACACTGTCGGACTCCAGATGGACGTTTAAATTGTTTTTATAAAAATTGATGCAGCAGAAGCAGAGATATCATCTTTTTTATTCCACGCATTCGTCTTCCTTGCTACCTACATTACCCACAATGCAACTCGACCGCTGACGGTAGAGAGCTACAGGAATGAGTCCTAAAACCCGGAAATGAGTTCGCTTTTTAGCACTTCCGGTTCCCTTGTCTCGAGGTCAATGGGTTTTTAGTTTGATGTCTGAAATAAGGTCTGTGGTTAACACAAGCTGAAGATATTTTAACATTTTGTTCTACGATATATAAATACGTCAGTAAATATCCCACTCATGAAAAAAGGCGGTTGCTAACAAGAGGCTAAATGAGACTACTAAATGTCATCACGCAGACTCGTCCACCTTTACAGCCTCGTTGTGTATACTTGGTGTAGTTTGTTTATAGCCTGACGTTAGCTTTTTACTTCTGGCGATTGCATTCACGCTTCAAAAATCATAAAAGTGGTGTTCATTTGTAGAGATTATCTTGCTGAACAAAATGTGTATGTATCATAAACGTGTGTTTGCCACAGATCTTATTTTCTGCAATAATCTAAAATGGAAAATGGAAATGGAAAAATTGGCTTTTTGTCGAGGGAACCAGAACTTCCTGGTTGGCCTACAAAAAGACATCATCCCTGTAGCACTCTATTTGGTCAGAGATTTGGGTGTGTTATGCTAATAGTGGCTAATGTAGCCTCAAGCAGAGGCCTCACTTCTTTCTAACTCCACACCTCTTTTTCATTTTCAAACTTGTAGTCTTCAATCGACACTGACTCAAGTGACATCACCGTCAATTCATGAGACTTCACGCAGCTCCCTCTGGAGCCACAAAAAGCTTTATCAAACTTGTTTCACAGTCGTACTCCCCAAAACCTGGAATCAGAGTTTAATGTGTTAAATCGGTGGAGTTCCCCTGTAAGATTCAGAAAATGTGAACTTTCTCAGAAATGTGCCCGAATTTTTCAAATTGCATTCACATTTTAAATCTTATTTATAATTCTCTGTTGGACCCTTCAACAGTATCATACCATTTTGTTTCATAAAGGAAAGGTTTTCCCCCTGAGAATACCAGGTAAAAAAGTTGATTATATTCTCTGTCAAATCGCTGATTGAGTGTTTGCCAGGCTGTCAGCCTTTCATTCACCTCCAACAATAAAATGGATGCTTCACTGAAGAAGAAATCAATGGCCTGGTTCCAAAGAAGGCCTCTGCTTGTTTTTCCATGACATTCAGTGTACCACAGAGTAAAATAAACATGCAGTAATCCTGTGACTGTTGAATGATTTACGTGTTTCAGCAAGGAGTGCATCAAGAAGCATCAATTTGACAACACGTGTGAGTGAGTATGTGTGTGTGCTCATGTGTGTAAAAGGTTGTATGATGTCCTCCTTGACTTTGTAAATCTTCACATCTTTAGGCAAATGGACACCTTCATTGCCTTCATTGTGTTTGTGTGCTTTCAAGTGTCTGACTCTGCATATAATGAGTTTGCAGCGTATTAATCTTTCGTGCAGATACATGTGGGTAGAGGATCATTTATATGCTCGCACAGTGGGAGTCTAATAAGAGGAGCCATGTCGACCACGTGAGGAACCCTCCGAGAACAACATTTATAGTGATAACAAGGGTTGGGACATGATGCAACATATGAGTTCTGATTATTTGATATTTAAAATACTCCTGGTGTGTTTTGTGGTAGTTGTTGTGTCTTTCTCCTTCTCTCCAGTAAAGTTTCTTGCTTTATGTGTTTTTGATGTTTTCTGTTAAAATGGTGCTTAACCTTGAACTATTACTCACTGAAAGCTGTTTGGTTAAGTCTAGTATTTTAATCTTTCAATCATTTTTTTCAATTCATGTTTAGTTTAAAAAAGATGGCCATCACAATTTCCCAGAACCCATGGGGAAGTCTTCAATTTTTTCTTTGATCTGTTGTCCTTAAAAATCACGGAAAACCAGCAAATCCTCACACTCGAACAGCTGCCTGGAACTAGTGGATGTTTGGGATTTTTACATGACAAATGATATTAGTTATTTATTTTTGCATATCTTTTATATGTATTCATTTATTTTTGCATTTATATTTTATTTATTTATTTATATTTGCACTTATTTTTATTTATTTTATATTTATTTTTAAATGTACTTATTTATTTATTTGTTTATTTATTTATTTATGCATGATAGCCCTTTGCATTTCACCCCTCATTTATTTCCCCAAGCTAAATTTATTTCTGTATTCTTTCTTTATACATTTCTTTATGTGTTTCTGCCTCATTATGCAAATGAGGGGGCTGTCAATAAATGCATAAATAAATACACACATTTAAAAATAAATATTGAAAAAGTGCAAAAATAAATAAATAAATGCAAAAAAATAAAGTTAAAAATAAATACATAAAAGGGAAAATTAAACAGAAGAGTAAAAAGATAAGGGAATTAATACAAAGATAAATAAATAAAGAAGCAAATTAAAACAGGAATATCAATCTGTCGCATTTTATCAATTAATTAATGGCTACATTAATTTTTAATATTTGCTAAATTTAATGACTTATTTCATTTATCGAGTCATTTTATTTATTTATTCATTATATTTTGGCAGGATCAGTCCTCTATAATACTGTACAATGTTACTGCAACAGGAGATGGATTAACAATGTTGTTGGCAGAAAAACAAAATGCTGGGTAATGTAGTTTGTTGCTCTCCAACAGCAGGATATTGGTTAAAATTCTCTAGTCAAACATCTGCCCTGCTGAAGTGTCCTCGAGCAACTCAGAGATTTACCAGTCTTTACCTCTCCAGGGCTAAAAGCAAACACGGGCTCTGACTGTGGAGAGAGAGATAACCAAAGGAATTCCTCAGCAGCAGGAAGCTACAAAAAGTGACACACGAAATCCTCAAATACATCTGCACAACATGTTGCTACAGTATGCTGCTCATTAATTGGGCATGTGTAACCATGAAGATGCTGCAAAGTTCTTTATAGGAAACTAATTCTAAGTGGCACCTAAATCAGGAGACACATAACAAGATTGACAAAGACAATACCATCAAGCACAATGAGATTAACTGCTGGATAGAGTCAAAGCTGTTTACAAACTCCAGCTGAAGGTCATAAAGTTCAAAGTATTGGTGATGATGAAACTGTTGCCATAGTTACACTGACTAAAAACCTTTCTGCAGGCTCCATATTTGGCTTCTAGCGTTGCACATACTCCCAATATCACACACGCAACAGACACTAATGACCTGCTGTCAGTCTGGTCTAATGATGGAGCATTTTGTTTCCTAATAGTCCAAAAATAATGGCTGAAAGTAAATTACGGCCTCGTACTCACCTGTGTGTAATTAAAAATAACACATTCCCAGTGTGTGTATTATGTGATATTTTCCAGGCTGTGTCAGCCTTTTGGTATGCTGCTCCTTCACTGTGGAAACCTGCTACTGACCAGCAGGTCATACACATGCCATGTTTGACAAACACCAGGTTTAAATCTGGCTAATATCTGTTCATTACATACTAACAACTGGAATATAAATGGAAACATGCATGCAAGTGAGAATGATACCAATGAACCTCAGGTGGCTCATTGCAAACTACCTCTTTACTAAATTGTCTTTAAATATTATGATCTTTGTCATTAGTGGGTTAAAAATATGTACTTATATACAAGTAAGAATAGAAAGTAGTTGTGTGAATATAACTTTTATTCCACCTTTACTTTAGTTGGTTGCAGCCTGAACAATAATGTACAAATACAGTCACTCAGTGTGTGATTTTAAAACAGTTACTCACCACAGAGAACATTTATAGAAGTGACAAACGTATTTCACGGTCTTTAATTGATTTAAACAATGTGTTTGTATTTCTTCTTCATGGAAAAACAATTGTTCTTGCTTTCGCTCTGTAACAGCTGTCTCTTTGGAAAATATAGCTATACAAATGTATGGAGGACATAACCTACCAAAATAAAAAAATATACATTTTATCAATTAATTAAAGGGGCTATATGTAAGAATCAGAAATTGCTTGTTCACAGCGACACCTGTGGCCGCAATGTCAACGAAAGTCAGCGTCCTGTTGCTCGCGCTCGCACTTGTGCTCGCGCTACATTGACATGAACGAGCACCGGTCTAAACAGTGAGGCGACACACGTCAGCTAACACACAATATCACTCTATATTTCACCTGCTTGGCAGTAATGTTAGCTGACCAGAGGAAGGTCTCTCCATGAATCAATGCTGATCCTAGTGTTGGCTTTTCCTCATTTCACAAGACACGGGAAACCTCTGTTGGTCTGGAGGAGCTGCAGCAGTTATTTCTGCAAAAACGTCCACTGCACATTCACCAGATATTCTCAGAGCTAAACTAACTCTTCTGCAGTGTGTAGTGTGCGCGCGTTCACGTGGAGGCGGAGCGAGCCGAGCGAGTGAGAACGAGCGCGGTGTGCAAACAGGCAGGACCAGGCGCGCTCGCTTACCCACACGTGAGCGTGCATGGGATACCGACCCGTTAAGATTTATGCGCGTGATAAGTTACAAATAGTCCCTTTAATACCTACATTTATTTTTAATATTATTTTGGTAAATTCAATGGCATATTTATTTATTTACTCTTGTAATTTTATTTTTTTTATTTTGGCAGGTTCCATCCTCCATATTCATATAGTATATCTTATCCCTTAAGGTCTCTGAGCTCAACTCAAAGGACTGTGGTATAATGTGATATATTGTGGTATAATTACTGACATATCGCTCAAAATCCCATAAAATACCACTTTTCCCGATACACAAAAAAAAAAAACACAACTGGATTATTAGGTTCTTCTTTATCCTTAACAGCATTATCTGAATCATTGAATCTGTCTGAAAAGGCAAAAGTGTTCCTGAAGTCTAAATCCAGAGTGAGGATTTTTTTTTTTTTGTCACATCAAAACTGTCACAGTCATAACAATGTGATGATCCACACCAGTTTTTTTTTAACAGAGTCCATACTGGTTGTTTCTTCACTGGCCCTTCAAAACACCACTTGCTTTTGTCATCAGCCAACATCCAACAACATCTGGAGCGCAGTTCTCACTCATGGCCACCCTTTCAGGTTTGCTTTTGGTGAATGCTTCCCTGACACACCATGTTTTCATATGTCAGAGACCCTGACAGATGTCTCATCTCCATGTCTCCTGTTCAGAAGAAACAGTCGTTCAAACGCAGAGAGAGCTCAGAAACAGCTCCCACAGCCTTTTTCCCCCTCGTTTCCAGATTGTAACGCGTCGCCCTCATTTGGACTCAGACACATTTCTGAAGCTCATGTACAACGTGCTGACCTCTTCGTGGATTGAATCCTTACCGTCCGGCGGCCGCTGGCACAGGATCAGTGCCATCAGCCTCTTGGGAAACTGACTGCTGAACAGAAGGTAGATGCAGGGATTGGCGCAGCTGTTCAGACTGGCCAGCAACATCAGGATGGTGAAAGTCGCAGCTGGAAGGACAGAAGTGCAAAGCGTCATTGTCACCTCTGAACCTCTGTTATGGGTTTTGTGCGTAAATGCGCATTTCTCGGATAGCTTTATGTATTTGCTGATCACATATTTAGAAAGAAAAACCAAATAAGAAGTAAAAATAATAGAAAATGAACCACACCAGAAATACTGAATGACTTACTTTCTTTCGGCGCATTTGAGTCCCAGGCGGACCAAAGTTGGACAGTGAAGAAGGGAGCCCAGCAGACAATATAAGCCAGCACGATGACCACCGTCATCTTCAGCGTCTTCACCCTGGCCTTGGACATGCCGGCCACACCGCTGGCTCTGGATGGCACAGGGAGACTCGCGTTGCCCTTCTGCTGCTGAGTCTTTTGGTACAGGTTGATCTGGATGGCTCGGCAGATGCGCACTTGGCAGACAACAACTGTGACAACAGGTAGAATAAAAATGACCAGCGTGGTCCAGGTGATGTAAGTCTGCAGCCCCCACGGCTGGATGAAGTTGGCCCAGCAGTCAAACACACCAGGTGAGACCTCGACCTGGGAGAAAATAAAAACCTGTGGCAAGCTGCCCAGCAGAGAAACCCCCCACGCCACGCACACCGGGATGTTGAGTCTTGTGCTCGTCCGCTGGAACTTCACCATCGGGTTGCAGACAGCTTGGTATCTGTCGACTGTCATCACCACGATCATGTAAGTGGATGAAAACATGCCGAGAACTTGGAAGTACTTCACCAGGCGGCACACGAGGTCCGGTCCGACGAATCTGTCCGTGATGTCCCACAGGAGCTGCGGGCACACCTGGAAGAACGCGACCACCAGATCCGCCAGGCACAGGTGGAAGACGAAGACGCGCATCCGGGACATCTGTTTGCGCTGTCTCCAGAGGACGAGCAGCAGGGAGGTGTTGAGGATCGCGGCGCTGATGAAGATGACGCTGAGCAGAGAGATCTCCAGCTTGGCCAGACTCTCATCTCTCGCCGCGTCCTCCACATCAAAGTTACTGTCATTCAGAGGACACATTGTGTTTGGGTCGTGGAAGAGTTCAGACTGGCAGAGAAACAGGCTGGTGGGGGATAAAAAAAAACAAAAAACAGACAGTCTATGTTCAAATTCGCAATTTTTTCCAAAACAAAATTGATCTGAAAACTTTTACTTGGTTTTCATTCTGAAGAAAAGTTTCTTTTGTTAGAAATGATCTATTAAATTAAAACAGTAACCATTTGTCAGCAAGGCATCTAATAGCAAGTATTTTTTACCTACCTTTTACAGATGTGAATTGATACAGCTGTGGTCGAGCTCAGGTTGGGAATAATCTCTAGGGAGGAGGGTGTACAGCTGTGCTCTCGTGTTTTATGTGAGGATGAAACTGGGTGGAGCTTAGATTCATTTAGCACTGTGATTAGCAGGCAAATAAGTTGTTCTTTAGGCTATAGGTGAAAAAATAAAGCCTGTAACTGTGCTCATAGTGTTTGTGCACATAATGGAATTTTTTATTGTGATATGATTGAAAGCTCCAGATCAGCTGATAAATAGACGTTTGAGGTGATTGTTTATCGGTTCAGCAAGACTTTTATCATACCATTAATCATAGCCATGGTTGCTTGATACAATAATAAGACTATAATACGAATATTGTGTGTTGATTAACAGTAGTGAAGACAAAAAGTACAGAGGTATTAACAGCCAAATAATAAAAAGTAAAATACTCATCATGCAGTAGAATAACCTCGGTTAGTGTTATTATTATTATTACTACACATTTTATTAGCATATTAGATTATTACTGATGCATACACTTGTAAGCATCATTTTAATACTGTAGCTGATAGAGGTGGAGATCATTTTGACCACTTTATATAGGCTACTGTTGGGCAGATTCATCTTGACATTTTATTATCTTCTATAAACCGATCATATGTTTTATATGTACAATCTTCATCTGCAAAGTAGTAAATGTAGTGGAGTAAAAGTACAGTATATGCCTCTGAAATATGACCTGCTGGAGTAAAAGTATAAAGTAGCAGAAAATGGAAATACTCAAAAAAAGGTACAAATACCATAAACCTGCAGTAGGCAGAAAGTTTTTAGCATCATTGGGCAAAAATTCCATAATAATCTTTCAGTGTATTGTAATTCAAGTGTTCTGAATGACTTCTGCACCTCATCATGGCTCTGTTTTCAGGCTTTAAAAAATCTAGCCTGTGATGGGAAACTTTGGCCAATCACAGGTCTTTTCAGAGAGAGAACGTTCCTATTGAGCGTTCCTATTGGCTGTGCTCCGGCTGGTGGGTGGTGCTTGGTATTTTCTCAACTGATCTCAACATGGCATGTCACAAACTTTCTCATTGTACAGCTAAACAGTACACTAAGATGTTTCTGAAAACATTTGATGTGAGAAATAGGAATTACAGTAACAGAGTATTGATTCATATTTGATCAGCGCTGCCTAGTTTGACTGTTGATCGGAGTTAGTGAGTGATTGACAGCTGCTCAGAGAAGGCAGGCTCCAGCTCAGCTCTGATTGGTTGTTTTCCTCCGGTCTGTGAAATCTTGGAGATGCCATTAGGAGCACCAGAGGACACAGAGGCACATGCTTTTTTTTCAGATTACCTGTCTCATGCACTACTGTCAGGGTTATAGTGACCTTTTATAAAATAACTTTTTTTTAATCATATTTGCTCCAATTTCTACGTACAGCAGCTTTAAAATTGTAAAAAAAAAAAAAAAAAAGGTTAAATAACACTTCTGTCATTCAGCTAGTGATATTGAATTCATGGTGTAAATAAACCTCCTTTATATTTGAAATTATACATTTATTTACTTTTCTTGCTTCTCACACAGTCTGTTAAAAAAAAAAAAAAAACGCATCCTCTCTGAGACCGTGACGTCGTCATATGCCTCTCGACCAATCACAGCGCAGAATAGTTTGACGTCCCAGGACTTTCAACCGGAAGAGCGACTGTAAACAAAGTAGTTGAGATTAAAGAAGTGACTGTAGACGGTTTGTCTCGCTGTAGTGTTACTGAAACAGTTGCTCTTTGTCCCTTTTTAATAGGCTAAACGATGTAACGTTAATGTAATTCTCCGTGTGTCGACAACAGGCAACATTCATGGGTCTCTTCCCAGCTGCTAGCTATAGTTAGCTACACGGCTAATCTCACAGTAAAGCGTGATCAGCCACCAGCTCCGATGCCTCAAGAGGAAGAGCAGTCTCTTCCCCTGGTTCGCTCCCTGAACAGTCAGATACCCATCAGTGCTGTGTTTCGTAACCACAGTCCCCGTGTGGTGAGACCGCTGTGGATAGATTACCGCGGGGAGCCTCGGGCATACGTGGATCTACAGCCGGGGAAGGGACGAGAATTTGCCACGTTTATCGGTAAGGCAGCTTTTTATTACAAGCTACTTGCATTCATAAGGTGTTTACTTTGCCTCAGGTTTGAGCTACGTTTCCAGTGGTTGGAAGAAGTACTCGGATCTTTTGATTAAAGCGGCAGTTTAGTAGAATGTTTTTGGCATCATTGGGCAACAATTCCATAATAACCTTTCGGCATATTGTAATTCAAGTGTTCTGAGAGAAAACTAGACTTCTGCACCTCCTCATGGCTCTGTTTTCAGGCTTTAGAAAATCTAGCCCGTGACGGGAGACTTTGACCAATCACAGGTTACTTCAGAGAGAGAGAGCGTTCCTATTGGCTGTTCATTCAACGGAGGCAGCTGTCAATCACTCGCGAAATCTGATCAAATGGTCAAACTAGGCAGCGCTGATCAAATATGAATTCATATTCTATGACTGTAATGCCTATTTCTAGATTCAAATGTTTTCAGAAACAACAACAAACAAAGTTTGCTCCAGCTGGTGGGCAGTGCTTGGTATTTCCTCAACTGATCTCAACATGGCAGCCGGGTCACAAACTTTCTCATTTTACAGCTAAACAGTACACTACAAGATGTTTCTGAAAACATTTTACGCAAAAAATAGGCATTACAGTAACATTATATTGATTCATATTTGATCAGCGCTGCCTAGTTTGACCGCTTGATCGGAGTTTGCGAGTGATTGACAGCTGCTCAGAGACGGCAGGCTCCAGCTTGGCTCTGATTTGTTGTTTTCCTCCGGTCTGTGAAATCTCGCAGATGCTATTAGGAGCACTGGAGGACACAGAGGAACAAGATTTTTTTCAGATTACCTGTCTCATGCGCTACTATCAGGATATAGTGACTGTTTTATAAAAATAACTTATTTTAATCATATTTGCTCCAATCTGCCTACTCCAGCTTTAAGTAAAAGTAGCAATACCACAGTGTAAAAATACTCTGTTACAAGTAAAAGTCATGCATTCAAATTTTACTTAAATAAAAGTACAAAAGTGTTAGCATCAAAATATAAAGTGATCCGAAATAAAAGTTCTCATTATGCAGAATGTCCCTTATCATGCACACTTATAATAATACATCATAATTTATTGTTGATTAACGTTATATTTTGTATTATTAATCAGAATATGCAAAGTAACTAGTAACTAAAGTTGTCAAATAAATGTAGTTGAGTAAAAAGTACAATATTTCCCTCAGAATTGCAGTGGAGCATACACTGATCAGCTGTAACATTATGACCACTCACAGGTGAAGGGAATAGCATCGACTATCTCGTTACAATGGCACCTGGCAGTGGGTGGGATATATTAGGCAGCAAGTGAACATTTTGTCCTTGAAGTTGATGTCTTGGAAGCAGAAAAAATGGGCAAGGGTAAGGATGTGAGCGACTTTGACAAGGGCCAAATTGTGATGGCTAGACGACTGGGTCAGAGCATCTCCAAAACTGCAGCTCTTGTGGGATGTTCCCGGTCTGCAGTGGACAGGACTGACCAAAAGTGGTCCAAGGAAGGAAAACCAGTGAACCGACGACAGGGTCAGACCCAAGGCTCATTGATGCACGTGGTGAGCGAAGGCTGGCCCGTGTTGTCCGATCCAATAGAAGAGCTACTGGAGCTCAAATTGCTGAAAAAGTTAATGCTGGTTCCGATAGAAAGGTGTCAGAACACACAGTGCATCGCAGTTTGTTGCGTATGGGGCTGCGTAGCTGCAGACCGCTCAGGGTGCCCATGCTGACCCGTGTCCACCGCCAAAAGCGCCTACAATGGGCACGTGAGCATCAGAACTTGACCACGGAGCAATGGAAGAAGGTGACCTGGTCTCATGAATCACGTTTTCTTTTACATCATGTCGATGGCAACGAGTTCGAGGTGTTGACTTGGCCTCCATATTCTCCAGATCTCAATCCAATCGAGCACCTGTGGGATGTGCTGGACAAACAAGTCCGATCCATGGAGGCCCCACCTCGCAACTTACAGGACTTAAAGGATCTGCTAATGACGGCTTGGTGCCGGATACCACAGCATACCTTCAGAGGTCTAGTGGAGTCCATGCCTCGACGGGTCAGGGCTGTTTTGGCGGCAAAAGGGGGACCTACTCAGTATTAGGCAGGTGGTCATAATGTTATGGCTGATCGGTGTAAGTATAAAGTAGCAAATAAATTATTCAAGGAAAGTTCAAGTATGTCAAAATTGTAATTAAGTACAGTGCTTGAGTGAATATGCTCGCCACTGCACGTTTCCCATACTACAAAGTCATCAAGTGGGGCAGCATGCTGTTGCTAAAAAACAAAAGCAGCCCAGATTTACAACAAAAGACTTTCATGTTATTTCTATAATATTTTACAGCTCTTTGAATTTGTGGACATGGAAAACGTCTCTCACTGAGATGAACAGCAGCCGCTGTTATTTCACTGAGACATCGGACATTTTCTAAAACTCAATTGAATGTTGCATCTCAGACAAAAAACATCATGAGCAACAAAGTTGGTCACCAATTAGTGTCGGTGGACTTGCCAGAAAGTGTGACCTGATTGTGTGAGTTCTTGCTTTGATTTGCAGTTTAGTATGTGAGTTGCCAGTGCATTATGGTATATATCACATCATGTTTTATGTGTGTTTTTCCCCAGGTCACCCATGGATGTTCAGAGATGCAGAGACTGATGAGCCAATGAGGGTGAACGGCAAAGAACTGTTTCTTCCTAAACCAGCAGAGGGTAGAAATGCTAATATCACGTTACCAGGTAAGATTAGCCACATTACCTAAAATATTAGCCGTTATCATCATATGTAATGCATTACTAGTCACAGACATTCAACCAAGAGTACATTTATGATGCACTGTGTAATAAGCTCTTTTCACTGTAGACTGCGTCTGAGAACACTTAACTTGTTGGTAAATTCCAGAATAAATCATATTTGTGTATTTTGAAAGGCTGTCAAACTGCTTTTGATCACGGTGCTGTGAACAATTTCCAGTCTGGTGGTTAAAAGGGACAAATTTCAAAAATAGTATTAATAGTTTTCCACTTGCCTTTAGTGTTATCTGGTCATGCAGGTAGTTTTGGCTTTATTTGGCTGGGTTTTAAGATCCCTTTTACTGATACTTCTACCACACTTCAAAAAACCTAGATGAATAACATTTGGCTTATGATGCTCAAAGCATCACAAAATTACATAACAAAAATTTCAGAAATAAATATTTTACAGAAACATCAGAGATATTTGTAAATGCATCAGTAAAACAGGACTATATTTACACTGGTATCAATTTGTTTGTTGTTGTACTTTGAAGAAGGAAAGACTGTCTCTGCTTAACAAACACTTGTTTGGCCCACACAGTTTTCAGCCTCAAGGATCGTGCTCTTCAGGTTATTCGGCGTCTGGTACGAGCAGAAGACTACAGGAGGTTGGAAATAGCACGGTGTCTCCACGAGGAGCTGGAAGATCAGCCCAGTATACTGAAAGATCTCCAGCGCATGAACCAGCGAGTAGAGCAGCATCTGCTGGAGAGGATCCAATGCCAGGAGGAATGAGGCGTGAAACTGGATGGATAATAGACGGCAATATTGTACTCCACCACATTATTAGAAAGCAAAGAAGCCAGAATTCGTGAAGAATAAGATAAAACGTTGGAGTTATGTCTTGGGTGAGTGAGCAGCTGTTGCAAAGACTTCCCCAGAGGTCTTACATTTGCTGCAAAGGAGTTTGATCTGCTGTTATATTCACTCATTGGCTTTAGCAAATGTCTTCCTCTGTAGAAAAAATACCGTATGTAACATTTACCTCTTAGGAAGAGGAGTTTTTATATAATATAATCGCAGCATCCTCAAGTAAATAGCGTTGTTTGTCCTCTCAAATGGTATTCATGGATATCAATGTTTATTCCTAAAAGGCCTCTAGAGAAATGGGGACATTTTGGCCATTGATGCCTATCTGATTATATTACTCTCTACTATATTTTGCCATATAGCCAGATTCTGTCATAAGTAAACTCCCTCAAAAAATCCTCTTCCATCATATGCACAAGACAGAACTTGCAGTACAAGAATGTTTTTGTCATGCATACAGTGTTATGATTGATCTTTTGTCATAAATATCACAATCTATAAAGGATAGTCACATTAGAGAGGAATTTCAGAGTATGGTATGTGTTGTTAATATTCTTATTGGGAATGCCTGAGATAAGGTGATCTTAACAAATCCAGTTTACTGCACATCCCCCCTCAAAAAATATCTTAACCTTCTTATCCTACTGTAGCTGTTAAGCTCAGCAGTTTAACCATGACGGAACTGTTCAGCAATCATCACAAAGCTTTTTGCTCTTTAAAGGTGCTCTATGTGATATCCAGAGCATTTTTTATAGCAGCAAACAATTATTTGCTATGTAAAGATATAGAGGAGTAATGTCTACCTGAGCAGAGAATGAAGTCGCTCTCCCTCTGTGTGTGTGTTGTAATCAGAGTTTCTCTGTGCTTTGTCGACATCGCCGGGCCGGCTGCGCGTGCTTTTAATGTGTGTTCACGCATGTGAGCGTGCCCCACTGGCTAGCTCGCGGCCGCCGTTCTACACTTAATACGGCGGTTACAGCTGATAACGCCGTCCTGATCGACGGTGCCATCGTGGAAGCATAGCACCCACCCTCTGGTCCCCCCCTAGGTTAACACCGTTAGCTCTATCAGCACATTTGCCTTTGTTTTCACTGTTAGCGCCGTTAGCTACGAGCCGCCGGCTCAGCTGTCGCCATGTTGAGAGCCGTGCGCGGAGGCAATAGAACTGCTCCCAATTTCCTATTTAGCACCTTTAAATTTGGAAAAAGACGGAGTGATTATGAGTGTATTTTCCAAAATGGCCTTTTCTGGTAAATGTGGAGTTTTTGTCAGAATATACCTACCACCATAAATGGGCAGCGACTCTTCTAACACTTTGTCTTGCAGCTGATTTCCTATAGGAAAAACAAAATAATGAACTTTGTCTTTACATTTCTTAAGACCAGGCTGTGAAACACTGTGACTGAGGAGTTTATGCTTCTATGGTTTTTGTCTACTTTGTAATTCTTTGCCTATTTTGTTCTTCTGCCACCATGTTTTAAAGTCATACATTGCTACTGTATCTCAAAGACCTTCATTGTTTATTTGTGTAATAAATAAATGAGATATATTTCTTACTCGTTGAAAGCTGTGAAGACTTGCAGTTTTAGTTATTTGCTCAGCTTACAGCGATTGATTATGAACTATTAAATTATGAACACATGGTCACAAAAACAAAAATCATAAAATTGAGACCTTTCTCAGAGCACATAGGGGTGATTATTGGGAAGCTACTATGTTGGTGAAGAACTGCAACATACTGCTTTTTATTTTGTAAGTCTGACGAAATGACATTTTGACATCACAAGATAATATTACTTACAATTGTACCATTGTGTGTGTGTGTTTAGGGGTGTATTTAAAGAATGGGACTGCTGAATTATGATTTAGGAATATTCAGGGCTGTGTAGCGCAAGAAAGTTAACTGATTAATTGGGTTTCATCTGTAATATATCAAGTTTGGTACAAGCTGAATAACTTGTATAAACTCAGACAAACACAACGATGTCCACTCCAAGACACATGTCAAAAATCAAATAAATTATAACCTGCTCCAGTTTACCACAGCAGGGGTACTGTTGCCAAACTTGTTGCTAAGCAACAAAGTAACACAACCCATCTGTGTGTGTGTGAGAGTCGAGGTGAGCTGGCTGCAGTAATATCAGGAACATGCAAGCAGGGGGAAAGAAAAAAACATGGGACTCGAGTCGTTTCAGGGGAGAGAAGTAAGTACTTCTCAAGAGCTTTCTACTGTATGTGTCTCTCTCACACACACATACAGTATTTCTTTTGCAGCAGTGTTGTGCATGATGTCACTTAGACGTTAAATAATGATCATGATCCTTCGATTTTCTTCAACAGCATGACATTTTGGCCAAAGAGTCACCCTGTCATGTTTCCACATCTCCAGACAGACCACTGGAGCAAAATGAAAACAATGGTAAGAACAAATGAAACACAACTTGATATATAATCTAAAGACACTCTTGATTAATAATAGAAACATACTTTGTATTCTTGTGATACTATGAACAGTTATTCCCACCTATAGGTTCCAGTTTATCTCGCATCATTTCCAGCTGCCCTGTTGAAGGACAATGGTTTGTGTAAATGATCCTATTTTTACAGATAATATAAAATTGGGAGGTGACCCGAGAGCACTTTGCACATTGCAGAGAGCGCAGAGGGTTCTGCACATATGTTACGAAGGAAAAATGCGTTTCTAATTTGGTTTTATTACATGTACATGCCCTGTGTGTATGATTCACATGAAGGAGCTCTAAACCGAACCCCCAGCGGCAGCCTGTTACCTCCTCTGACAATGGATGAAACTACAGATCCTGTTCCCTCCATGGTGCAAGCATACAGTAGGTCCCATATTAATAGGATAAATATCTTTCGGTTTATTATTTGCCTGCCCACTGTTTCACTATTATATTTCTGTTCTTTAGGTGTGCATCGAAACACACCAAAAACCTCACCTCAAAACATGCCCCAGTTCAAGAATGAGTTCAACGACCGTGCCAGGATGGGCTTCTGCTACTGGCTCATTGAAAAGAAGGCCTCCGCATGTAAGCGTTGATCCAAATGTCACAGACAAGAAGTATCAGCTTAGCGTGACATTCACATGCACAAACCCTTAATCTCTATCATTGCTGATCCTGCTGTTCAGACTTCCCACTGTGCGCTCAACCTTTACAGTTTTGAAGCTTATATTCAAAGACGACCAGGTAGCTTTTATCCCCCCTGCTCTGTCTCACTGACTGACTTCGGTGCATGGTGAGCAGCAGGTCAGACCTATTGATCTGATCCTAATCCTCATTTGCCCAATGCAGACCTCTTACTCTGCACACATTTCATTTTATGTTTTAAAGTGGATTGAGTTAACAGATAATCAGCATTTTCTGTATTTCATAAAAGGAATGTAAGCACGTCTAAATGTCCATCACAAGCAGCATTTTTAAGAGGGACAACTCTGTGTCTTGTGTTTTAGAATAACTAATGTCACTTTACATTGTGATTGGTTTGCACAGGTCAGAGGACTGATGCATCTTCATTCCTTCTTCACAGGTAAAGGACGCAGCTTTGGTGCCTACAAGACCTCTCTGGGATTACCAAAAGTCTAACAAAAGGTGTTTCTGTCTAAAACAGGGGTGTCAAACTCACTCTAGTTCACGGGCCACATACAGCCCAATTTGATCTCAAGTGGGCCGGACCAGTAAAACCATTGCATAGTAACCTATACATAACAACACCTCCAAATTGCTCCCTTTCTTTTAGCGTGACGAAGTACAAGTATTATAGTATACATTTTGAAAATGTTCACGATTAATGAACAATCCATTAACAGTTGTGTCACATAGCATGTGGGATCTATAATATCCAGCATAGAGCCTGCTACTCTTATTAGGACAGCGTGACCCCCAGTGCATAAATAGGAATAGCAGTAGCTCCATTTTATTGAAAAATTGGAATTAATGACTTCTCTGCAATTTTCACACTCTGCAAAGTCATCCAGTGGGCTGGATTGGACCCTTTGGCAGGCCGGTTATGGCCCTCAGGCCGTATGTTTGACACCCATGGTCTAAGATTTTTGTAACCCACTGTCATAATTAATTTAAATCATTTAACAGATTTCACTCAGAGGGTATAATGTATAATTAATCCTCTTTCACCTACAAGAGTGTGTCCACACTTAAAAAGCTGTTAAGAGACCATTTTCACAACTTGAAGAGGGATTTTCCTTTCAGGAGAAATGCTCTTAATTTAAAGTATTAAACTTGGGAATCAAAAAATTGTAGTAACTGCAATGTATTCAGGATAATGTGTTAAATACTTTACCTGATTACAGTATGCTGAATTTAAAAAAAAAAACTCCATGAACATCCCAGTGGGAGCCATTATATACAGTATCTAACCCTTCTTCACTATTTAAAATCTTGTTTTCCTTTTAGAGTTTAAATGTATTCAAAACATTTCGAAAACTGAATAAATTGTGCTCCATCATATAAATACATTTGCGTCGCCTGTCTTTTAATACATCCATGGTCTTTAGCCGGTGATGGTCTCTCAGTCAAATCTCGGTGATATAATAGATCTCGCGAGGTGTAGACATATCTGCTCATTAGTCAAATCTCGGTGATATAATAGATCTCGCGAGACTAATCTGGTCGCTTGTTTGCTGTTGCGTTTAAACGGTCCAAAATAAAACGTTACCACCACCTAGCGGCTAATTTAAACACAAGCTTTTTAATTAAACCCAATATTAAACATGTAAACGAAACCTTGTCTTATTTTGTTTTTGTTCAGAAGCGTTTTAAGCAAGAAGTCTTGTAAGCTACCGAGTGGACGCTGGCTGACTGAACCAACGCGGATAAAGTGAGACTTGATTTTGAATTTTTGAACTTCCAACGCCATTTCTCCTGTGCCGAGCCTGAGAAGGTAACTTAGCAACTCCAGAAGGTAACCTAGCAACTCTTCAACATTAGCGTTAGCTCGTTAAATAAATGTATATGTGTGGTAAAGAAGTGTAAAGTCATAATAAAAATAAGCGTCCTGTCGTGGCCAGAACATGACGCTACTTTGTTTGAGTCGCAGTTTGAATCAACACGTGAAAATAAGTTAATTCATGTTAGCTAACAGTTTAATTGGCCAAAGTGAAGCTGCTAGCTATTAGCCTCATTTATTGCCAACATCTCATCATCGAGGTCA
The DNA here is from genome assembly GCA_916701645.2 of Sebastolobus alascanus. Classification (NCBI taxonomy): domain Eukaryota; kingdom Metazoa; phylum Chordata; class Actinopteri; order Perciformes; family Sebastidae; genus Sebastolobus; species Sebastolobus alascanus. The sequence continues at coordinate 758,383 of CAKAOJ020000257.1, read as the reverse complement.
GGCCAGACAGCTGCATAAAAAAAAACCCAAACACTATTGTAACTATTGGCAGGTGTTTCCAAAATCCTGAGCACCTAGAGTTGATTGCCACATGTCCAGGTGTAGCGAACGTTAGCTACAGAAAAGATGGTGGCCATAATGTGTTGCACCACATTGTTATAAACACAAGTATTGAACTGAGAGAATCAGATCATTAAAGTTAAAAGTTTGACCAGTTATTGGTATTTCATGGCTACTCGGCACCACTACATTATTGAGGGGTTTCCTACAGTACCTTGTGGTGGAGGTAGGCCTAGGTAGGGTAGGCTTTTTGGGCTTTTTTTTAACATTATTTTTCATTTGGATCTCTATTATTTTTTACTTTGTCAACAGCAACTCTTCCTGGGGTCCATTATCCTTTGAGTACTACTACGCCCCAGGTTTGCTGTGCAGTAATTTTCTTTAAAAATATGCACCTTGTAAGCAAAATATCTGCCATATAATATATGTCTGAAAACTAGATTTCAAGACAGGGTCTCAAGATCAGGTAATACAGCAAAACCCACCTTAGTGCCCTTATCATGTCAGTTGATATTGTGCTTTAGTGGTGCATATTCCCATACAAAGTTGGCCACCTGCTTTGCCCGGTTGGTAACCCAGCCTTGGGGCGACCTCACCTGAAACAAACACCACCTCTGCCAACATCATAAAAACAGATACACATTTATGAATATAATAATGATAATAACTTCATTTGAATAGCACTTTTCTTAACTTAGTTACAAAATGCTTTAATAAAGGACATGAGAGACATAAATAAAAAATATACAGTAAAATAAAATATAGGAGATTTAAATTACCCAAGTCATTTAAAAGCCAGTTTAAAAATGTGTGTTTTTAGCTGCTGTTTGAAAGAAAATACAGAAGTTTAGACTTAGGAAATAACCTACAGGGAAAAATGTACTTTTTCACACAGCTATATTATAGCTATAAAATGCTATATCAGTGTGGCCATAGTTTAGGTCTTACTAACTAAACTGATCACTAGATGGACATATCCTCTTCTTGTGGGAAAAAATTAATACTGCATTTTTTAACTTGGAACAGTGATGCTTTCATGTTTTAACCTTGTTGCTAACATGATGTACTAGATGGTCATACAGATCTGTTCATTAATTTTCTAACTGTGTATTGGATTAGGAATCTCAGACATGGACAACGGCGTAAACAAGTTGACGTTTAAGTGGCTACGAACTACAATCACCTCACCCACACGTCTTCAGGAGAGAGATGCTGGCTCCGACACACCCTCTCGCTGGAATACATCGCCGAATGAAGATTCGAATCCTTTGCCCCTCGGTGACTCTCCAGGACCTGACGGCCTTGGAGAACTGAGTCTGGACACTCCCAAGAGAAAAGCAAAGGTGCTCGGTGAAAGCACGCCCTCTTTAGGCAAACTTAAGCTGAGGAAGCTTTCCATGAAAAATAATGAAAATTTCAAAACTTCAGAGGTAAATCTTTCTCTGCCCATCTTTTAATGGTACATTTAAAGTGTTTTTATCAAAGCTAGAGTCTCAAATATGCTATTTCATGCATTACAGTATGTTCAGCTCTTGTTGAGAAATTACTGATTGATTTGTCCGATTGCACCCATAACGATCAGGAGAAACCTATGGACAACTCATCCTGGCAGCTGGAATCAACAGAGAGCCAGCAAGCATCATCACCTTCACCTCACTCGTTCGTCTTGAAGAAGAAGGAGAGGACACCCGAGGAGGGATCAAAGGCTATCTACAAGAGTGCATTGATCGCAGCCATTGGCAGCACAAGAGCAAAAGGCAGCACTTCAAGTATCCCCGGGACTTTGCCATTTGTGTCTTCACCAGTGAAGACTAAAACACCCAGTCCAGCCTCACTTGACAGAACGGTGACGAATATTGAGTGTTCCTCGATCAAACCTGAGAATAAATCTGAGGACAGTGGCACTGACCAGGAGGAACAGTTGTCTCCCCTTCAGGTGTTTGAGGACACTGAAGCCCAAGGGGACAGCTCGGAGCTAAAAACAGACGGGAGGGTAAGTTAACTGACATCTAGAAATCTATCTTGTAGTTTTGCTTGTTTATTTATATATTTTCAAATGTTTTCGTTGCATATAATCTGTTAATCCCCTTGTCTGTAATAACATTTTTGTTCATTTTAGCTAATGTTTTAAAAAAATCAAAAGCGACCATAGTATTTGTGGTGAAGGCAGGAAATGTATGTCCTTAAAATATTGTGAGCATAAAATAATCAAGCCACTGAGGATTAAAAGCTAATGGGAGATATTTTTGTAATTTTTTCACTATTTGTTTACATTTTTCAGAGTGTTGTGCTAAAAGAAGAAGATTCACCCGAGCGGTTTGTTGCTCCAGACTGTGTGTTTGTTAAAACGACATCTCAAGACAAGTTATTTGCTACGGAAGATGGACCAGAAGCCGAGTGCTGTGACTCGTCCCTCCTATCCCTGGAGGATATCCCAGATTCTCCGTCTTGTTTTAGCCAACAATGGAGAAGTCCTTCAGTGAATACCCAGGGAGCTACAACTTCCCCTCTCACCTTTTCGTCTCCCAATGAAACCACCGGGGCCGTCCAGGCAGCTGCTGAGGACAAGGAGACGCCTTTCCCAATGTCACACAGGACAGCTTCTGTCTCATTCAAGCAGCCCCACCCAACAAACACGACCCCTTCAAAGGCATCCAGAGTTGAGACTGTGAATTTCCGCTCCTCCAACAGTATGGCCCTTTTACCGGATCCCTTTGCTCTGCCACTCTACTCAAATAGAGGAGTATTGAACCCTCACTTGAAGTCCGCAACCGCACGCCGGCGGTCGGATGTTGGCTCTTCCATGCGTCACCCCCACTTCACTTTTACTCGTGGTGGCACTCCTAAAAGAAGATTATCGCTGGGGGCAGAACCTATGTGGACCAGTTACCCGTACCGGGACGCTCAGGTTGGTTTCATAGACACACACTGCCATATAGACATGCTCTACGGAAAGCTCGGCTTCAGGGGGACGTTCAGCAGCTTTCGAAGGCACTACGAAAGCAGCTTTCCTGCAGAGTTTAGAGGCTGTATTGCCAACTTCTGCAACCCAAGTATCATGGTGAAGGAGGCCCTGTGGGAAGGTTTGCTGGCTGAAGACATGGTATGGGGGGCATTTGGGTGCCACCCCCACTTTGCCAAATACTACTCAAGTGTCCATGAACGCGATATAATGATGGCCATGCGGCATCCAAAAGCCGTGGCATTTGGTGAGATTGGCCTGGACTACTCCCACAAAAACTCCACTGACACCCCCAGGCAAAAAAAGGTAAGGTCTAGGTTGATATGGTCTCTATCAAATAAAACTTTGTAGTCCAGTAAGTGTTTATCTTAAACTAGATAGGCCTTTAATCATTGTGAAACGGTCATAAATACATTGTGTGGATTGATGTTGTGGTCCGTGTCTTGTTTCTCTGCTTCTCTGTGAAGGTGTTTGAGCGTCAGCTGCGTTTGGCCGTGGCCATGCAGAAGCCTCTGGTGATCCACTGCAGGGACGCAGATGATGACCTGCTGGAAATCATGAAGAAGTGCGTCCCGAGGGAATACAAAATTCACAGGTGTGGAGGAAAATCATCTGGCTTCTCATTTTACATCACATTTTTAAAGATATTTCCTGCCTCCTTTATCGACATGAAAATGTTAAAAAGACAGTTGTGCATTTAATCTGTGAATTTTCATTCTTGTGTGATTTCCAGGCACTGTTTCACAAACAGTTATCCAGTGATCGAACCCTTCCTGACAGAGTTCCCCAACCTGTACGTGGGTTTCACAGCCCTGATCACCTACTACAAGGCCACCGAGGCCCGAGATGCTGTCCGACGGATCCCTCTGAACCGCATTGTGTTGGAGACAGACGCACCATATTTCCTGCCAAGACAGGTACGTTTAAATTGAGGCCTGTGAAAACCAAAACACTGCTCTAATGTCATTTATGATTGACAGTTTTTTTTTCCCAGCTCTTAATATTGTTAATAACTAACTAATTATTACAAATTACACATTGAACCAGATAAATCTGTATTGTTATTACATCTGAAGTCACTTTGTGCCAAGTTTTTTTAGAATAGAGTGGAAACCCTGTTAATTTGTCCTCCAGTTTTCCCTTTTGAACAATTACGGTGGGTGTGGGGGAAGTTTGCTGTAAGATGCTGCAAACTCATTAACAGTAAAAAAGACTTGGTCTTGGTTTTACTTTTAGCGTCCATTGATGGTCTAAATCCTGTCTGAGACATTTTTACAATGTTAAGAATGGACAAAGAAACTGGCCAGGTACTGATTATTGGTACAAAATATCTGCGTTTGACCACTTAGGTCTAAAACTATTGGTAGTAATTTTCAAAAAACTATATTCGTCAAACCTTTTGGATGAACCATTTTTTTGTTAGATCTGAGGTGTTCTCCACAAAATGGATAGTATTGTACTGTTGACAGCACTGGTACACTTAAACAAACAGGGGAGTACATTTTGACTACATACATATGATAAGTGTCTCTCTCTTTACAGGTGAAGAAAGATGTCTGCCGGTTTTCACATCCTGGAATGGGCATCTACACGCTGCAGGAGCTGAGCCTGCTGAGGGGGGAAGACATGGCCACGGTCCTCGCCACCGTCCGAAACAACACCACTCAACTATACGGCGTATGATCTTCAGAGACGGTGGATTAAAAACAAGAAAAGCAAGAAAAAGAAGACAGAAATCAACGTTTTTTTGGAGCTGGTTTGTGACACAAAAATTTTATTTGGCTATTTGTTTTAGATTTATCACACCTCCGTGTAGAGATGTAGGAATATGGAGGAGCAGTCTCACTTTAAACAATCTGAAAGACTCTCAAATTAAACTTTAACCGAATAAAAGGCAAAAAATGTCTGAGTGAAAATGTCTCTTGTCTGATAGAGATACTGTATATTTTTGTTTATCTGATGTTTTATTTCATTGTTCATCATAGAAATTAATTCCTAAGCGTTTTTTGTATTAGTTTTGCTGTGTTGACATCCCTTGTTTGTTCTGATTTGTTTGGATGTTTGTCTTTGTTTAGTTTGGGTTGATACAGTGGAGATGTTTAATAAAAGCCTGTATTCCAGCCTTTTTCAAATTCTACAGGTATGGTTTGTTGAATTACCTATTAATGCACACAAGTGCTCACTGAAGAGCACATGAAGATGAAAAATGGGAGAGAGTAGTTGAGTAATGTTGGTAATGCAGCAACGCAAACACGTGTGGTATTTGCTCTGAGCAAAGGTGATTCTTTATTGAAGAAAGGAAGTGGCTGCCAGACTATAGTCCATTAGCTTGTTTTGATACCACCGTGTTTGTCACACACATTTGGCTTGAGTGCTTTTTATTTTGAGAATAATCAGCCTGGCCTACTTGTGGCGTTTTCTAGTGGTTTAGAGTATGCCAATCGAGGACAAGAATAATGGGAGACGAATAGATGTGTCTCTTGTATATCAAGTTTGACAAAAGGGATGTGTTAATATACATACATTTTGCCCGGCTCTTAATCAAAGCTTCGTTTCCAAGAGTTTTAGAGCCTCTCCAGGTAGTAGGCCAGAGCACATCATGTTCATGGTTGTATATCTGTGTTTATCAAAAGCTACAAGGTGGAACGCAGGAAAGACACGAGCATCAGAGCAGTCTGTGCTTTGCTGTGTTTGACCTAGTTCTTCAGATGTGAACAGGAAGTTTTCCAGCCTTGTTCTGGGAGTTGGTAATTTGTTCTTCCCTCCATTGATGTAACGGCAACATTTAAGCCTGTGCAGTTGTAAAGCTAGAGACCCTAAAACTAGGGCTGCATGATTTTGAAAAAACTGTTGAATTGCGATTATTTTTGACTGATAGTGCAATTGCGATATTAGAGAGAATGATAATTTTTACATCATTATTCTCACTTTCATTGAAAAACATATTAAAATGATTATGGTGTGATTTTTACAGGGATCTGTACCAAACAAAGAGGTTTTCTTAAGTAGAATATGATGTGTAAGCCAGAACATCTCTGCGGCACCACAATATTTAATTTGCCACAGTCCTCTGCAGCTCTGTAGCTCCCATATCAAGACTGTAACTACTATTGTGGACAGAGTAATTCCTATTTCCCATTTCACACAATTGCAATTCATTTGGGAGGAGAATGATCCTTACATTAAAGTGCAAGCCGAATACAGAGATATATATCAAAACAGTTTCAATTGCATCACCCCTGCCCTGCCCATTTCCCCATCCCTTCTCAAGTCCGACATTTCACCCAAAACTTGACCTTGATATTTGTTTTTGTTTCGGTCAAAGATGAGACAGAGAGACAAAAGATTACTTGATTCTTTATTTTTACAGGCACATGTTGGGTCTCTAAAGATAAATAAGAGTAATAGATATTGGGTGTTTTTAATGCTGAATAACATTAGATCACTACACAGGTTCGAATATGAGCAACCTATCTGCTGCAGTTTTCAGTTCATTTAACTAAAATTTTACACATTTGAAAGTGGAAGTTCAGTATTAACCTTTAAAACAGTAGTTTGACAAAATATTTTTAACTCAATTTCCTTCTATCAGCTTGTTGTATTAAACTCATTTTCAACAACATTTCCACCAGCTATGCTCCATAATAAGGTCATGTGATGGCAGCTGAACCAACTCCATCACTGACGAAGACCCTGGGATGTGGTTGAAAGCTCCAAAAAAGATCTTGAGTATTGAAGATTAAGTTTTACACACGGTTTCACCTGATAAACAGTTTAATGTTTTAGTTTGTAATGACGGACATCAGTAGGTTCTCTAAGATCTGGTGGTACAGACGGCAACTTAATTAGTCGCAGTCTGAGTAACAATGCTTTAAGAGCCTTGAGCTAAAGAATAAAGTTGTGAAAGAAAGGAGACCAGCATGTCTACAGGCTAATCGCTTAATGATCACTATCTAATATAGTTGAAATTGGAAGGCATTGAGACAGGACATTTTAAATTCTTGTCCATGATCCTCAAAGTTGTGATGGTTTCTCTGAAACAAGATGAAACATGTTAAAATAATTTAAAAAATGTAATTATTTTACTATATATCAGCTGAAATTTACTTTTTAGTTTATAAAACAGAGGAAGTAGACAAACCTGCTGCAGCCTCAGTGTTTCCCAGCAGACGCTGAATGATCTCCTGCAGCACTACACCGTACTCCTCAAAGTCCTCCTCTCTCATAGTGAAGCCAATCTCAAAGGGGGCACTGATCTACTCAGAGGAGAGGAAGACCACACAGTTATAGGGATGAGTTCGGGTGGTGTGGTGGAGTCATGAGTGTGATTTCCACTCACTGTGATGTGGTTGTCCTCAGCGGGTTGACGAGGCTCCTCCATGGCTTGGCGGCCGACTCTGGAAGACTTCCCCTTGATCTGTCGTTGACCAGAGAAATCTCATGATTGAAACCAATTCACCTTTACGTTAGAAGTTCAAATGCAGACAGTAACTAACAGTTAAATTGTCCATTTGTACATGGGAAAGTTTATCAGTCTATCTGTAGTTTGGGATTTATCATATAATTATTATTACTGTCAATGTGGACTTTATTTTTTATTATTTATTTTATTTTTATTTTATTTTTAAATTTAACATATTCAGAACAGCAGGATGTAAAGGAACGGATATACACATCATCTACAGGTTTAGATCATGTGAGGATGAACTTTTCTTGGTTTACATTCATTTTTTCTACATTTTCACTAAGAGTTAAAGAATGAATCCAAATGTGTTAAATGTCTTTCAGACAGAGAGCATCTTACCTGAGGTTTTTGAGAAGGGCTGAGATAGCTGGAGCCGGCGCTGGTCGACTTGCACCACAAGGTCAGAGAACACAACAAAACAACCAGCAAACAGGTGTTTCTTTTCAAAAACATGATGGAAGAAAAACCTCAATGTGATGAAGCAATGTGTAAATGGTTAAAAATATCTGATAGTGACAGCGACCTTAGCTCTCTTTCCTTCCCGTTTTGTTTGGGAGCTTCTGGCTTCATACCTTTATATACCTTTCATCCTCTTTCATTTCGGTTTAAAACTGCATTAAATATAATTGTAACAGGTACTTGTGCCATCATATCTTGGTAGCATTGGACTGTTCAAATGTTCAAATTGATAACAAAGTGGGCATTTCTCTGTTGTAACCTGATAGCAGACCTGCTGATCATCTTCAATGTGGTGATGGAAATAATAGTATTGCTGTCATAGAGATACAGATAAATGGGACTGATTCAGCCTATAATGCATCGCTACAGCAACATGCCAATAATGAGCTATTATTCCTGGGACAAGTGCAATACACATGGAAATGATCACAACAGAAAATAACTCTCTTTTAATGTGTCTTAAGTGCATCAAAATGAGGAATTTGACAAAATCTGAGCCCATAAATGTATATTTGATAAAATTGAAACTTTTCAACTGGTCAAACACTTGTTTTTCAGAGAACAAACCTAAAACTAAAACAGAGCATACTGATCATAAAGCCCTGGTTAAACCCATAGATATAAAACAGTAAACCATTGTTCAGACTTTGTGATATCTGTGAAATTGTGATGTTTCATAAGTTTATCAAATGGGACTTTTAAATTTCCCAATCAGTATTGATTTGATGTACAGTAAGACTTAAAGCCTTGTAGAATTTTTCAGTAACAAAAAGCTTAAGTATCATACATGCTATATGAGCATTAGTCGGTCTATCTGTAAGATGACATTTACACAGCTAAAACAGTTGAATACATGGGTGCCTAACACGATAAAATACTGGCATAAGTGTAACTCTTTATTAGAACTACGACACTCTGAGGGGTGTTCGTCATTAAATCATCATTAGAATTTTCTTTTCTGCTTCAATGATGAATATTGTTAGTTTTTTGTTTTTTGTTTTTTCTATGAATAAGACACATTACTTTCTATTAGAAGGTCCCCCAAGACATTAATGTCTTAGGTTTATACTACAAGAGGCAAAAGGCTATAATTTCCTAAATGCTGAACAGAGGTGCAGGTCAGAGGATCTTAACCTGACCTAATATTGACTGTAGCCTCATGCTGGGAGCTGCACCTCTGCTGGATAGAATTATTTCTGTGTACCAGCTGAGAGTACGCACTGAAACTAATACCATGTACTGAGAGAGGCAGAGGAGTGGAAGAGGGAGGAAGAGGAAGCTCTGAGGATGCTGATCCACCATGACAACATCAGGGGCAGGGCCGACTTAAGGCATAGGCCATATAGGCGGTCGCCTAGGGCACCACCTTTACAAACTTCACTTGTTTGTAAATTCTAGTGAAACCGACTAATCAATTTTAAGCCAACAATATCAGGGGCTGATTGTTTATTTATATTATAATAAATACAGTTATCTCTGAAAATAAAAATCTTAATTTTTTATTAAAACCATTTTGATGTCTGATGTGTCTTGTGGTTTCTGGGTTCTGGGGGGTTGAACCAATCAGAATTTCGCCTAGGGCACCAAAAGGCCATAGCCGGCTCTGATCATTGGCGAGTACAATCAAAGCTTCTCCAAAATATTTTGCAAACATTTGGTCGGTCTTGTGCTACAGAAACATTTCAAACAAAGAGGGTGAAAAGAGGAGATGTAACGCGTCTTCAACACATCATATCTTTGGGATACAGCACATGCGCAATAAAATTCAAGTCAATTTTATTTGTATAGCCCAAAATCACAAATTTGCCTCAGGGGGCTTTACAATCTGTACAGGATATGACATCCTCTGTGCTTTACAGTGCGACCCTCTCATGGCATAAGGACAAGCTTCTCCCCCCCAAAAAACTTTTAACAGGGAAAAAAGAAAAAAATGGAAGAAACCTCAGGAAGAGCAACAGAGGAGGGATCGTCCTTCCAGGATATTATTATTATTATTATTATTACTATTATTATTATTATTATGATTATTATTATTATTATGATTATGATTATTATTATTATTATTATTATTATTATGATGATGATGATGATTATTATTATTATTATTATTATTATTATTATTATTATGATTATTATTATTATCATTATTATTATTATCATAATTATTATGATTATTATGATTATTATGATTATTATTATTATCATTATTATCATTATTATTATTATTATTATCATCATTATTATTATTATGATTATGATTATGATTATTATCATTATTATTATTATTATTGTGATTATTATTATTATTATTATTATTATCATTATTATCATTATTATTATTATTATTATCATCATTATTATTATTATTATTATTATTATGATTATAATTATTATCATTATTATTATTATTATTGTGATTATTATCATCATTATTATTATTATTATTATTATTATTATTATTATTATGATTATGATTATGATTATGATTATGATTATTATTATTATTATTATTTTAATTTTCTTTAGTAGTAAATCTAGTGAGAAGTTAGAATCCTGATCCAGACTCCAGACCAGCTGGTGGCGGTTGTTTGCCGACCGCTGTAAACTCCAACGAAGAAGAAGAAGAAGGAGAAGGATTGAGACACCAACGAAGAAGCCAGGCCCAGTCCGTTAACACATCAGCAGCTCGGTGTAAGAAAAGAAGTGATAAACATGGATAAAAAGAAGAAACCATTCAACGTGACCGCTTCATCGGTGAGTTGCACTGAGCTTTACACACATTATATTGACACACCGTGTGGCTGAGTGACGTTTATTTAAATGATAATATAAGAGCTAACGTTAGCTAACTGACTCTCAGGCTACACTGCTCCACATTAGCGTTATATACAGAGTTAACTTACCTATATTATGTTGTTTCTCACAGCTGGTGGACCTTAAAGCTGAACTGTACAGAAAGCAGGAGCAGTTCAAACAGGAGAAACTTGGACATGAAAATACTGATTCTGGATTCACATCTAAATCCAAAGTCAAGGTACAGTATGTGTTATTTTGGTGCATATTTTTTTTTAACCTGGTTGTGTAATTACAGAGTGAGATCACTAACCAGGATGTCTTGTCTTCATGCTACTTGTGTAGAAACCTAGTGTCTTTAGCAAACAAAACGCTGGTGTTTCAGCAAGATCTGAGAAAGATGCAGAGCAGCTGGCTGAGGAGCAGGTCAACCTGGATACATCAAAGTGAGCTCAACACATCATACAGGAGATTTACTGTCATGATGAAATTGAGAGCATACCTTAAACTCCTCATTTATCTTCTTATAACAGACGCAAGTTGGAGGAGAAGGCCAAACTCTATGAGCAAATGACAAAAGGAGACTTTCCGGGTGGGTGGAGTATACAAATATATCTTCCTGATATTTAGTTCTACAACTAAATGTATTTACTTTGTAATCATTTTGTCTCGTAATACCTCAGATGAAGAGACAGAGGGACTGTTCCTGGTTGATTTCACCCAGAAGATTATTGACAAAAAGAGAGAGGCGCTTGCACAGAAGGAAACAGAAAGAGATGATGAGGAGAGAGACAACTCTTCTGCTGTCCCTCCTCCTCAAAACCCAGATGAGGAATGGTAACGTCTGATTCATTCATTTTCAAGGGTTTGATTTAGGAAATTTATAGTTTTGTTAGCATGTTGTTAAAAAGTGCAAACGTTAACTATATAAATTTAAAAAACAATAGGGACCGATCCAACCTTTTCAGTCCCGATACCGATAGCGATACCTGGGTTTTGTGTATCGGCCAATATCGAGTACCGATCTGATGCCAGTGTTTAATTAATAAACTGTGTGGAAGTGACTGGGATCATTCTTTTATGTGTAAGGCAACATCAGACTTAAACATTGATTTCCTAACTTTGTAAAACTAAATGTGACAAATAACCACATAGATATAAATTTTGTGAATTATTTATTATTGAAATAATAAATCGTACACCAGCAAAATCTTGAAAAAAATCGTCAAAATTAACAGGAATTATTATTCAGGTGTATACCTTTTTAATGCTGCAACAAATTGGTCAAAACTTAAACAAAAAATTCTAAATTTCAGTATATAATATTGAATTGAATATATTGACCCCATTGTCAACGATATCCGATTCGGTTATTTGAGTCAGTATCGGCCCGATATCCGATTTGGTATCGGTGCATCCCTAAAAAACACAGACCAATCCCAGTAATTCATTTTAAATTAGTACCACCACCACTACTAGCCTCCAAAATGCTGCTTATAATGACAACAGTTTGAATAAAAAAAATTAAAAAAAGTGCTGTAATTATGATGCACCTTGAAGTATTAAACAATTTAAAACCTGTTCGTGAAATGTTCTCCTGCTGCGTTGTTTCTCTGTAGGGTGGATTATGTGGACGCTTTGGGCCGATCTCGAAGGTGCATGAAGAAAGACCTGCCGGGTTATAAGAGAATGGACCAAGACCTTAAAGGAAAAGGGTAAATATTCTACAAATAATAACTCTTTAAAGGCGCAGGTGATGGTTTCTGGATGTTGGTTGTCAAGTTGACAAATGACTATTCCATGTAGAAACGCCTCAGATGAGAAGACCTTACTCTCGGAGGACATGCGTCGAGAGCTACAGAGGCAGGAGTGGGAGAGGGAGGAAGAGGAGGCTATGACGAGGCCTGTTGGACCGCTCCACTACGAGGATATCAGGGGACAAGGTTACTGTTTAAGCCTCTCTAAAACGTTCCTGCACGCATTTGAAATGAAGGGGTTTGGTCTGTAAGTCTTATGCTGTAGAAAGCATTTTGTGTGTTTGTTCATTTCAGAGGCTCGGGATCTCGGCGTGGGTTACTTTGCGTTCGCTCACGATGAAGAGCAGCGCAGAAAGCAGAGAGAAACTCTGGACATGCTGAGAGACCAGGTGAGCTGATGATCTCTGGACAGATGTACACACAGAAATATTATCTCAAGTGTGTGCATTTTAAAAGTGCCCTTGATAACCAATCACAAATATGTTGTCCATATGCCTCTTTGTTACGTCTTTGTTGTTTACCGAGTTTTGCTCAGTACATCATTACTGTCCCCGGCTTTGGCAATGCTGCTACACTCTTAAAGTCCTTGTTCAATTGTTATATTTGATGGAAAAAATAATCTATTTTGAGTCTAAACAGATGATTAATGTCCCTTTCAGTGTTTGCTCAGTCTTTATTTCTCTTTTACGTCTGTCCTGTCCTTCAGACAACAGAGCAGCGCACTAAGAGGGAACACCTCAAGGACAAGAGGCAGACCATCCTGCGGGCCCGACTGACCAAGGTGAGGCAGAGGAAGACGAAGAAGGCCAAGCTGGATGGCACTGAGGAAGAGCAGAGAGACGAGGAGAATGAAGGTTAGAATCCACAACCACGTCAAATGCAGCCCTCACCTCTGTTTGATGTTATAGAACTGGAACTGTTTGCGTATGAAGTCTGTTTGCATGCTGCGGTTCAATTATCGCACAAATGTTAATGAGGGATTGTTGTGAATTGTTTGTCCCAGGAGGGGAGGATGAAGATGAATTAATAGGACCCCCGCCTCCACCGGAGGACCCCCCGGAGGTCAGCACACTGAAGAAGGTGGTAGTGGAGATCCAGGAAAGGAAGGACACCAAACCAGGAGTTCCTCATGTTAGAGAATGGGACAGAGGCAAAGGTAAGCCAATATTACAAATTTAAAATCCATCTCCTTATATCATGACTACGATGAAAGTATGTTGGGGAAAAAATGTGTGTGTCCGGCAAAAGTAGGGCATGTACTTTTCTGCCATTTTTCTTGTATGGGAAAGCAGTGGTACAAAAGTCAGAAAAAAAAATGAAAATACAAAAATGATAATGTCTGAATTGCATTTAGCGGCTTCAGTTTAAGGGTCCTGGTATTGTGCATGCTGGCTCACTGTCACACTGTCATGGTTCACTGGGACACTTGAATAGAATTAGTAACACCTGTGCTTTTCCCACTACGACAAGTCAAAGTGCCTGCTGTGAAAACGGCCTGTTGCAAAAATGAAGTTAAGCACTTCAGCAGCACTTACATACACCACACTTCCCAGTTTCATTCCTATCTATATTCTGAAGGTTTTTACAGAAGGGTTTGTTCATATATTATTCATAGTCTGATTTATAGAACATTTTATTCCTAAAATCATGGCAAAAATAGATTTTTTTTTAATGGCTGTTGACAGTATTTTCTGAATTTATGGAGTGATAAAAAGAGATATCCAAAATTCCCTCTGTACAAACCTTTGACTCTAATATGTCAACAAAATGAAACAGGAATTTTGAACTTGGCTTTATCCAATGTTCAGATTTTTGTTCTGGAAATGTTTGCAAATTAGCACAAATCTGATATAATAATGCCTTATTTTTTTCATATTTAAACATGCACTTTCTGAAAACTTATAATAAAAAAACAAACAATTGTATTAATGTAATTAATCATCTGGGGAAGTTTCATGATGATATCTGTTAGTTTAATTTTTTTTACCTATTCACCTGGTGTGTTCCCATCCAACACATTTGCAGGTGGAATGTAAAGTTCTGGGTTATATAGTTAGAGGTATAGATATTAATCTCTCTATAATCTCCCTTTTTGTGGTCCTTTTGTTTTACGGAGTTGTGTTTAGATGTCTATGATGAAATGTGTCATGGATGAGAGAAGAATTCAAACTGGATTATGTACGCCATAAATAATTGTGCCTGTGGTTAAAGGATTGTCAAGGTTAAAGTTACTATTTCTGTACCTTGTCAAATACTTGACTTCTCTAACGCCACCTTTTCACTGTTTCTTCCAGAGTTTATGTTTAGTGAGTGGACAAATCGGCGTCGCGAAGAGCGGGAGACAGATTTCGCACCTCCCTCTGCGTACTTTACTGAGGGGAAGAGAGAAAGACCGGGGAAGAGTAAGACCCAGGAAAATAAATCCAAGATGTCCTTCAAGTGGACCACTCTCACTGAGAGCAAAGAGGAACCAAAATGTCAGCCTAAAGCTGCTCCTTCACCTCCTCAACCTCAACAAAATCCTCCACCTCAACAAAATCCTCCACCTCCTTCACAACCAGAGACTGCATCGCAACCATCTCCTTCATATCAGCCAGTAGATTCAGCTCCTGAGTCTGCTCCTCCTTTTAATCCCCAGTATCCCCCTCCTCCGTTTTATCCTCCTCCTCAGTTTGCTGGACAACCTCACCTGCTTCCTCCATTTGCCCCACAGTACGCAAACCAGTATCAACCCCAGTATCCCCACCAGTATGCCCACCAGTATACCCACCAGTATCCCCACCAGTATCCCCACCAGTATCTCCACCAGTATACCCCCCAGTATCCACCTCAGCAGCAGTCTGAGCCTGTAGACCTCAGCCAGGCCCAGCAGCCTGCACAGAGTCTGGACGACATGTTGTCCTTCTATAGGAAAACTACCTGATCTCTAAAATATCACATTTGTTGAGTAGTTGGTTCAAATTGTGAGTATAAATACTGCTGTGTCCTTTTTTTCAAAAAAAAAAAAAAAAAAAAGGAAACGACAGAACACAACTTTTCAGCTCTTTGGAGATTTAGATTTTAATAAATATCAGGAACTTAACTGGACATTGTACTGACTTATTTTTTTTTTTTTTTGTCATTGTGAAAAACTCTGTTAATTTTAGTTCAAAAAGTTGTCTCAGTTGTTATACATATAAAGCCTCCACCTTATGAAGTATTTGTGTAATGTCAAAAGGGCATGAAATGAAATGAGGTGGTCTTGCCTGTTTGGACATTGAGCTGCAGTATGAAAATTTCCACCAGATGGTGCTGTACACCTCCATGTTGAGAAAATCTCTGCAAGTGACCATAGTGTATTTGAATATTTCTGCATACTGGGGTCCCTAAACAGTCTTAGAATTACATAAATTAGGTATCACTGTAAAGCTGAGACTGTTGTGAATCCACTGAGCCTAATTGTATTAATGTGTAATGATATTAGTCCCCATAATAGCCATTTCACATAGTCACTTTTTTTTTACACTTATTTTATACATACGGTGTGTCTTTCTACCAGTTTTCCTAAAAATTAGGAATACAATACGCAATATATCTCCTTGCTTACAGTATCGCAATATATCGCAATTTATTACACGGCTTTGTTGAATACTCGATTCTGATTGGTCAATCACAGCGTTTTACGGCCTGTTATTTCTTTATGCAGTAGCAGACCGTTGCTATGTATAACAGACAGTTACTATGGGCGCAGTTCTGATGTCGGACTCTGGCGGACCGTTTTTGTGTAAAATTATTAATTTTAGGATCTATTGTCACGTCTGTAAAATGTCCTAAAATAGTGAAAAATGTCCAAGATGATGTCTTAATTTGTCCTTTCAACTATCCAAAACCCAAAGGTATTCAGTTTATTCTCACATAAGAGAAAGAGAAGCAGCAAATTTTCACAACTGAGAAAGACATTTTTACTAAAGAACTGACTTAAACCATTTATTGTTAATCAAAAAAATGTGCGTAAAAAAAAAAGTGAAATAATTCTACATATGAGTGCTTGTATTACAAATGCTTTAAAGATTTGACTTTTTTTTTTTTAAACAAGTGTAAAAAGAATCAGTGTTGTCTCTCATTTGTCAAACTGTGTTAAGTCATGGCAGCAGGTGAAGTTGTGTGTGAGTGCATTTAGTGTCAGAAATGTCTTTCTGTCAAATGAGTGCAAGAGAGTTTTACTGTACTGCTGAATGTCAGCCATTAGTAACCTGAACTGAACCTCTTCATTGCTGCTCCCCGGTACCCGACAGACACATCCTGGTGTCCTCCCTCTGTCCTCCCTCTGTCCTCCCTCTGTCCTCCAGCAGATCTGTGCCGGTTCCAGTCCCTCTGCATACATGAGCTGGTGAGTCTCAAACTTTCAGTTTCTAAGTCCAGTTAATGCAGTTTGAATAATTTCAGCTCCTTTTCACATGCTCCTCTCAGTGTAATCACAGTGGCCTCCAAATAATGGAAGTGGGATAATTAATGCTTGAGAGGAACACATTTATCCTCCGCTACATGCCACAAACTCAAAGGCCAAGGTCTTCTGTGGTGATATATCACCGTGCGGCTGGTGAATACCTTTTTAAAAGAGCACTGTGTGTTGTGCAAAGGGAATTTATAACGGTAGAAGATGATTTAATAACTTCTCAGAGTCTCATACTGTAAACCTGATGTAACCTCATTGCACTTCACAGCAATTAGACTGACTGTAAAGCTGTCTTTAACTATGTGATGTGATTCTGAATGTCACAGGTTATAATTTGTGTTGATAAAACAGTCGCCTCCCACCGGCAGAGCGTCTGAGTCCTGTGCCTGAAAGCTAAGGGTGTAAGAAAATATCGAGTATCGTGATATTATATTTTGTGATACTGTACAGATTATAAAAAAACACTGTAGTGATTTTTAATTAATGGTGATAAATGCAAATGCAGATCCCACTGTTATGATTGCATTAAAAAATGACATGTTTTACTCATATTTTATGCATATGGCGGTGTGTTTTATACTATGACAGTTTTCCTAAAATTAGATTTAAATATCGCAATATATCACCATATATTGAATCGCAACCCCTGTATCATGATACGTATCGTATCACCAGATTCTTAGCCAATACGCAGCCCTACCGACAGCAGGATCAATTACACCAATAAAGTAAATTCAGACATGTAGTCTTAGGTTACAAAGGACATTATTTCTACCAGTGGATTACGTTACTTTACATGTGTTGAAATGTGAAACAGACAGTCGTCTGACTCTGACCTCCACCCCTGTCCTGGTCCACAGGAACCATGTGGGACCTGAAACACGTCAGGAAAAAAGAGGGAAACTATTCAGAGGAGTTGATAGTTGCCAGTAGTTTGATTAATAAAGAGCTGGAACTACAACGTGATCACAGATCAAAAACCAGATCACCCTCTTAATTAGATATCTGACCTAATTTCTGCCTCACTTGTTTCCTCTCAGGCAGGAGAATAGGTAGTTTGGCACTTTGTGGATATCCTGTCTGAAGAGGCGGTTCTCTTCCTGGTGTGGTGGATTGTTGACCCCACTGTGACCTTAATGTGTTTGTTCCCCCTATTTGTTCGTGCAGCCTCAAGTTAGACCAGTCCAAGCAGAGTGGGAAATACACACACACATATACTACACAGCTTCAGCACTGTCCCCCTGGTGAGTGTATGTGTGTGTGTGTTCATATACAGTATGTTTTTAAGTGTGTCTGTTTGTGAACTGACATGTGTTGGTTCGATTTCTTTGAAGCCAATTTGCTGCCTGAGTAGATTTGCTTCCTCTGAGGTGAGATGATGCTGATACAGTGACAGGACCTCACAGAGTGATAGTCATACAGGGATTTAAATATGCTCTTACATGCATACAAACTGCAGTACAGACTGCAATACTCATAACCATAAAGAAAAGCCCTGTGTAATGAGGTTTACTACAGAATAATTCAACACCAATAAGAGCACACAGAGGCAGTTAGCTCCATCCACCACTTTAGTCCAGACGGAGATATCTCAGCATTTATTGGAAGGATTGCCATGAATTTTTGTACAGATGTTCATTGTTCCCAGAGGATGAATTCTTATGACTTAAGTGATCCTCTGACTTTTCCTGTAGCGCTGCCATAAGGTTGATGTTTGTGATTTTGAGTTAAATGTCTCAACAACTATTAAATAGATTGCCATGAAATTTGGTACACACAAATCCAAATTTGCAATGCTAAATGCTAATGCTAAACTAAGATGGTGAACATGGTAAACATTATACATGCTAAACATTAGCACATTAGCATTATGATGTTAGCATTAGCTCAAAACACTGCAGAGTTGCTAGCATGGCTGTTGACTCTTTATGTATAATATAGACAGGAACCTGTCTGGACCTATAGAACAAACCGTCGTGTCCAGAAAGTAACCCTCAAATTGCGAAAAAATTGCAAAAACTCTCGCTGCCCGACGACCTACTCCACTGGTTCCCAACCTGGGGGTCGCCAAAGCTTCACGCGGGGTCGCGAGGCCTTCTTGAATTTAAGGGGTGTGAGACAACTTAAAATGAAAAAAATATATACAGTTGGCATATATTTCAGCATTTCATTCATTTCTGTGAAGAAAACTAAATGAAATGATTTATTATTTAAAATATAAACTTAAAAAATCAAATCTCACAGGATAAGGACACGGTGAAGACCTGAACAAGTTATATTCACAGAGCCTTCCCTTTCTGCTAAACAGCCTCGTCCTGCATTAGAAAAGTACGCAGTTAAAACAACCAAAGAGCTAATAGAACAATGGCCAAGCGTCAGAGAGAAGAAAACACTGAATTTGTCAAAAAAGAAGCCTATTAAGTGCATTAAATGATTGTTAAAAATAAAAAAATATATACACAATACAGAGAATTGTAGTAAAAGTCCCTAAAATAACAGGAAAACTCATCTGGAATATTCACATGCAGGGAAAAAAAAAAAATTCATCCAAATCGTTTTACACAAACGTCCTGCAGTTATTGCGTTCACTATTTGGTTTAATCAGTTTCTCAGTTCTATACTGTTATTGTTATGCTTTGAATATAATATGAAATATCCATTAAATATGTCACTTAGTCAGGCGTCGTCAGGTTATTTAATGATAGAAAAGGGGTCCCCTAAGGAAAAAGGTAGGGAACCACTGACTTATCCTCACCTAAATGTCTCGCGAGAGTTTCACAATTTGTGCTTTACCTTCTAGATATGACCAACAGACAGTGGCTGTAACGCTCAGAGCTGCTTCTTTTATTTTCAGCCACTAATGCTGACCGTCCACTTTGCACTGAGAAGAGCAAGAAGCTTCTTCTGTGTAGAATTATCACCACAATAATAACTAACTAACACAGACTCAAGAAAATTGTGTATCTTCTCAGCTTGATTTGCTGACTCGCCACTTTGATGAGTCTAATCACTTATTAGGGACAGGAAGGAGTGTCTCATTGACAGATCCGCCCTCCTCTCAGGGACAAGCTGCACTGACAAATGATCTCTGCATTTAGTTGTGGCAGTTTAATCCGGCTGTGGCTGAGGAAAATGGCAACCTGCTGTTTTCATAATAGAAATTAAATGACCTTCAGGGTGTGGAAACCGCTGCAGATCTAATGTGATTTTTCTAAGTAGTTTATTTTTATTAATATTCTTTTTGCAAAGCATTACCTGTTTAACCTGCAGTCACGTATGCACTGTTCAGAGCGTCCTGTCACACAAACACAGTGTAGGTGTCAGTTTACTGTCGATGCTCCTTTCAGTGCAGCTATAAAGCTAGTGTAGCGCAGGAGCTAATGGAGCCTTTATGAGGAAGGTTATGAGGTCTGACACTTGTTCCTCAGTAAGCCTGTCTTATGTCTTCTAGACCTGAACAGCCAATCAATGTTGTCTTTAGGGCTCTGCAGGTCCTTGATCCAGAGAGAGGAGCAGGCCTGGCCCCTTGTCAATGCAGCTCTACTGGTATGAAAGGCAACTATGGCCAGGACAATAAGCTGTGATTTTTACCCCCTCTACAAGCAAAATGACACTTCAGAAATGGTAAGATCAAACGCATCCCTTCACAGACCTCATACGTAGATATTAAGATGTATTCAGATCCATTAGTAGAGTAGTGCAGAGGTTTCGTACAGAGTTTTTGTGTTATTGGTCTGGATCTGCCCTGGATTGTGTCTTTATTCATCTGTAACGGCTCCATCTAACAAAAATTTAAGAGGTAAACAGCCAGGCACGGAAGCAGCAGCAATAAGATGCTGAGTCTAAGAGATTTTATTATTTGAAAGACAGTCGGCGTGAATGAACAACATGAAAACTTTTTTAGGGTAACGTACATTCAGTTTTTAAAACAAAAACAAAAAAAATATTATGAAAACACCAACAATGCTGTCTAAAACATCTAAAGTAACATACGTACAGTACATACAAGAATTTCATGGTTCCTCTGAGAATTTCATGGTTCCTCGAATGGTTAACTACGGGTCTGAAAAGTGAAGCTGATGCTGAAGTGCCTTAAACTTGCATTCTTTATAATAGCCAGCAGGGGGCGACTCCTCTGGTTGCAAAAAGAAGTCTGATTGTATAGTAGTCTATGAGAAAATGACCCTACTTCTCACTTGGTTTATTACCTCAGTAAACATTGTAAACATGAGTTTATGGTCTCAATCGCTAGTTTCAAGTCTTCTTCAATACAGCATGATGTTCATTTAGTAAATTATGGTCCCATTTAGAGTCAAATAGACCACGGCGTTGTCCAGTCTGGGAGTTGTCAGTGTTTTCATCTTACAACTTTAACCCTTTCACAGTGTGTTTTCAGTTCATGAAGGTTAATTATAACTTTTTGGCCGCCTAAAAATGTCTTATTCAGCGTTCGGTTGTGCTTCGCTCCACCCACTTATGTCAATTCTGGTTCCAAGAAGACAAGATGGCGACGGCCAAATTGGCGAATTTGTCGCTTCAAAACGGCAGTCCGCAAACCAATGGGTGACGTCACAGTGACTACGTCCACTTCTTATATACAGGCTATGGAAAATACATTTATTTGCTTTCTAGTAGAGAGGTAGTTGAGAAGATTGACATCACCTTCCTATGTGTCGGTTAAGTAGGAAGCTACAGCCTCCAGCCAGCCAGTTAGCTTAGCTTAGCATAAATACTGGAAACAGAGGGAAACAGTTAGCCTGTCTCTGTCCGAAGGTAAAAAATCTGTACAAAAACCTAAATGTAAAAACAATCGTTTCTACGTGACTATATCTTGGCTGGGAGCAGTAACTTCCTGGAGTCTCTTGTACTGTAACACCACACAGGTCTTCCCGAGGATCTGCACACAGTTTACTGCTGGCGTAACTCCAGTGAGGCCCAGATGCGGTACGAGCTCAGACAAGACACTCGTCTATAAGAGTTTTTTTAATTCTCGGGGCATTTTTATGATGCACAGTTTCAATGACCCAACTGGGGACTGGACTCACAAACTGGGAGAGGGAATCAAACTCATAAATCGTCAATCCCCGGGCAGATTCTGCAACTGGTTCACTGAGCTGAATGAATCCGATATTGGAACGGTTGCTCAACAAAAGAGACAAAAATAGCCCAAAGAGAAGGGATTTTGAGCTTACAGGATCAGTTTAGGATTCTTCTTTAAATTACCGACATTAACATAAAAACAAGTGAAGGGAATACGGGAGTACCACTGACTCCATTAAGGATAATAGGCCATTAAGGCTCTATCAGTAAAATCAAGCATATTGAGCCAACAAACAAATTTAGAAAACTACTACAGGATAATGAGAGGTTTATAAAAAATGAACAAATAATAGTCATTAAAGGGAGACTGCAGTTTTCAGGTCAAGTTGTCTTAAACACTCGAAAAACATTTATGAGCCCTGATCAGAAATGCAAACGTGTTATCTTTGTATTTACTTCAGCAGGAAGGTTTCTCAAAACCAGGATGTGATGTTTACATGCACGGCACATAACTGGGACACTCCAATAACCAAAACATAACTGGTATACTAATGCAAAAGTACAAAGACTTTCTTTGTTCAGAACAGATGTTGAGGAAATAACTTTTTTGAACATTTAAACAGGAGATTTTGACTTATAAATCACAGAAAAGGTTTTAAAAACATGCAGAAATCAGGTAAAAGACACACACACACACACACACACACACACACACACACACACACACACATATACTAGCATAAGAGGACATTGATAGAAAAGTGCTAGACAAGTAATAAAGTAACTTTGAGATTAGTTTTTCAGTGGAGTCATAAAACAATGGGGGGGCTTTTTGTCAGGTCCGGCAAGACCGAAAGAGAGACAAGTGGCATATCGGACATTCATTAGAGCTTATTACATTTCATTTCTGATACGTAAGCAGGTTTATCCATCTAAATTAATTACACCTTCTGTTCTGTACCACCTGAGATGCACAGCTGGTTGGTTTCATTTCCTTTCAACGTGACGTGATTCTCGCTTTGGGATGCAAGTTGTTCTTCTGTGTGCTTATCTCAGCTGTGGAGCGCTGCAGGAGTTTTTAACTTGTTATCTGTTGTCAGAGTCCTCATAGAAATGTCACGTGATATAAACTAAATGAAAAGCAGTGGGAAACTAAAATATGGAGATACAAAGATAAGAAGTGTCTGAGCCCTTTGTTTACTACTATTGCTGTTTCTGGTACAATTAAAAAACATTGCTGTAATAATCATGCTGCTACCACTACAACTTAAAGGGCGGGTCCATTATTTAGTTTTTTTTTTAGGTTTTTATATCATTCGGTAGATTCCCAGTGGTGTCCCTTATGTATTCAAATACAAACATTCATTCTTGGTCAAAATGTGTATGTTTTAGCGTCAAAATGCAGTTTTCCCCAAGCCCATCTAAAAACTTTTTCCCACGTGACCTGACGTAGGTTTCTGCATGATGACCCTGCTACATGTACAGTTTACTGTATATACGGTACATCCTTATGGTCAGTGTATTACATACCGGAATTTAGATGGCGGTCGGCATGCTTCCAGTTTGGAGAACACGACAGGAATACCGGCACGGAAGCTAAGTAATGTACTGCTGTGGACGCCACGTTAGTTCATCTGAAAGTCACACAATAACACAAACAAACTAACCGATCAATGCAGCGGTAGACCAGCAACTCCCGTGTTCTGCGATGTAAAATGACTGTTTTTGTGAATGGAGTCTGGTCTGGTAGATTTAAAGACTGCGATATAACGGCTTCAGTCCCCCTGTCGGAAAGGGCTGTCTGATGGCAAGTGGTGAAAATATTCTAAATATAGCGTACACTTAAACTGATATAGATTTTTTTAGGTGCCTAAAATATGTTTTTTCTGCTGCTGCTCCCATCCACAGCTGCTTTACTTCGACGTCAGACAGCCCTTTTTAATGGGGAACTGAAGCCGTTGTATCGCTCTCTTCAAAGCCACCAGACTCCATTCACAAAAACAATAATTTTACCTCACAGAACGCGGGAGTATACATACAACCCCACTTAAAAAAAATCCGTACTAACCCTTTCAATTATTTCCAAACACAGCTAACTTTGACTCAGCTTGCGCCACCATTGACATTACTCATAACCTTATAGATTAGCTTCATGATTAGCTTACTTTGGTAACTTACGTCACTGCTTTTTGCTAACGGCTGAGTGGACGGTTCCATTTGAAAAAATCTGAAAAGAACGCAGAATGACCCGCCCTTTAATAAAAAGGAATAATGTTACCTTATACTCACAATTAAAAACTGGTCCTTGGAAGTCGATTTTTCATAATTTGGAGGACAAAATCTGCACGTAATAGAAAGAGGCTTAAAAAAATAACACCGACTTGTTTGACCACACGCTTTCAAATCAGAGCAGCGTCCATAGGGCCGACAATTAAAACACATTATTGCCTCAACATCCCACACTGCTCAACAAGAGCACTGTTTTGCTGCTGTGGGCTTCTTTAATGGTCCATCAGTGAATAGCGTCTTCCACTGGCGTGTATCGCCACCTCCACACTGTGAGACGAAGTTCCTCAGATGGAGGCCCGGGTCCCTCTGTCAGCATCACCCCACGGTGAGCTGTAATGAGTTGGTGTGTGTGTGTAATGAGCGCTAATGCTGCCACAGCTATTGAGCCGCTCTTGCCACCAGGCCATAATGCCTCTCCTGCTGCGTTGTGTCAAACAGCCACATGTAAAACAGACTGGTGCCAGTGAGCTTGATGGCAGGCCTGCTGCAGAGTCTCCCCAGCAGCAGATGGATCACAGAAAGAGGGACAAAGGCCCCGCGGAGTCTCTAATGACAGCATTTGGCTGCAGTTCAACTCACAACATGGGGCGGCTGAATTTATGTTGTAAATAACACCTTTGCTCTCTGTTGACCACATACTGTTAACACTGGGGCTGGGTATCAACATGAAATTTCTCAGCTCTGGTGCCAATACAGCACCTGAGTTTTGGTGCTGTACTTTGAAATATGCTTTCTACAAAACCTGTTTTGTCATTTGACAAAAGAAGCCAACACTCTCAAATATTAAAGGATACGATTGGCAATTTGCTCTAGTTCTTATAGTCAATAAATCCCATGAAAAGACCAAAAGCAACAATTTATTGATCCTATGAAGTTTTGCCTGTGTGGCCAATGCGTGATATACATTATTCCTCTCTGCCATAGACCTCCATTGTTGTACAGAAAATATTAAAAACACATCATTGAGCCCCACTGTTACTGAGTGACAGTAGAGAAAGAAGTGCTCATCCTTTACTCAAGTAAAAGTACCAATACATTAATGTAAAATTGAAATCTGGAACTGTCTGATCAAAAAATACTAGTTAATTAGATTACAAACATGTCCAGACATTTGATGCCAATTTTCAGTACTTGACAGTTTTCAATTCTCCATGCTACAGTACAGACACATTTTGGTTAGTAAGAACACAGCATTATTTAGCATATACCTGAATACTGTATATCTCTATGTGTTGGTTTGTTACAAGGTGCACTGCATTGATTTTAATCCTTTGGGCATCTGACCAGGTTTTCAGTTTCCTCCTTTAATTAACAGATTTGTTCATAATAAGTGGAGGCTTGGGCTGAATTCATTATTTAAGTTGCTGTCTACCTTAAAGGAGCCAGCTAATGTGTTTGAAATGCTGAGGCATGTTAAATGTATTAAGTGTTTACGTGTGTGTTCAGCTGAACTGTGAGCTGGGAGGACAGTTTGTCTCCTGGGCGGTGTGTGTGTGTGTGTGTGTGTGTGTGTGTTGTCTGACAGGATCCTCACGGTGCTGGATAAAGATATTAGCCGGGCACTGTTGACACTGCATGCACACTCGTAATGGCCTCATAAATTCTGCTGGTGTGAAAGGGAGAAATGGAGTGAAAAAGCAGGGAAAGGGACTGTGGACTCATTGGCAGTCAGTCCACTCTCACTCTCTGCCTGCTCTAAAGCACCCAGCATGCACCCTACCTGCAGTTAACAGCAAATAGTCCGACAGGCAGCATGGGACGCTCGCGTTTACATTACACTCTAGAGTTTATGTATACAATATATTTAGTAAAGTAACTCTTTTTTAAAGCACTGGTTCACAAAAAGGCTGAATCTTTTACTCGCCCAGTGTTTGCAATTCTTTCAATTCAATGTATTTAAATTTTTAATGACACTGTCATGAATACACTACATATGTAAATGTAATTTTATGGAGATTTTACCCCAAGTAATTTCATATAAATCATTTGACAATGTCGCCCCTCTTTGACTGTATGAAGGAGGAAATACGATCTTTCAGCATAAGGTGTTAATCGTCATATGCATGTTGTCCATGATGTTGAAAATGCCAAATTTTATAATATTTGTTTAAAGCAGCTCCCTGGTTGTTGTTTGTGAGGCGGATGAAGCAGCAGATATAGTCCCTTATACAAAAGATCACTAAACAGGCTGCAGAAATAAAATACTGCATTTACAGGCCACACAGGTGGACACATTTATTTAAAGGACGAGTGTGTAACATTTAGGGGGATCTATTGGCAACAATGGAATATAATATTAATAAGTATGCTTTCATTAGTGTATAATCACCTGAAAATAAGAATTGTGTTTTCGTTACCTTAGAATGAGCCGTTTATATCTACATAGGGAGCGGGTCCTCTTCACGGAGTTGGCCGCCATGTTTCTACAGTAGCCCAGAACGGACAAACCAAACACATTTGCGTTTTCACGTCGACCACCGTAGTTCTCCTACACGCTTGGCACACGGGAGAAGTTTAAATTGGTTGCAATCTGCAATGTCATCGCTCGATGCTGCAAAATCCTACACACTGCACTTTTAAAAGTCCTTAAAACATAGGCTGTTTCTATGAGCGATGGGTCCCTACCATAGACTGTATGTATAGATGGACGATGAGTCTCCACTTCCTCCCACTGTACAAAAGTAAAGCCAAAATATCCTGGATACGGGAGCTGCCATCATGAGATTTTGACATCATTTGGAGCCAGAGTCTGCACAGTAGTTTTCGGGGGGCTGGAGCCGCTGTATCAAGGTCCCGCCCACATACCTGCCCGAGCCAATCACGAGCTGAGCACGGCTGCAGCTTGTTAGCGCGAGCCACCTAGCTGCTACGTTAGCACCACGGTAGCTGTTTGGCTACAAAGACACAACAGCTCACCATAATATCGCTATAATTACATCCATGATCAAATTGACACATGTTCTATTATACAGACATGACGGTTATGGAAAGTTAAAGTTGCATCTCCTCTCTCGTACAATTTCAGAGCCTCCGGCTCCATGACTACTTCACTCAGAGCTGCTGTCAATCACAGCTGTCAAACATGACGTCTCATCCCCTTTTTATAGCATCGAATTACTAATTAAAACCAAACTTATCAGAAGAATGGACACTTGAACATACATCAGCGTGATAAGAACTACCTAAAATGACAGAAACCATCTTTGTTAAAAATGTATTTGATGTGTACTTTGACTTTTTATTTCGGCCCGTGACACTGAGTACTGCGTTTGCAACATCTACATCAATCAATAAAACTATTTTGGGTAGATTTGGGAGTCTTTTGACCCACACATGAGGAAGAGGCAGCAGCTGAATAATAAGTAAGAGTTTAAAATGTGCTCAGTGTTGTCAGATCTGGTCACTGAGGTTGGTTTGATGGTGAAATGTGACTGTCAGTGACTTTGTCTAGATTAGGTGCTTTAAAGGGAGGAGGCAATGTTTCTTGGCAGCACTCATGTCACTCTTGCTCGCTCCGGTGTCACATGGCCAGTATTGATCGTTAGATCCAGAGGCTGTTAAGGTGCTACTTGCATCTCAATATGTCCGCCAGTAGAAGATTAATGTTGCCTCTAAAAAACAGACTCTATCCCCCCTGTATTTCTCCTCATTATTAATGAAACTTAAATGGCAGTTTGACAAACCAAAATAAACATCTGGTTTAAAACACACAGCAGCTCCATCATTAACAAAAACAAAGTGATAGTAGGATTAATATTTATGTACACAAAAGGAATGTGTAGGTGCAAATGTAAAGGATTAAAGGAATAGTCTGACATTTTGACATTTTTGCTCGTTCGAAAGTTAGATGAAAAGATGGATACACTCTCACGTCTGTACGGTAAATATGATGCATCAGCCAGCAGATAGTTAGCTTAGCTTAGCACAAAGACTGGAAACAGGGGGAAACAGCTAGCCTGGCTCTGTCTAAAGGTAAAAAAAAATCCAGCACCGCTAAAGCTCACTAACTAACACATTATACCGTGTTCGTTAAATTTGTGTAAAAACGACAACTTTCTGTGTTATGGAGATTGTGTGCCAGATCAGTCATTCCCAAAGACTGGGTCGGGACCCACCGATGGGTAGCAGGAGATTTTATTAGAGTCGCTAAATAACTTCGCAGAATTTCTTCCAGAGTACTTATTTATTTAACATTTATATCTGCAATACACCTTTGTTCCACATGAGGGAGCCTGGATGTTCGTATTGTTCTGATAATGTAGCCTACTTATAACATTGAATCTAATATGAAAGGCTAGCGTACCTTCTGTTTGTTTTACTGATGAGAGGAAAAGCTTGAGAGCCTTTATTTGGTCTCATTTATAAAGTATTTAACATGTGTATATGTTTTCAATGACGTATGCATAAAAAGTTGTGATTTTTCAAACGTATATCTTTTCGAAATAGCTGGTTTACCTATTTGAGGATAATATTAGATGATGGCAGTAAAGATGGTCAGGTCTCTGGTCTGGTCCGCTGCATTCACACACGTCACTCATGACAGAGGGTCAGTTCAGGTTAATCCAGTGTGGTTTTATGGTGATGTTTTGATCTGTGCTCACATTAATTTGGTCATTAGACTTATTGCTTCCCATGACAAGAACCCGATAGATGTATTGTTCAGTTTCAGTTAATAGCTGTCACTTAAATCAACAGTGATTCATTTGCTGAAAGTCAAAGCCAATGAATAAATCGCAGCAAGTGTTTTAACCCCGAGACCCGACTTTACTGTCTTTCAGAGGCTGTAGCAGGCTCAGTTTTAGAGCTAAAGTGAAAGTATCACATAGATATCACATGAAACTAGAAAACCTAGGGAATCCATTCATAACAAACATGGCTAGCTTGACGGGAAGTAGGCTCAGCAACACTCCAAAGTTAGGCTAAATTTTGGCGAGGAAAAACTGACATGGCCATTTTCACAGGGGTCCATTAACCTCTATGTATGTGAAGGAAAATGGTTTCTATGGGTACCCATGAGTCTCCCCTTTACAGACATGCCCACTTTATGATAATCACATGCAGTTTGGGGCAAGAAACATGCAGTTTTTTTGATGCAGTATAAATGTGCTATTTACGCCTTTTATAAAATGGTGTGTTTGAATATTTCTGCCTACTGGGGTCCCTAAACAGTCTTGAATTACATAAATTGGGTATCACTGTAAAGCTGAGACTCTTGTGGATCCAATGAGCCCAACTGTATTCATGTGTGATGATGTAAGTCCCCATAGTAGCCATTTCATTGTAGTGAGACCATTTTTTTTAAACTTGACCTCACTGTATAAAATGACCTGTGGGATAATCACAGGACTCTAGGATAATCACAGCCTCATGAAACTTTACAATCACAAACTAGAGACCTAGAGCATTCAGAGGATGGATGGCTTTCCTAGGTAGATTGACAATAACAGGGTTTCTGAGCAGTTTCCAGAACAGAAGTGCTCGCCATCCAATCGCTAAAAAATGCAATTTTTGCAGAAATCTCCAAATGTCAAAAGTTTTTGATACCAAATCACAGCATGGCTTTTTCTATGGTGTTCCTCAAGGTCTTGATGTCTTAATGTGGTATTTTGGAGGGATTATTGGTCATTTTTATAAATTCTCGTGTGGTAGAAATTTAGCACCAAATCTGTGTAATGAATGGTATCAACCCAAAAATAGCTGCAACAACTTCTGAGACACAATAGAGCATGGAGATGACCTTCACAAACTTATATCCTCATGTTCTACGCTCTTATACACTTTCTCAATTTATTTGAATTAATTAATTAATTCATGTTTATTTCTGACTTATGACTAGAACAACTTGACACACAGTGCTGAGATGCATCTCAAATTAAATTAAAAATAAAATTTGATCCTTTTTAATGTTAATGTTATAGGAGTGCAATGCTAAATTATTATTACTTTAAAGCTATAAATTTGTGTGAGGAATTAAACACATTAAGAAAAGAAAAATTTCTAGAAACACATTATTATTATGATTATGATGATGATGATTATTATTATTATTATTAATAATAATAAACACATATAGTATAATATATAGATTGATACATGAAACAATTCAACCTTTTTTCAAATTTTACGTTATAAATCTTGTTTTTGCAGCGTTCCTTTGTCAGAACGTATCCCATTGTGCACTTGTCAGAAAGTTCTCACAGAAGAACAAAAACAACCCTCCAGCTGTGTTGTCTTCCTTGTCATGATGTGATGGGAAACTAAAATTAGACCGCCATGACACAAGAGTTTGTTCCTGCATCCTATTGGTTCAAATACTTGACAGTTTACAGGACAGTGTTGCCAAACACAACAATACCTTCCAAGGATACACAAATGTGCACCTGTGTTTTTTCTGTTTTTTTTTTGTTTGCCTATGTGTTTTGTGAAAGTAGGAATCGGTGTGGACTTACAGTAATAACCACTTATCATAGCGACGGCGCACGAAACTGCCGTGAAATCATATTCAACGCAACGCTCGAATCATTTCTGTTTCAAATATTTTTATTAGGAAGCATGTGCATATGAGTAGTACACACTTTTGTGAAGTGGATATCATGCCTCATTTCAGATATGTAACAACAAAGACAAACGTTACTAAAACTAAAGGCAAAACAAGACAAAAAAAGGAGACAAGCAAACACACAAAAACATAAACAGAAATGGAATATAATATACATAACTAATGTTTTCATTAGTGTATAATCATCTGAAACTAAGAATCATTGTGTTTTCGTTAGCTTAGAATGAGCCGTTTATATCTACATAGGGAGCGGGTCCTCTTCACGGAGTCCGCCATGTTTCTCCCCCATGTTTCTACAGTAGCCCAGAACGGACAAACCAAACACTGACTCTAGAGAGAGACTTTCACGTTTTTACGTTACCTGAAGGCCAAAACCGTTGTACTGCCAGCCAGTCCTAAAGTAGTGTTATTATGGTAAGGATGGCCTCTGAGCAAGGCGAACGGCGTTACCCCGGTTTTGCACTCGGTGGCTCACGTTACCGCAGTCTTGAAAAGGGAGGAGTGAGCAGAGGGGTACTCAGTTGGTTGCAATCTGCAACCACACCACGAGATGCTGCCAAATCCTTCACACTGTACCTTTAAGGTGAAGTTTAAATAAATACATAGGGGAGTCTAATAGATTTACGATATTCTCGACTTCATGGACCCTAATTCTTCTGATATAATACAAGTAAAAATAAAGTGACTAAAAGGAGACAGAAAATGTCAAAGTGCTTCTTTTTTTTTAAACCCTCGTAAACCTGCGATGATGTCAAAAAAGTAGGACAATGAGGCCCAGGTTGAAAATAACTGGAAATATCCTTTACGTTGGGTGACTACGCCCTCCGTGCTCCAGTTTTGCTGAAAGACTGGAAAACAGTCACAGGAAGGAGTATATCAAGATGGAGTTCCTTTTTTAAGCCCCGGGCTTATTGTTTCACCTCAGAGCAGGAGAGAGGAGGAGACGCACTCTTTCCTCGCCTGACGCAAACAGGAGACACACAGACAGAGATGGACTTCAGGTTGCACATGGCTCAAATTGTTTTTCTAATCTGAAAAAAAACACACTGACATTGTTCAATACTGTTACTGTACACATCCAATATATCATGGCTGTATAAGTGCCTGACCTGGATGTCCTACATCCCAACCCCGTTATGAGAGAGATCCACGTAGATAAAGGACAATTTATTGATTGAACTCCTAATCTATAAATACACATTTTGATTTGAACAGGGCCATTGTAGTGCAGCAAGCTGAAAGAATTAGCACACATGTATGACCTGTAGTTGCAAGAGTTATATTAAGAGGAAATACTCAAATTATTAAAGGCTTAGTCTGATGATATTTTATATTTTTCTTATTGTTGACAAATCCCATTAAAAAGACAAAAATCAACAATAGATTGATCTTAAAGGCCTTTACACTCTGGGGTCGTGACGAATAAACGGCACAAAAATGTGAAATACTCGTCTGCAAATACTATGTGTAGGGCTTTTATTGTGAAAGGCATGAACGGAAGGAGTGGATCTGGTCTGCGTTGCCTCTGTCAAGGTTGAAAGGACTAATAAAGTTTGCCATCCTGGTTCGGACTATGGAGCCCTAGAGTTTCATAAAAATAGGCGCAACTCAACCCGTTCTGCACAACGTGATTGGTTGATGCCTTTATTCACGGTGCGAAAATTAAAAAAATCACATTGCTTTTTCACAGCGTAATATTTGCGTTCTGTGTGAAAGTACTCATGACAAAAACAACAGTTCTAAAATATATATTGATGTGCAAATTAATTGCAAAAAAAGCTGCTGCCTTAACAAGTATTGTTTGTGTAGCAAAAGCCTAATATAGCTTATTCCTCTGTCCCATAGAGCTCCATTGTTGTCTATTAAACTATTAAAACACAGTTCCTTCATTACAATGAACATGGACACTGTAGTTTATTTTGAGTCAATGCCACAAACACCGTCCTGTTGCTGTAAATCCTCATTAGAGTACAATTGTGTATTAATCCGCAGCACAAAATAGTCCCCAAGGAAATGTACAAATTACTCCTGTTTGAGTAACGTTAGCTAAAAACTACAGTACAAAGCTGTTTTACGAAATTTCTGAGCCTTTTTTGAAAATGAAATTATATATTTGAGATCCACTGTTAAAGATTCACGTCTTCAGTAAGAACGAATGGGCTGAGAGCCACAGACAGGCGTGGGAAGTCGTAAAGTATTGAGGGAGAAACAAACGCATTGTTTGTTCTGGTCCTTAACAATATCACGTATCACCAGCCTTATGCTTTAACCATTTTATCGTGTGTGTGTGTGTGGGGGGGACAACCCCTCATCTCACAACATGTTTTCATATCAGCCCTGTTTTTCAGAGCATCTGTCATTATTCTCTCGTGCTGCCGGCTGCAGACCTTCCTCCCCTTTATTGACTCAATATGAAAACACAATTATTGCACCGACAAAACGGTGGTCAAAGGTGCAGCCACATAATGTTTTTCAATGAGCCGAACACTCTGCTAGTGACAATACTGCTTTTAGTCTCAAGAGCAGCACACTGAAAGAAGCATTCTGGTACCTCGCTGTTTAAACTACTCGGGAAGAGTTGGAGTGTTTATATGTGTCTCAGGTTTTGCATTGGGTCATGTAGGACAGACAGAGACAGTATAAACAGACAAAATATTTACAATCCTATATGCCAGTAGCTGTGGACTAACATGCCTAGATTTCCTCATGTATGTTTGACCTTAAAGTGTGATGCAAAAGAACATAAGGAGAGACTGTTCATCATTGTGTTGTACCATAAACTGCATATAAGAAGTGGACGTAGTCACCGTGATGTCACCCATTGGTTTGTGGACTGCCGTTTTGAAGCCTCGAGTCACCATCTTGGTTTTTGCAACCAGAAGTGACACAAGAGGGTGGAGCTAAGTACAACCGAACGCTGAATAAGATATTTTAGGCGACCAAAAAGGTTATAATTAACTTTCATGAACTTAAAAAAACACACTGTGAAAGGGTTAAAGTTGTAAGACGAAAACACGGACAACTCCCAGACCGTACAACGCCGTGGTAGCGACCTGTCAATCACAAGGTAGCCACACCCTGAAGCATACCCTGCTTTATGGTCTATCATGCTGTATTGAAGAAGACTTGAAACTAGCGATTGAGACCATAAACTCATGTTTACAATGTTAACTGAGGTAATAAATCAAGTGAGAAGTAGGGTCATTTTATCATAGACTTCTATACAATCAGACTGCTTTTTGCAACCAGAGGAGTCGCCCCCTGCTGGCTGTTAGAAAGAATGTAAGTTTAAGGCACTTCTGCATTGGCTTCACTTTTCAGACCCCAGAGTTGCCAACTGAGTTGTTAGCACAGAAAGCCTGTTATGTGCTCTGTGTGGTGTCTGAGAAAACTTCAGTTTACCAGGAAGACTCTTCGCTGTGCTGTTTGGCCAGGATTAGCCAGAGCAATTTATAGTATACTGTATGTAACCCTGGGATTACATCTACTGTAATCATGTTTCATGGCCTGAAAAAAGGTCATTTTTAGTTGTGAGGTCAGTCCATTTATCAATGTAAATGACATCAAAAAGAAAACGGATTAATGTGTTTGGTTTGGAGTCAAAACAGTCAGGACCTGACTCCCTTTTTTCTCTTCCTACTGCTGTACTGAGCCACTCCCCGTTTTTAATGCTCCTGTTTGTTGCTACTGAATCTGTGACACACAGCACAGATATTGTTTTAGTGTAATAAGTCTCCAACAGCTGACCACAATTCAAGAGTAAAAATAGCTTCCCTTACTTCACCCCCAGTGAGTCACAGTGAATTCACCGAGGGGTTAAATGTGAGCATGATGTCCATAAGCTGAAGGATGTGAAGTTGGGTTGTGCAGGAAACAGGGAGAGCAGTTTCCTGTTATGTAGAAAAGAGCCTGTTGTACACCGATCAGACAGGGAAACACGGCTGGTTTATCAATAAAGGAGAGCTGATTTCACATCACACATACTTAATAACTTTTTTTTTAAGGAAACATGATCAGTAATACTGAGAAATATGGCTTTATGATAATATCATCCAGAAACAGCTGGGGTCTGAGAATGTATTGTTCTCACCTGATCATAACTTGAGCTAAAAGTCAGACAGAAATTGTGTAAAGCATGAGAAGTAATATTACATTGTCTTGTGTTTTTTAAGTTGAAAAATATTAACTTGGTACAACGTTTCATCTAATAAGGCATAAATGGTTTATAGTTTTAACTAATGGCTTTGTTCATGCTTAATAAATGATTTACTAATGCTTTATAGATCATTTATAAGCCATTAATAAGGACAACTTTTGGATTGCCAGGTTGTGAAATCCCTTTGGCTGGCATTTATACTAATAAATGTTGGTAATTCTTTCACATCTTCTTCTCACTCTCTACTGAGCCATTTAATGTGCAAATATAAATGTTAAAGGAACGATGTGTAACATTTAGGGGGATCTATTGGCAGAAATGGACTATAATATTGATAATTATTACATGGCTGTGTTGAATACTCGATTCTGATTGGTCAATCACGTCTTCACATTTCACGTCGGCCACCGTAGTTCTCCTACAAGCCTGGCCCATGGCGGAGGTTTCAGTTGGTTGCAATCTGCAACCTCTCCTCTAGATGCCACCAAATCCTATTGCTATCACAAAAAGTTTTTTTTTTTTTACATGTATTCTGGTGTATGATCAAGAAAAGTTCTTATCCACATGTTTATTATTCCTATGTATGAATGTGATCGAGCTTTAAAGCTGGGGTCTGCGATCTTGGAAAACTAGCATAATTTGAAAGTCGCATCGCCTCAGGAGCTCCGTCTAAGCCCCCCCCTCCCCTCGAAACTCCTTATAAGGCAACGCCCCCCACACACATGCACGAGCACCGCCGCATCTTAACTACTTCACATTTTTCGTAGCTATTTCATCACTAAATTCACTTCTGAAAAATGTTGAGGCGAGAAATCAACGGTGTAGATTTAGAATATTGACAGTTTTACGATGTTAGATGGCGAATCAAACATTTTCTCAACTGTTGTCGGAGTTTAGAAGCTCCACAAACTGCCGGCACAGCTAGCTAGCTCCTGCCGGGATCGCCACCTCTCCACCCGGGCATTCACTCACACAGACCCCGCTATGAGCCGGAGCTCTCTCAAGAGACCGGTCTCGTAGACGAGGGGCTTTATTTCCTTGTTGACGGAGGGGGAGGGGGGGGGGGCAGCAGCTCGCTGGAGAGCCGGCCACAGAGCAGCAGAGAGGGGAGGGAAAGAGAGAGATACCTGCTGAGACAACACGACCCTTTTTAACATTACTCTAATATCTGGAGGGAGATCAGTCCACTCGTTTGTTTCTGTAACTGAAAAAGCAGTTTGAGTAACGTAAATTTTGTTCGGCAATGTTTTGTATCCGCCGTCTCCCCTCGTTGATAATCCTGTTTGTCTGACTTCACTTTGAGCTGTTAGAATAAATAGTTTAAATCTGCAGTATTTTATAAAGTAAACTAACAGAACATAAACAACTAAATCAAAGTTGTATTTTTCGATAATATGGTAATAGTGGTACGAGTTCGTTCTCGTTGTCCGGTGTTTTAAGAGCTGAGTTTTCTCTTCCACTCTCCAGTGAACGTGCGGCGGAGACGCGCTTTGAGTTCACGCTGGTGCACGCTGAGGCTAGTGCGTACGAGCAGGGAGGCAGGGAGGCATCTGATTGGTTCCTTACAACCGGGACCATTTTTACTGACTGGTAGACGTTTTTACAGGATTACAGCAGCTACAGATGACGGATCTTTTCCGGTCTTTTTTCAGTGCTCATAAGAAACGGATTGCTGTCGGGGTGTAAAGACCATTTCAACCAATATAACAAAAAGTGTATACTGGATAAATCGCAGACCCCATCTTTAACTCCACCGTCAAAACATCCACATCACATCCTTTCACATTTTCCCTTTTGCTGTGTATTAAACTACTAATCAGCCTTCAGTTGTAGGCTACTGTTAACATGTCCAACACTTGACTGGACCTGCTGCTGCTGGTGTATCAGGGATCCTGGTCTCTGCTGAGCGGATCGAGCTTTTTTTTTTTTTTTTTTTTTCTCCATTTGGTTTCCAGTCGCGTCCTGCGCGCTGTAAGACGCACAGCCGATCAGCTGAGCAGCCTTTTCCCTCTCAGAGGAGGATCAGACAGAGCTCTTCTTCACTCTCTGTTCGCACACTTCAGCGGAGTTTG
This sequence comes from Sebastolobus alascanus, assembly GCA_916701645.2. Classification (NCBI taxonomy): domain Eukaryota; kingdom Metazoa; phylum Chordata; class Actinopteri; order Perciformes; family Sebastidae; genus Sebastolobus; species Sebastolobus alascanus. The sequence goes on along the minus strand of CAKAOJ020000257.1, from coordinate 721,336 downwards.
GCTCCGTTTTTTTTTACACGTTATTTAACATTTTGTGTACCGAAGCTGCTTTCGCGGGACGAGATGTTGGAGATGGTCGCTTCGCAAAAATGAACACAGGTGAGATTTATTTGAAAGGACAAGGCTGGTTATTCCACTGTGTGCTCGATATTTGGTGTATTTGAGCAAGTGAGTATTACGCATAGAGCTGGACTTATAGTTTTTAATCATATCTTCTCATATTTGACTTATTATTGTACATGAATAGGCTAAATGGTGAATTCAGGGGTAGCAACAGGATGTGAAGCAAATCAAAGTGTGTTTAACGCAGTGTGTCTTTATGTCAGAGCAGAGGTGTTATGTTGGTAAATTATTCACTTTATAGTAGGCTATACTTTCTGATAGAATAAGGCGGTTTCAACGTGATCAGTTGAGCTCATTTGACAATATATGCTTTTTTTAGTTTTGGGGTAGATATAGGCCCTACTCATACCAAAATCTTGAGTGCTTTGTTATTTTCAAGAAAAGTAACATGGTGAGCCTAATTTTCCTTATTATATCATGCAGGTCCTTCTCTGAAAGTGATCATATAGTTAAATGTATAAAATATACATGAAGTATATATGTTGCTTTTTTGTCACTGTATATAAAGTATTTTTCTCAAAGAAGTAAACGTGGCCTGAGAGGGGTTTCTCTGGCTTGAATCACAGGAAATGAGTCAGGGAAATCCCTTCGATTTTTTTAAAATTCTTTCTCAAAGGATGTAAAAACGAACATTTTAAGTCTCTTATTATGTTCTTTTATGACTTTAGTTTGGGTAGCTCTTTCTGCAAAGTATTCATTAAGCTTCCAGCTGACTTACATTTGATAGGTTGGCCAGATTTAACAAATATTGTGCGTATTTTTTGTAGAAAATGGTCAAACTGCGACGACATGACAATAATCTTCCAAATGTGACTATTACACACAATATTACAATTTTATAATGTGTGAAGTTTGAGTCTTTGAGCAGTTTTAGGTCAGAGGGACACAATACAAATGACCTGTAAGCTATTTTAAAGCGCGTAATCTTACAGTTTCCTTTTCCTGTTGTTCTTTCAGACTGCACCAAGCCTTCTGTTGCTCCAAAGCCAAGATTTGTTTGTCACGCCAGCCTGAAGCTGCCCTCCCCTCTCATGTCTGCAGCCAGGGGCCCCAAACCCTCTATAGCCCCTAAACCTAAAGTCACACCAGAGCTTAATGGCAACCAGGGAGATTGCACCAATGGCGGGTCACTAAATTCAGATGGCGAGGTTGATGAAGAGCATGAGACGGAGAACGGTCGAAACAAAGTGGTTGGTTACATCCTCAAATCACCACAAAAAGATGTTCAGGGGGCGGAGGACGGAGAGGTGACAGAGGAAGAGAAGGAGGAGGAAGAAGAAGACGTGATGCAGAAGATGGACGAGGACTGGAGGTTAACCGACAGCGCTCTAACGGAGGAGGTGGACTCCCTGGAAGCACTTTGGGTCAGTGATGCCGGGCTCACGGCCAACTCCTCCGAGGACGTGGTGGAGATGGTTGACACAGATGTGACGGAGGACATGGACGCCGACGGTTGTGACGCGGGTGAGGCGCTGGCCGACACAGATGGCCTCTCAATGGGAGACATTTCTGTTAATAGCATTGACGAGGAGGCAGGCTGCTATTCTGCTGGAAATCGAGGCGTGAGGGAGAGGCGGGAAAATCTCCAGATCAAGGAGGATGAAACAGGTGACTGCACAGCAGATGATTTAACTGAGTCCCTCACAGACGAACCTGGTCTCCTCAGCAGTGAAAACACGAAGGACGCTGATACGCAACAAGTTTTTCTAACAGATGGCGAGGAGAAAGAAGAGGAATCTGCTCCTGATTGTGGCATCACTTGTAACATCCTGAAGTTTAAATGTCGCCATAAAATGAAGGAAAAGGGGGAAAACCTACAGAACATTAGTTTTTATGACTTCATCCCCGAAGACCAGAAACAGGTCTGTGACACGACTAAGAGACGTGTCGCCGCAGACAATGATCCGACTCACGAGCCGTATTACGTCTCCTCAGAGGACATTATTAACAGAGAGATGATGCCAAGGACTAACAAAGCTCACAGACTCCCGCAGAGTCCACTTTCGCCTGTAAACAGCAGTGGAGTATCAGCCGGGAAATATGAGGAAACGGCAGAAAATGGACAAACGGAGTGCGTGTCCTCTGAGGATTACGAGCAGGTTGGCAACAGTCTTGAGTACATCGGCTACAACAGTGATGAAAACAAGGTGAGAACATATCAGAAAATGACAAAAGAACCCAAACCTCAGACGCCGGATGCCTTCTTCGATCACGTGCCGAGGTTCAGACTGGTGTCCGTCTCGGTGCCGACGGACGCCGACACCTCGCTGACGTCCTCCCTCTCGGAAAGTCAGCTGCTCTCCCCGAGTGACTCGGATGTCTTCGAGGAAGACCTGGAGGGTCACATAGTGCCGTTTCTGGACGACACCACTGACACGGAGCAGGACATCAGTGATGAGCACGTCTACGAGGAGCCAGGACACAGCTCAGAGGGTGAAAATATTTTTCCTTTTCATAAGAGGACGACAGAGCTGCGCTCCCGCTCGCTGTCGCACCGCGTTAATAATAGCGTGGCGGAGATAGGAGTGCAGTTCGTTCAGAGGCCCTACATGAGTGGATTTGGACAACCTGCACTGAGCAGCAGCCCCATGATCAGCTCAACGCGGCACAAGAGCTACGGCAAACCCCACTATTTGTCCCTGTACCCCCGCTCCCTCTCCATGGAGGGACAGGACATGCCTCTGGGTGTCTACAGCTACAGGGATGGATCCCCGAGACAGGGAGGTGCCATTTGTTCATCCGGAAGCTTCTCACGGTGCTCACCTCTGTCCTCCAGCGGCCTGTCCACTCCGACGTCCGTAGCGGGTATCCCTCCTCCGTTTGAGCTGGCCTACATCACCAAGAGACCCATCACAAAGAGTTCCCCCTCGCTTTTCATCGAAGGAGACTCGGAGAAAAACAGGAAAAAGAAATCCTCCATTAAGCGTTTCCTGATGCTTAAATTTAGGCGGAAATCAGAGAGCAAGCCTGCGGTGGATGTCAACCCGTCCTTGTTTAAGTCCTCAGCGGAGTCCAACCACCACGCGCCCAACAGACTGCTGGATCTAGACAGACGCAGTATCAGTAGCTCTCCACAGCTCACCTCACGCTCTGCTAGTAAACCTCATTTTTCATGCGAGCCGGCCTCCACCTTCTTGCTCTACAAGGAGAGCAAAGGAAAAGGGAGCTCTGTGGCCTTTCTCAATCGCAGCGTCGTCCGGGTGGAGTCCTTCGAGGACCGCTCCCGTGTGCCTTTCACACCTCTTCCCCTGACCAAGCCTCGCTCCATCTCCTTCCCCAACGCAGATACCTCAGACTACGAGAATGTTCCCGCCATCAGTTCGGATTACGAAAACCTTCAGGTGCCACAGCTGAGGCCCGTCCGACAGCCGGGGTTCACGGACTTCTTTGACCGTCCCATTCTGACGCTGTCCTCTGCCAACGACACTGACGGTTACGTGGACATGAGCAGCCTCCCGGGGTTCAAGAGTAAAACTCAGTCACCTGAACAAGAAACAGAAAGGTATGTAACGAAGACAACAAGGGTCTACAAATTTGAGTCTTGAAATTTTGATCTGATGGTGATAGTGCTAGAGAAAAAGTCTGGGTATCGCCAATATCACTGGGATCAGCCGATTAGACAGTTATCAGGCCATTAGATAGGTGTTATCGGTCGCTATAAGCACCATAGATGTGTCTCATTAGAGGCCCACTACACCCAATATTAGATTTTATCATGTATTCACATGGTAGATCACTGAAAGGAGGTATATAGGAGGAGCTCCTCACCCCGCAATCCTTATCCAGGACACTCAGGTCTGGCAGCTCAAACCTTCTCACTGTGCCACGGACAAAGCTGACAAGCAGACTCACTTGCTGTTTTTAAATCTAATCTTAAAACTCACCTGTTCCTCTAAGCCTTCCCCTCGGGGTTTTAATTACTATAATTTTATAGTAATTTTATTGACTTTTAACTTGGGTCTTGAAATTTTATTTATCCTATTTTAACACTTTTAATTGTCTTAGATCTTGTTTTATGATTGTTCTATCCTTTATGCGAAGCACCTTGAGATTTCGCTGTATTTTAAAGTGTGCTATATATATAAAATTAATTATTATTATTCATTATTATTAAACACAACACGACAGCGACCTCTAGCGACCGTAGTAATTATGACAGAAGCAGAAGCAAAGAAATATTGCCAAGAAGTGAAAGTCAATTGTTCGTTTTACTGCAAATTCAGCGCCCAGCAGCAAAGCTACGCTTCCGCCATTTTGGACTGAAAGCGACTACCGGATGCTCGTAAAAAAGTGCCTTACAAAAGAAAAACAAATTATTTCTATTCTATTGTCATATTCTACTGAAATGGCCTGTGATGAACAATAAATTATTATGAATATAATAAGCATATTCAGTCCAAAATGGCGGCAGCAGCTGTTTTTAAAAAAGCACCGGAGTTTCGTGTCTTTGCTTCTGTACTCTTTGGCGTGAGTCTTGCTGTAGTAGTGACAGCGTGAAACTCCATATTAGGGGAGGTCAGGGGCGATGGATGGGACACAAGACACAGGCCTTTCACCCTGGAGTCCGGGATCGCATCCTGTGTGAAACCAACAACGTGTAGTTGTCTTTGTGTTCACGAGCGTTAAGTTTACTTTCACTTGTGATACATAGATATTTTAAGCCAAAACACAATGTTTTTCCCTAAACTTAACTGTTTCCTAAACCTAAAAAAGTTGTATTCTGTTTCCTAAATCTAAAGAAGCCTTTTTGTTTGTGTTCAAAACATAACGTTTCATTCAGTTTTACATATAAGAACGTGCTGCTTTTAACTTTCACTTTTACAACGTAGTAGGGTTGTAGGCCCCTAATTTCCCACATCTATGGTGCTTATTGTGACCGATAACGCTTATTTAATGGCCTGATAACGGTCGAATAGGGTGTTGGGATTCATCCTCTGGGGCACATGAATGTCTGTGCAAAATTTTATGCCAAACCATCCAATGGTTGTTGAGATATTTCAGTTTGGACCAAAGTACCGACTGGCCGACGTTGCCATCCATAGAGCTGTGATGCCGCTAGTGTGTGTTCATGTAGATTGATGCAGCTGGACATAATATTAGTGATCCTTGCCATCTTTTACACCAAGCACAAGTCTTTTTTATTACTGCTCGGCCACTGTGTGGGTTTAACAATGCCCCCGGGGAGGAGGATTTATAACTATTCGTTATGTTGAGTCCCCTGACGCTGCGATCACAGCAGACGTGGAAGTGGTGATCAGTGGTAGGGAGGACAGCGCAGTAGCCTCCCTCATGCTATGCAGTGAGATGTACCAGGACTAGCTGTGTGTTGTTGGGGCATGTTGGGTGGTAGAGAAGGAAACGCAGGAGGTGGTGTTGGAGGTGGGGGTGGTCTCGTCACATCTAAAAGGCTGGTTTCATTCATAAATCATCTTTTTAGGTGTAAAACCAGGCCCTTGTGTTGATGCTGCAGGTGGAGCCTCTCGCCTCCCTGTTGTGGTTTTATTTGTTGGTATGATCAACCATGCTGTGCTGACATTATCCCATCCCCCCTGCATTCCTGTTGGCTATGCCCATGTCATACAGGCCGCTCAGGATGATTAATAGTCAGAGCATTTTGGAGTCATTGCTCTTCTCGAGCCAGTCAGGAACAGCAGGCTGAGATAAGATCTCAGTATGTTCTGTAGTCAGCAGTTGTTCACTGCAGCGCTTCCCTCTCATCATGTCGTGGTCGTGTGTGCAAGAAAAACTTTACAATAAAGGCTCTAAAATACTAGAATACAAATACAAGTAAATACGACATCTTCTTCTTCTTAAGTTTTAAAAGTGTTTTAACCCTCTGAGACCAACAATAGACCCGTTTTTTTTTTTTTTAGGGGGGTACGGAGGGTCTTTAGGGGGAGATAGCAGGTCAACAGTATATGTCACATAGAAGTGGTGTACATCATCTGAAAGCTGGGAACCTGAAGATTAATTTAAGATGCAGCTCAGCACTGTGGGTCAAGTTGTTCTAGTCATAAATCAGAAATAAACACAAATTAATTAATTAATTAATTAATTAATTAACATAAATTGTAAAACACACAAAAGTGTATTTGAATCCTTTACTGTTGTTGTTTACTGTGATTTTATTTTTTTCATTTAGCTTATTTAGTGTAAAATGATACTTAAAGGAACAGTGTGTAATATTTCGGGGGATCTATTAGCAGAAATGGAATATAATATTCATAACTAGGTTTTCATTAGTGTATAATCACCTGAAACAAAGAAACGTTGTGTTTTCGTTAGCATAGAATGAGCCATTTATATTTATATAGGGAGCGGGTCCTCTTCATGGAGTCCGCCATGTTGCTCCGCCACGTTTCTACAGTAGCCTAGAACGGACAAACCAAACACTGGCTCTAGAGAGTGCCTTTAGTGTTTTTGACCACCGTAGTTCTCCTACTGTACACGCTTGGCAGTAAGAACCTGAGCTGTCTCTGTCTACTAAAGACAGTGGTATGGTTATTATATATGATATTTTCCCGCACTTTGAGCCTCCAGTGAACACAGCGCCTGTAATCATAGCAAAACAATATCTGGATGGACAGCAGAGTCGGTGGTTGAGGCTGTAAGTTTTACAGTAGCCTGAAGGGGCAATATTAGCAGATCATGGTTTGGAGATCATTTACCCCATCACTGCTATCAGCGGAACAAATAGGCTCACCGATGAACCTCAGGCAAAATGAAAATGGATACGTTTTTTATCTCCTTCTGTAATTTATCTCCGTAGATGTCGCCCTGAGCCTTCACACAACATAGCAGGACTGTGAGAGGTGACAGAGGCAGTTTCTGTGGGGGTGATATAAAAGCTTAATATAGAAACCGTGCATGTAGTTTGTGGTTCAAACACCCCCCTTGGTATCTCATCCAAAGTTTGATCCAGTGAGCAGTAATGGGCCATGCAGCTCTAATGTGTGTGATGCAGAGATCTGAACTGCTCACATATGTCGTTCATACGTGGCTAATTTGCATCTCAGTGGGGTTAAATCCGCCGGTGCTTGGAGTGAAACATGGCGGGAACATTGGCAAGGCAATTGGTCACATAGAGGACTAATGCATCACTACTGTAACTTAAGTACGTGTTTTTATTTGCATAACTTACCCTCCCCACTGAGCCGCAGCAATTAACATATTCATTTGGGCTCCCTGCAGAAGAGAATCTCGTAGCATAAAATACCGACATGCGTCACCGGCTGGGTACAGTTGTCACTGCGGGCCTTTCAGGATCAGTTTATTGGTTTCTCTAGACCGGCAATGTTTTATCTCTTCACATTTTCTTCTAACGCTGAATATGTTTATTATAGTGATATTTCAATGTAGACGACCATAAAGGACCATAAAGATGGCTCGGATGGTTAAATGAAATTCATCAGATTTATTCTCACACGAATGAAGGTTTGGGGACCGAACACCGTTCATATTATAAAACCACTGAGCCGTACAGTCTACCTGTGGCTCCCAACCTCGGAGTCAGCACCCCACCAAGGGATCACAAGAGGATTAAAGGAAAAGGAAAGAAGAGCATTTATATTTCTTATACAAAAATATTTTTTTTCTGACTTTTTTTTTTTTTTTGTCTTGAGATATAACAAGATATAACACATTAATCTGTAATTTTTAGAAGTGCTGATATACAGATTTTGTTACCTTAGGACAGAGCCAGGTTAGCTGTTTCCCTCTGTTTCTAGTCTTTATGCTAAGCTAAGCTTACTGGCTTCGTATTTACTGTACAGACATGTAGGGATGCCACAAGAACCGATACTTTGGTACCATGTCAAATGGCCAAAATTTGGAAAATGTTACAGTACTCGTCGGGATCAAGGCTAGAGACTAATGTTGTCCCGGGGAGGATAGAACATTTTCCTGATTATGCTACATCGTAAACAACAAATCCATGTTGAAATCGGCAGGATGAGAGCTAGTTAATGTTAGCTGTTAGCAGGCGGTGGGCAGCACAGTCCTGCTTGGCTCAATAACGTAGCTAACAGCTAACGTACGGATATTGCATTATGATGAGTTCAAGCTCTGTTCAGTAAACATGAGTATTGGGCGAAGGTAAACTATAACATTATCATGATGTGTTTGAATGTTACCTTGTAAAATGAAGTTATTGGCGAGAAACTTGAGGCGGATCATCAGGGATTCATAATACATATGCAAATGTAAAGAAGGGAGTGTGTGTTCATTTGATTTATATCATCACTTTTTTATCTTACACTTACTGTCATTTTATCTTATTGTCTTCTTTCTCATTAATGTTATTCTATCTCATTATAGTCATTTTATCTTATCTTATATATTGCTTTTAGTGCTTATATTCCGACCCGTTCTCTCATCCTATACATTTAATTGTACCGTTGACCCCGTGTTAAAACTGCACAAGACAAATAAAACTGGAACTTGAACTTGAACTATGTTGAAGTACGTGGGATTTATTGTTTTGTTTTTCACCGTGGTATCGAAATTGGAATTTCACTGGTATTGGTATCGACTAGTAAATTTCTGGTATCGTGACATCCCTACAGACGTGAGAGTGGCATCAATCAAAATGACGAACTACTTGTTTAAAATGAAATGTATAAGAAAAAAATCACACTGCGGTTGATTTGCTCACCAATGATGTCCACACCAACGCCATAACTTGTCACTAGGGGGCCTTAATTTTAGGGGGTCACAAGCTGAAAAGTTTGGAGCCACTGGACTAGACCTGGACATATTGTATTGTAATGCAGGTATTTGAAGTTTAAGAAACCAGTTTGACTTTGTTTGTCAGGAGTCAGCGTTGAATTATCCCAAAAGATGCATTTAGTCTTCTACACAATCAGGGTTTTCTAATCTATTACTCAGATTGAGTTGTTGGCTGCTTGACCCTCAGTAATTATAATCACCTGTTCACTTACTGTATGCATGTATTGTATGTAATGTATTTCACCATAGCACCCCTTCTCTCTCTCCAGTGCCTATACCGAAGCCTACAACGTGTGTTCGGTGGCTGTCGCCCCTCAGACTGTCTCAGTGGGTGACGTCGAGGGAGAGACGGCGGGTGAAGAAGACCAAGGACGCACCTCTGAGGAGGAAGAGGGAGGTGCAGACAGCATTTATGACAGACAGGTTAGTTCACACAAATGTGTGTTGAATTTATGTAGAGGTGGAAATAAATATTTATACAACATGTTGAAGAATTTCCAAAATTTTTAAATCATTGTTAATTAATTGATAATGTCGTTAAGTTTACTGTTTTCACCAAAGGACTGCCGGCCATTTTCCATTTAAAAAGTGATTTAATTTGTTTTGTCACCTTTTTCCATATGGTCGGTAGAAATTACGACATATTTGAAGAATAAAAAGGACAAAATGAAACAAAGTGAACTGTTTTTCACCTTGGGCTATTGCAAAATTGCCCTCACAAGCCAAGATCTTAATGGGGGTTAATGGAGGTTAATGGGCAACTACAAGGCTGTTCTCATTATTTAGAATTTGATTGCCGCTTGGGGACGATGTGGAGAGGGGAGCCAGCTATATTTATTGAAATGGTGCCAAAATGCTTCAGCTCTTCCTAACCCTGGGCTTATTACAAGTAAATAATATGATTGTTTACAGCCTGACGGCCGATCCAGAGCCTTTTACATCGCCAAAGAGCTGGTGGATTCAGAGAGATTGTAAGTTACATGTACACTAATTTGCCTTATCAAACATCTCTGCTAATCGGTCAAAACTAATTAGGCTCCCTGTTTGATGGTGTTTTTATTTCTCTGTCCACAGACATGTGAAAGCCCTCAAGCTCCTCCAGGAAGTAAGTGATGCATCTATATTCATATGTTTATAGATATCCTCCGTGGGATGGAATTCTAGTAGTTTCTACATTAGGCTACGGTAGGCTGTGTGAGCTCTGTATGAATTAAATAATTAATATAATTAATGGAAATTAATAATTATTTTATTTTATTAAATGCTATTTGTGTTGTGTGTCTGTTCTATATTTAACCAGAGTAGAATCACTGAGCACAAAAACTAATTTCCAGGAACATTTGCTCGACACTCACATTCAAACCTAAAAGCTGCACACTGTAAACTCAATATCAGATTTTCACGACACAATTATCGTGGCCAAAAGAAATCACAATAACGATATTATCGCGATATCTATCAGTTAAATTCATTTTTAACTTTATTAATTGTGTGTTTTGTCTCTTTTTTGGCACATGAATTACACTCAAAATACAAGTGTAGGGAGGTGGAGAGAAAGTCTGAAACCATAACTGTACAAAAGCATCACTTAAAAGGCGCTGGATTATTTACACAATATTGTGTGTATTATTAACATGATATTAGAGCTGGGCAATATGACGTGCTGATATAAAAATGTCTATCCTATATAATTTTCTATATCGTAGACTAGGCTTATATTCATTTTTTTCTTTATAATTTCACTTAAAATTTTTGTGTTCATTTTGCACTCAAGTTGTCAAAATGAGAAAATACTCTGTACTTTTCATTTGTCAAGTGTTTAATTCACACAGGAGTATAGAAAAATAGGCTTTACCACGTAGCTATTTCATATAGACTATTTATTTATTGAATTACCAGAAAATATGCTATATCAGGATATATATTGTTATCGAGATATGAAATGACCTATATCAGGATAGAAGATTTTGGCCCTATCGCCCAGCCCTACATGATATCAGTATTTAATTTTTAGATATCACGGTTATTGTCATTACTGGTATATCGCGACACCCCTACTACAAACACAGTCTGATCTGTTGGCCTCTGAGCAGCTCCACCGGAGCAGTTAGGGCTTTTGTGCCTTGCTCAAGGGCACCTCAGCAGTGATAATGAGGGAGGAACAAGTACTGCCCTCTCACTTCCCTTTCCTAGATTTATCTCTCTGGTGTTGACCTAGACCACAACTACAGTGTTCTTATCAATGATGAGATTTTTTGATATAATAGCTCATGTACTTCCTGCTGTCAGATATTATCTTGTTACAATGATGCAAAAAAAGGGAGGGAAAAACAGGGGAGAGATGCAGACTTTTTTTAAAACACAAAGTATGAAGAATAACCATTCCTCCGGACTCGCCGGTGTTCCAGGACTTCCGGGAGGCGGTTGGGGCAGCAGTCGGGGACGAGGGGGAACCTGTGTTGGAAGAAGAGAGGCTCCGAGAGATTCTCAATGAGCTGCCTGATGTTTACACCCTACACCGCCGAATCCTCACCGAGCTGGAGAATCGAATCCGAAACTGGTGAGACACATACACCGTCCAACGCTGGTAACACTGAGATGCACAGTATTGAGATCACCTCTGTTTCTCCATCATTCAGGGAGGAGAGCCAGAGGATTGCAGACATCTACCTGTCCAGAAAAGCAGAGTTCTTGGTTTTCACCACTTATATCGGCCACTACGATCGAAGTATGAGCCTTCTGGATGACAGCTGTAGAACTTCACCTGCCTTTGCAGCCATTGTTCACCAGTTTGAGGTCAGACCTGCAGTGCTTCTGTAACTCTAAACACAAAATGCGTAACGATGCAACACATCATGCAATCCATGAAAATCAACATTTAAAACCATACCATCTCAAAGTTATATACACACAAATATACCACGATATGAATAGATCTCTCTGAGAATAAAGGCCTCTGATGGGCTCATGGGAAAGCACTCAACTATGATTCTTTACTTGCCACAATACTTATGTATGTACAGTACTATTTAATGGTTTCTGTCATGTAATGAACCTATTCTGGTAAACAAATACAATAACAAAACACAGTTGGGTACTTTGAAGCCCCTTTCTCACTGGCCACAAAAAACACGAACATCTGGCTTTTGTCTTCAGTGGGAAAGTTACAATCTACATTCATTCCCGGGACAAAGGACTCTGCAGTAGTCACGGGTATTTATCGGCAATGATGGAAACATGACACCTGGCTGGACACGCTAATTTCACCCCTTTTCCGGTGCAATGTTATGTGACGCACGTTGAAGTGAATATCAAATAAAAATAATCTACAAGGATTTGGACAATAATTCAAATTTATTAAGGTACAAAACATACAAATAATATGCTCTCCTCAAGGCCACCAGACTCCATTGACAGAAACAGTCATTTTACCTCGCTGATCCTCGTAAAACACACGTCATTCAAACTCGACAGAAACAATCAAGAATCAGAAACTCATCAAAACCGTCTTTGTTAGTCTCCCCACTGGTCCAACAATCACCAACTCTGGTTTGAGAGTTTGAAAAGAGACTGAATAAAGTAACGGATATAAAAAAGAAGTAACCACCGTAACATTTTCCCTGTTTACTAAGCCTGCTTCCAGTAACGGCTAGGGGTGTAACGGTACATCGATCTGGATCGATATATCGATTCAATGATCAACGATCCAATATCATCGATGCAAAGTGAAAATATCGATACATATTGTCATTTCTTTTTTATTAAAAAGAATAGATTGTTTTTCATTTAAATGTCTGGAAGAGCCCAGTAATAAAATTGTAAAATCATATTGTAGTTGCTTTTTGTGAGTTGATATAAATGCAACTGATTGTGTTAAATGGTCATATCACATCATCTCATATCGATCGCAGGTCCCTGAATTGAATGAAATCGAAATCGTATCGTGGCAGACTTTGTGATATCAGCAAATATCGTATCGTTGTCCAAAGAATAAATATAATATCGTATCGTGATGATGACCCGTGATATACACCCCTAGTAACTGCCAGTGCATCCGTGACGTCCAATGTGACACACCAGATAAAAACAGAAAGGTATACTTGTCTACTGACAATGGGAAAGGAGTCTATCACCTATTTTAAGCGGGGTTTCCTGTGTTTAAAAAAACCTGCATATAATCGCTAATTTTGATAGAATAAGTGTATTTTGTCCACATGACCTGCGATACTCTCACTGGCTCTTCAGCACGGGAAGTCTGGCCCTCTATGCTTTTCGTCCTCCTCTTCCTCCCCCGTTCTCCTCCTTTACCTCTTCCACTGTGTTCCCACTAATTCATAGATTATAGAGAATGAAATCTGGAAGTCCAGCGTGCATGAAAAACATGTAATTTGCACACTTGATGTAAATGTTTTGTTCACTGCTTACATGTGTAAACAACAGGAGAACAGCACTACTGGGAAATATTTTAATAGAAAACACTTGATGAGGTGGTGAAAAATTACAAAGGTTTTGATTAAAAATAACAGTGAAACTTTGCTTTCAACCTCATATATTTGATAGTTATCAAGAGCCTCACTTATCTCTGCACATTATCTCTTATCAGCAGAGTTCAGTGTGTGTGTTTGTGTGCAGTGACAAAGATGAAGTGCATGTTTTGTGGTAAAAGTGTGTGGTACTGGTCTGTGTGCGTGCGTGAGAAGAGAGCCCTTGTGACTAAAAGATGCAAACCCTTGAAAGCTTGAAGCGAAAGGCAGACAACTAAGTGAATAAAAGTAGTGATTTAATTTAGAGCAACAACTACACCGTGTTCTTGGCTGTGAAAAGAAACTATCATGACACCCAAAGGAAAAATAGACCACATGTTCAGATGTTAAGAGCTAATACGTTCGGTATGAGCCACTCAGAACAACAATCAACCGCCAAACGTCTCGTTTAAAACAGAGGGATCTTAAAATTTATGTAGGTTGTATTTCCCAACATATCCCAACAATGCACTTTAGTGAGGAGTTATAATTAGCCTCAATTAAATGAACACACACAAGACAGTGTTTTTAAAACCAGTCGGCCAGAGAAGCTATTAAGTTTATTATTAAGTTTAAAATATGAAACATATAAAAAGGATATACGATAGTATGCTTGACAATTCAACAGGGAGATTGCAGCATCTGTTCACCATCCATTGTTTAATTTACAATCAAATATTACCCAGCCATGGACAAAGGAGTTTTCAATATTTTCCAGCTATTTTATGGACCACCGAGGAGAAGACTTGGCAGAAAGTCTTTGCAGAGCTGGGCAGTTTAAACGCTAGATTCTCCTAAGCACTATTGATGATCCATGCACTAAGCTCTTTTCTCTGTTTGGCCTTAATCATTATGAGTTTAGTTGATTAAAAGTTTATAATTTTGAGATATTAAATGAGATTATGGTGACAGAATAGTTTTTCCACACTTTTGAAATAAATCTGTTCGAAATCTGACCGTTGATTTTAACATGCTGTAAAAGGAAAAGTGTGTAATATTTCTATTAGCAGAAATGGAATATAATATTCATAACTATGTTTTCATTAGTGTATAATCACCAGAAACTAAGAATTGTTGTGTTTTCATTAGCTTAGAATGAGCCCTTCATATCTACATAGGGAGCTGGTCCTCTTCAGAGTCCGCCATGTTGCTCCGCCATGTTTCTACAGTAGCCCAGAACGGACAAACCAAACACTGGCTCTAGCAAGAGGCTTTCATGTTTTTACGTTACACGCTTGTGAAACTGCGGTAACGTGAGCCACAGAGTGTAAAACCGTGGTTCAACCGTTATTGAAAAAGAGGGTGTTGATAGACATGCAGGATTGCTGTCTTTTCACATGCACACAAACAAACAAACACGCACTTGTTATCCTGCGAGGCGCCGTGCTGACCAGCAGTCTGTGTTCACACTTAAAATATGAGGGCTGGTTCTGCTCAAAGCTCCAGTGTTGTTGTATAATTTGCTTCTCTGTGCAACTTTTATTTTCTTTACCAAAGTTTTTTACACACTCAGTAAGATCCCTGACTGTTTTAACTATAATCTGACATGTGGATTTCTACAGTAAATGTGGCTCTAATGTGCAGCAGTGACACAGTGAAAATGTTGAATTTGTATTTGTTTTATTTGTCTCAGCAGCAGAGTCCGGCTGGGGAGAAAGTGTCTCTGAAACATCAGCTCCTGCAGGTGATTGTACGCGTGGCTCAGTACCGCATGCTCCTCACTGGTGAGTCTCGTGTAAAGATTTAGTATCTTTTCTGCTTAAAAACACATATTTCACTCATGTTGGTTGCATTCTCGACTCTCAGGAGGCATTCATTTTCTCCTGTCCTCTTACAGATTACCTGAACAACCTCTCCCCCGATTCCAAGGAGTATAAAGACACCCAAGGTAGCGTAAATAAACAGCAGATCCGGTGTGGACAGAGGCAGTTACTCACAGGAGAGCCTTACTGGCCTGTGTTTGTGACGCTGTGTGTACGGGGAATTTATTTGCTCTCATTTGGCACGGAGAGACGATCATGAGAGAGCCAATTTCGATTTTTTTTGTTTGCGGTGGAAACCCACCAGGCAGTCATTTCAGCTCTCTTCTGTGTGAAGACTGTAATGTGTAATTCATGAGAAGGCCAGTTTGCAGCAACACTCTTATCTCCAGTAAGGGAGCCACCACAGTCCAGACATGTCCAGGCTCTCATTTTATGTTTTAATGTTTGGTGACTTTCTACATAGAGGGAAGAGAAACAGAAGAGAGAAGAAGAACAAAGGAACATCTAATCAGTTATGAATATTCGTTGTTCACTTCTTAACATGATGTGTCCTGATTCTCCTCTCTCTCTGTGTTTGTCTTCTACAGCTGCTGTGGCGGTGGTGTCTGACATTGCCGATCAAGCAAATGACAGCTTAAAACACGGGGTAAGTGTCCAGAATTACATCTCACTTTCAACCTGAACCTGGGTCAGTACTGAACACACAGACATTAAAACATAACATCTATAGAATCTCTTATCTTAGTATTTCCAACAACATGGGTTGTTTCTGTGTTCAAAAGTCTTTAATTCTGTAAATGTATGAAAACTGGACCCCTTATAACTTAAATCATCCCTGCCCAGTCATCCACCTAAAGTTTAGGTCCTAAACAGATTATTCAAGAAGGAAATTACCTGCTTCCTGAGTAAATGTAGCGTCACTTTTCAGAGTACGGGTTTGACTAAATGTATGCAGAGGGAGAAATATGAGAGCATTTTCACCCCAACAAGTTATCAAACTGATATTACTAAAACATTTCTCCTATTTAATCTGTCATATAAATATAAATCATACTTTTTACTTAAGGTTGAATCTGCTTTCAGGAGACCAAGCTCTGGCACAAAAAAGAGTCAGGACATCTAAAACATTTTTTTTCCAAGTTACCTTGCACGGTAGCCCAAGATCGGATCACATATCACACGAAAATCCATCTTGTCAGACTTCAAGTAATGCATTTATGTCTGGCAAGCCAGAATCACCAATCGGCATCTTATGGGGAGCTACTGGCAGCTACGGGTGTGGTTTATATGTGTGTGAGAGGCGACTATTCGTTCTAAACAACAATGGCGGCTCCTTAAATAACTAATTAAAACCATCTTTGGGAAAAATTTATTTGACGTGTACTTAGACTTTTTAGTTTTCCCCATGTCCCATCTGCTAACATGGAGGAGGCGGGCTTTATGACATATACTGCAACCAGCCACCAGGGGGCGATCCAGATGTTTTGGCTTCACATTCGGGGGGATGTGTCTCGTTGGGAGCCCGCAAACTGCGAAATCTGATCTGAGATCTGCAAAAACTTGCAAAAACTCTTGCAAGACTTGCTGCCTGATGACCTATCCTAACCTTAACTATTCAAGGTCAATGCATAACATTAACTATTCAAGGTCAATGCCTAACATTAAATATTCAAGGTCAATGCCTAACATTAACTATTCAAGGTCAATGTCTAACATTAATTATTCAAGGTCAATGTCTAACATTAATTATTCAAAGTCAATGTCTAACATTAACAATCTCGCAAGAGTTTGCCCAGTTTGCAGGCTCCCTTATAGCCACTGTCCTTTTGGGGAGCTCTCATGTCGTCAATCTTTATATACAGTCTGTGGTACAGACTCAAAGAGAGGCTCTTGTTTTTGGATGGTTACAGTAGCTCTAGTTAGAGCTGCACGCCAAATGATGACATTAATACATAATGTGGCTCCTTCTAAAGAGAACCTGATCCAGGCCATAGCTATGTCTAAAACAAAGTGAGTCGTGAAAATAGCCAAGCAGAAGAAAGTAGTTTGGGGTTTACAGGAAAATGACGGGTTAATGGACTCTTTCATCATATCTCTTATTTTCTCTCCCCGTCTCTCTGTTCTTTTGTCTCTTTGTGTCTCAGGAGAACTTGTTGCGTCTGGTCAACATAGAGTACAGTGTTCGTGGCCAGCGGGACCTGCTGCAGCCTGGCAGGGTATGACTCTGATAACAGCATTGTTTCTTTGCCAGCCCACCCTGTCTGCCCTGCACCGCCCTGTGTTGCCCTTTACACAATCATTCAGCTGGGAATCCCCAGCCGGCCTAGTTTTAAGACAGCATTAATTATCACAGATGCCCTCTGGGTGTCATGATCAGATGACTTGTACATTTTGATCCTGTGTTTATGCTTTTTTCAATCAGGTCTTTGTGAAGGAGGGCACCCTGATGAAGGTCAGCAGGAAGAGTCAACAGCCCCGGCATCTGTTTTTGGTAAACGCTGCTTCCTGTTTGTAGTTTTTAGGTTAACAGACATATGTGCCAGTGGTCATACCGTGTTGCGTTTTATAATATCTATATTTGCTTCATCATGTAGAGTAACCACAGTACGTTCTCTGTGTAAAATGTAGAGTCATGCATTTTCTGTCTGCTGTGTTCAGACTGAGCTATTAAGAGCAGGGTTTCCTGGCAGGATGTTTCTGAATGCTGACTTCCTGTACCAGTTCTTTACTGACAGCATAGGGAAGGTCAACACCAGCTCCTTATCTGCGTGCACCTGTGAACTTTTATGACTTAAATTCTGTCTGTTAAATATTAGGTTGATGTGTATTCAGCACCTTTAAAGCTGCGGTCGGTAACTTGAGCAAATATGATAAAAAGATATTTTAATAAAACAGTCACTATATCCTGACAGTAGTGCATGAGACAGGTAATCTGAAAAAAAAACATGTTCCTCTGTGACCTCCGGTGCTCCTAACGGCGTTTGCAAGATTTCACCGCGCCCGAACAAAAACAACCAATCATGGTCGAGCAGTCTCCGATCAAACAGTCAAACTAGGCAGCGCTGATCAAATATGAATCAATATTCTGTTACTGTAATGCCTATTTCTCACCTCAAATGTTTTCAGAAACATCTTTGTACTGAGAAATTAGAAAGTTTGTGACCCGGCAGCCATGTTGAGATCAGTTGAGGAAATACCAAGCACCGCCCACCAGCCGGAGCAAACTTTCTCATTTCTCATCGACCATTTGATCGGAGTTTGCGAGTTTCACGAGCAGTGATTGACAGCTGCTTTAGAGACAGCTCGGCTCTGATTGGTTGTTTTTCTTCGGCGCGGTGAAATCTTGCAAATGCCATCAGGAGCACCGGAGGACACAGAGGAACATGATTTTTTTCACAGATTATCTGTCTCATGCACTACTGTCAGGATATAGTGACAGTTTTTTTTTTTTTATCACATTTGCTAAAAGTTACCGACTGCATCTTTAATATAGACAGTGCTTTCAGCTGACTTAGATCATGCTAAAGTAAACAGGGATGTAGAGAGAGGGGAGAAAGTTCTTATTGATAAAGTCGTATGTATAAACTATAAATAACAATGTAATTTGTGTCGTTTTTCACCACCTGTCACAGTCAGGTCAACACAACGTCATTTATTTCACGAAAGAGACAGCTGAAAAAGAGGTAGTCAAAGAAGCAGAAGAAACACTGCCCCAGACATTCAGATCATAACACAGAGATAGTCCTGAAATGTTATAATCAAGAGAGATTAGAAAATTAAACGCCTTCGCAAATTATCCATAGAGCATCATCAAAGCGCATTGCTTTTCCCTCCTGATGCGTTTTTGAAATTTGTTGTCTGGGCTCGACACTAAAAAAGCTCGTAAATGTCTCTTCTGGAGGAATGTTGGTAATCATCGCTGCGTAACTTTTATCCTGCCAGTTTATCCACCCAGACGCTGATCACGTGTTTTAATGTTGGAGACAACCTAATAAAACAAATCTGCAGGTGCTGCCAGTCTCATAACAAACACACACTGGAAACAAAATGACACAGAGGGTAATGATCCAGTTTGATATCAACTACTTTGTTATCTCATTCACGTACAGTATGATCATAAAAATGCAAGGTAGGGTTTTTTTATAGATCTCCCACACAGAGAAACGTTCTTCCTTCAGTGTATGAAAGCAGCCTTCTAGTGTCAAACTCTGCACACACATCATTCTGCACAGTGAAGCTCAAACATCCAAGTGAAGTAACAGTAAGCACATTTTTATATGGAGGGGAAGTTTTGAGGTCAAAGTTAACCAGTAAAGATCTGTACTGTGTTGAATGGAAAATAACGTGACTGTACACCACCCTATCAAAAATAAGAGAAAATGTACAGTTGCACAGTTGCACAAATGTGCACAGTTTGGTGTGAATTTTACCCATCAAGTGAATCACCTGTCTGAACTCATAGAAGTTTTGTAGTAGAGTGACACCTACTGGAAAGCTGCTGCACATACATGAATGTTGACTATTTGGACTATTTTACCTTTTTTATTTGATCCTTTTTAAATGTCCTCTGATCTGCATTTATTTGTCTGTTCTGCTGATTTACTGTGAATTATGAGCGTTATCTCTGTCTGTTGTTAGATGAATGATGTGCTGCTGTACACCTACCCTCAGCAGGATGGGAAGTACAGACTGAAGAATACTCTGCCTCTCACTGGCTTGAAGGTCAGAGTCTTTCATTAGAGGAATACTTCACCATTAAAATGACCATTTGTATATCAATTACTCATCATGTGTTACCTTGAATTCTTGAAGAAAACTTTGTTTTTCTCGCATGCTTCCACGGTGAACGGAGAATCTGAAAACAGAGTAAATCCTTGATGAATTGAAGTAAATGGAGGCCAGGTTTAAAATACTTCCTCCACTACCGTCTCCAGCCCGTTCTCATTTCCAGGGCATCAAATACTGAGGCGTTGTCACGGCCATCGGCGTTCGATACCGCCACACAAGGCACCCATTTGCGCCGGTATGAAACGCACCGGGCGTTCCATTAACTACAATGTAAACCATACACAGAAACAGTAAACGCTCATAGAAAGTGCGCCAGGAGTGTGGTGACGTAGTTTAAAGAGCAAAAAGACACACTGGGCGGGTGGGAGGAGAGGTGGATGGGTCCAACAAACACAAGGCCTTCATCCAGGAAATCGCCTTTCGTGTCCCGTGTGTCACGTTACAATCAGCTGATTGTTTGTGTCCCGCGTTCACAACGTTCAGTGTCATTTCCACTTTACAAACG
This sequence comes from Sebastolobus alascanus, assembly GCA_916701645.2. Lineage (NCBI taxonomy): Eukaryota > Metazoa > Chordata > Actinopteri > Perciformes > Sebastidae > Sebastolobus > Sebastolobus alascanus. The sequence continues at coordinate 700,907 of CAKAOJ020000257.1, read as the reverse complement.
TAGTTTTAAGCCCAACCAAGTAGTTTTTTTCCTAAACCTAACTTTTGTTGCCTAAACCTAAAGAGACGCCAATGGGTGTTACAAAGCAGCGGTATGTGACGAGTTGGGAGGAGAATGTGTTGCTGTCTCATGCACGGACTCAGAGTTTGCATGCGCAAGCATGAGACGGTATTGGCGGTGTTTTAAATAGGAAGATTTTTGCGAAAATGCACGTGTTTGGGAAGTAGTGAGAATACGACTGGATAAACAAGACTTGGATTATACTGTACGAGTTGTGTGAGAGTTTGTAAACAGATGTTTTGCATTTGTCTCTATTTACTTCAATTCATCAAGGATTTACTCCGTTTTTGGATCCTCTGTTCACCGTTGAGGCATGTGAGAAAACAGTTTTCTTCTAGAATTCAAGGTAACACACGATGAGTAACTGATATACTGTACAAATGGTCATTTTAAGGGTAATGTATTCCTTTAAGTCGCCTAATCTCTTTGATTTCTAACCATGTTTTCCATGTTCCATGATGTCAACCATGTTTTTGATTATATGCTGTTCATTAACTGTCCGATTGGAAAGTTTAACTTCTTGGTCTTTGATTTATGATCTTACTGATTACAGGTCAGTAAACCCATCATGGAAAATGTCCAAAATGCACTGAGGATCGAAGGAGCAGACATCTCCATCACTTTGTCTGCTAGGTGGGTCACACTGTACTGTGTCCTGTTTGAATAATGGCTAATATCTAATAATGGCAGTGATAAAAAAGGTTAAAACTAACTAGTAAATATTGAGTATTTTGTATTTTTAGTATTTATTTAACAGTGTAGTGATTTTGTGTGTGTTTGTTTTGCAGTTCCTTCATTGAAAGAGAGGACTGGTTTTACACTCTGAGCCGCACTGTGACTGAACATGCCAGAGGATCTGGAGCATTCAACAGCTGCTCAGGAGAGGTGAGCAACCTCTGCTTCCCTGTATTCATCTATTAACTCATTATTTATTAATAACATTTTTCCTCAGTCGTGCTTATCCTCCCCCAACCGGAATGCGATGGATGTCATAAGTCATCGTCATTAATCTCCGCAGTGTGTTTTAGTGTGTTTTCTGTTTCTGTGTGTTTGCACCAGGCCAGAGATCGTCTGCGGCTGACTCTCGGAGAGAAAGCTCCCACACTTGTTCCAGTCTCACAAGTGATGATGTGCATGAACTGCACCTCAGATTTCAGCCTCACTCTCCGTAGACACCACTGCCACGGCTGCGGGAGAGTGAGTCACACGCAAAATGCTCTATAATACTTTGATATCTGTTAGGGCAGTCATTAACCAAAGACTCAATATTTTATTAGGGTCGCCAAATAAATTTACTGATATTCTTCCATAGTCTTTTATTTAACATTTATCTCTGCAGTACCTTTGAGCCACATGAGGGAGCTGAGTAGTTGTATTGTTCTGATAATTGTAGCCTACTTATAACATTGAATCTCATATGAAAGGCTAGCGTACGTTCTGTTTTTTTACTGATGAGAGGAAAAAATGAGAGCCTGTTAACTGGATTGATAAATGAATTGATTTGACTGATCAAATGTATATCTCTTTGAAATGGCTGGTTTACCTATTCAAGATAATATAAGGTGATGCGTAAATGGCAGTAAAAATGGTCAGGAATGTTCATTTACGCAAAAATTTGCTCTTCTCTCGATTTATAGATGGCTTATCATTTTTAAAAAGTGGGTCCCCAGAAAAAGAGTTTGAGAAACACTGTGTTAGGGGATGCACCAACTTGTGTCTTTGACCAGAGCGTTGAGTGTGCTGAATGTGTGTGTGTGTGTGTGTGTGTGTGTGTGTGTGTGTGTGTGTGTGTGTGTGTGCTTTTTAATGAGCCTGTGCTTTGATGTTTTATGTTGTTTGACACAGATCGTTTGTCGGAGCTGCTCCAGGAACAGATATCCACTGAAATACATGAAAGACCGCATGGCCAAAGTGTGTGATCACTGTTACAGCGAGCTAAAGAAGAGAGGTGGGGAAACTCTGCTACATTGATCAGTTTGATTGTCAGTCTGCCTATCAGCCCACACATTTAGTGTTGTTATTCTTCTGCCCCACTTATGGACTGAAATCAGATAAAGCCGGCACATTTTGGAAAAATGAGGTTATTTTACAGGAAATAAATTCATGAAGGAAAGGAAGTAGTACAAAAAGGAAAATTAGAAATAAAAGAACAAAGTCATGGACCAGTATTAGTGCACATCAAATACATCAGTGTAATATAGATATCTGAGTTTGGTCTTGGTATAGGATGAGGATCATGTAATATGTATGAAACAAGCCCAAACAAAAATAAACATGAATGAATTCGGTGTATTGCAGACTTGGGTTGTGAGATCATTAGGGCTGCCCCCTCTGAGTCGATTAGTTGACTAATCAGTCATTTTGGTCTCAGTTGATTACTTCAGTCGATTAGTCATTTTTATGCTTTTTTCAGGCTGAATTACTTATTTCTAAGAAACTTGTGAGCTCATCTCTGGTGAACAAAAGATTTAAAGTGCTGCTTTTGAGTGATTCTTTGTGGAGAAACTCGGTTTTACAAATCTGTCGATTAAATCAACTAATCGATTGGTCGACAAAATTGTATGAGTATTAGTCGACTAAGAGTTTCTTTGGTCGAGGACAGCCCTAGAGATTATACTCCTGTTTGTGTAATATGCATGTAATATAGATATGTAAAACTGCAAAGCTGAAGCTGAGGTTCCTTTGTAAAGGGAAAATGCTCCCTTTATTTTTCTTATTAAAAAAATCTGATTCTTTCCAATAACATATTTTGCATTTGTAGAAAAAAAAGCATGTCCTCACTATGATTCAACAAAAAAGGATATAGGGTATAGCCTCTGCTGCAGCATAGTTCAGGCACCAAGGCTGCACAATTAAACCTGCCATGCTACTTAGTTTGTCATTGTAGGTGTTATGGTCTCGTCTGTGTCCGTCCGTGTGCTGTGGTTAAAAAGCAACTGTATGCTTCTGCAGGGGGAGATGTGTCTGAACTGTCAGGTAAGAGCAGCCCTCGTCCAAACCGCTCCAGTCGTCCTCTCTCTGCTGTGTTCCAAAACATTCATCCTCCCAACATCTGGAGACATCGGAAAGGCATGGCTTCCTTCACCCAGGTACGCCTGCAACATGAGAGGGCCATGTTCACTGCACAGTGCAGATTATTGAATAGCTGATGGTGTGGATGACAGCTAACATTGGTAGTAATCAGTCCCCTCCTGCTCCTGTTTTGTGCAGGCGACGGTGTCAGAGGAAGGTTCCATTAGTGGCGCTCTGCAGCGCAGCAAGAAGAGCAAGAGGAACTGGAAGAGACTGTGGTTCCTCCTAAGAGACAAGGTGCTTTACACCTACCGAGCCCAAGAGGTGAGGGGAAACATGCACTCCCCTTTAACCTGAACAGCACATATTTACGCTTAAACACACTTTACACAGCGAGCTCTATAGCCGTCATAACTGAAAGTGCTGAAATGCCCACAGTTACATCACTGTATCTCATAATCCATCTCTATTCCCTGACGAATTTTCTGTCTGCAGGAGAAAGTAGCATCGGAGAGTTTACCTCTGCTGGGTTTCACAGTGAAGCTGCCCGACCAGCAGGTGGGAGAGGAGGAGGCCAACATCTTCCAGCTTTACCACAAAAACACTTTGTATTATTCCTTTAAAGCTGAGGACAACTGCACAGCCCAGAGGTGAGAAGCATGCCTCCTCAATAGCTAATTTAATCTAATATCATCATTTCATGTTTAGAATTTGACAATTTAAAGATGCAGTGCCAGTTCAGAGCGCATGCCTGACCGGAACGGCCGATTGTTCGGCCCCCAGAAGTTCCAACACGTTCTCATCCCAGCTCGTCACATACCACAACTTTGTAACGCTCCTTGGAGTAATTTTATTTTCAGCATCAAAACCACTATAGTTACCTTTGGCGTCGCTTTAGGATTAGGAAACAAAACCACTACAGTTAGGTTTAGGAAAAGAAATACATGGTTGGGCTTAAAATTACCACATTTGTACAGTGAAAATGACACTGAACGTTGTGAACACGGGACACGAACGAACAGCTGATTGTAACATGACGCACGGGACACAAACGGCGGTCTCCTGGATGATAGCCTTGTGTTTGTTGGACCCATCCACCTCCCCGCCATGTGTGCGTCTCTTTCGCTCTTTAAACTATGTCACCACACTCCCGGTGCATTTTCTATGAGCGGTTACTGTTGCTGCGGATGGATATACACTGTAGTTAATGGAACATCCGGCGCGTCTCAAACAGGCGCTAAAGGGTGCCGTGTGTCGGCCGACGGCTGTGACAAAGCCTCAGAATTTAACGCCCTGGGAATGAGAACGGGCTGGAAGTTCTGCTTGCAGCGTTGTCGAGAACCGCGGTATGGCTGCTCGTACCCATCAAATGTGAGGTTGATTGGGTGAACGGTTCTTGAGATATTTGATGGACAGTCAGACATACATACACAGACAGACAGAGGCAGAAAACTTCCTTTATAGTTAGATGATGCTGCTACAGCGCCACCTATTGGCCAGATTGCACCAAATGTGCCACTCAGACATCATATCTACACATGTCCACCGACTGTTGTGACAATAGCAAAAAGCATTGAGGAGGTATGAAATTTTTTGTAATATAAGCCCTGTCCACAGCATTTGAGCTAATTGTGAGATTTTGACACATTTCAAAATGAATTTTGTTTTTGAGACGTGAGTTACAGGCCAAAACGTCATTGTTATAGCGCCACCATCTGGCCACATTTCACCACATTCAACACTGCAATCCCTCCTGGGCAATACGCCCGCCAAGTGTGAAGTAGATGGGATGAGTGGTTCTCGAGATATGCGAAGAACATACAGAAAGACAGACAGGAAGCTATCTGGGGGGAAAAAAACTAAGAAAAACAGTCTAACTTTCACATCACTCAGTGGTTCCCATAGGGGTTTTATGGGCCCAAGATTGGATAGTTTTCCTTGACCCACAGACAACCATGTAATCTTGGACTTCACTGGTCTCAAGTGGAAACACGAGCAACACCAGATTTGGAGTTTCTGCGTTTTCTCTGAACAGCAGCAATGTGTGGAGTTTACAGAAACAGAAATGTTAGTAAAACGTTCTCCTCTAGGACAAAATACTGTCATTTTTCAAATTCAGGAGCACGCTATAAAATTAGCTCAGTTAATAATGCAGCTGAACGTGATGCTGACAGGCACAGAATCGGTAGTGTTTAGGTGACTGAAATTACTCTTTTAGCACACCTGCAGTACATGCTGTTTTTCTCCTAATGTAAAATCCTCTCCTCATACAGGTGGGTAGACGCCATGGAGGAAGCCACAGTTTTATAGGATCAGCTTCTCCGGTTGGGATGCTGAAAATAGAAGTCCGCTGCCTTTCTTCTGCTACAAACAGACTGTGAAACCAAAAGCGGAAGATGGGGAAAAAACATATTTGATTATGTCTGCAAGTTGTAACTTGTCTGGCTGGGCTGAATAAAAGAAGACGTTGTGTTCTTTGAGAGGGGACACGATTACCTACTTTGTCAACCTCCAGTGTCCCCGGCCTGCTGTTACAGCAGGTGTGATGCTGAGAGCCACGAGAGGCGTCGACCCAGATACCTGCCAGTGTGGAACGTTACAGTGATGTGACCTGTATTTCCCCCAAAAACTCATCAGCAACAGTCCTCCAAATCATAGGGAACATCATAGACTTTTGGAAAAGAAAGATATTCAACATATCAAATATTTCGAAAACAACATAAAGAATAACTGAATAACCAATTTAAAGGTACAGTGTGTAGGATTTGGCGGAATCTAGTGGTGTGGTTGCAAATTGCAACTGTGTACCCCTCCGCTCACTCCTGCGGTAACGTGAGCCACCGAGTAAGAAACCGTAGTAACGTTGTTTGCCTCGCTTAGAGGCCATCCATACCATAATAACACTACTTTAGGAGCAACAGAAGTCAGACGGCGGCTGGCGGTACCACGGTTTTGCACTCTGCAGCTCACAATACTGCAGTTTCACAAGCGTGTTGGAGGACTACGGTGGCCTTCAGGTAACGTAAAAACGTGAAAGTCTCTCTCTAGAGCCAGTGTTTGGTTTGTCCGTTCTGGGCTACTGTAGAAACATGGCGGACTCTGTGAAAAGGACCCCCTCCCTATGTAGATATGAAGGAAAACATAACGAAAACACAACGATTCTTAGTTTCAGGTGATTATACACTAATGAAAACATAGTTATGAATATTATATTCTATTTCTGTTAATAGATCCCCTGACATGTTACACACTGTTCCTTTAACCACAGTCATTTTACTGTCGTTTCCACGGAGGCTGAAAAAATAGTAACATATTTCAACCTCACTCAAAAATGCCCACATCTGAAATGGCCTGATCTTCAGTAAAACATGAATTAGTTATGCCTTCATTTCAACATGTGTTCTTCCACTGGATTAAATGCGTCTCTATGACTAATATTTTGAAGCACAGGCTGTGTCAAAGAATGAGTTATATGTATAGAAGTGTCTGTAGCTGTGCCATGCACTGTGTTGTTGGAGGTGGTCCTGCCAGTGAATCAACAGTTTCTATGCTTTTTTTTGCACTGATATAAAAAGTAATGAACCTGAAAAAGAAATATGAGTGTACCTTCGTCATAGAGGCCAAAAGCTTCAGCTACTGTACTTTAAGGGGAACTACGCCCTTTTTCAAAATTCATCAGTATTCCTATGGTCTAAGAAAAGAAAACTTGAACAATCTTTCTCCCAAATCCCAAAACTAGAGTGCTAAAATTCAAACTAGTGATGTCATAGGGTAAAAAGTGTGGAACTGCTCCATAGACAGTGAATGGGGAGAGATGTTATAGATGACACTGAGTGCGCCCAGGGGAGTGATCTGAGTATATGGGAACATTTTTCGTTTCACAACTGAGATCACTACAATAGAATAAAGTTCATTTGGGTGTAAAAAAGAAAACAAAAATTCTGTGGGTCCACGAAATCTCCCATTCGTTGTCTATTGAGCAGCTTCAAACTAAATACCCGATTACATCACTCGTTTGAGTTTTAGCACTAGGTTTTGGATTTGGGAGAGAGTTGTTCATGTTTACTAATATTTTTTGGACTGTCTTAGACTGTAGGAATAACATGTATGAATTTTGAAAATGGGCGTAGTTCCCCTTTAACTTACATAATTTACTTATCATACTTTTTTAAATGTTGCCAATTACGCCTTTATTATTTTAAATACTTAAAACTAGTATAATGTAAATTCTTATTTGTATAAAAACTCCACTTCCAGTTGTGCACTGATTTTGTTGCCCTGGGCTGAACCACGAATCACTGATTTCACTGATCTACATAATCAGTGCCTTGGACTTTGTACTGTACCTGATTAAGTTTGAATTTCTAACACTATTATTTTTTCAAATCAAGTAAACAATTGAAACAGTCTGGTTCCGTGTTTTCTCTTGATCCTCCTCGTGTCCTCTAGATGGCAGGTGGACTAAACATGAAAGTACAACAGGCCGGCATTGACTTCCTGTCACTGTGTCCTTGCTGATGGAGCTCGGTACATAAATGGAAACATTAGCCGCTATGCTGCTGAACTGTTCGCACTTCACTTGAACCCCCTCCCTGTATATGAGTCTGCACCGACATGTAGTCCATGTGTGGCTTGATCTGATGTGTTTCAGAACACATTTTGAGCTGCTCGGGGAGACACTGGAGACTGAGTGATGCGCAGACCAGTGTGCTGTGCGGCCAAAGCAAGGCCAATCCTGCTCTGCTTCTCGTCTCCCCCCCGAGGCGTCCTGACCCAGAACGATGTTAGGCAGAAAGTTTGCTTTCTGGGGCTCCTGAAAAGTTGCAGACACCTCGTCCTATATAGAGGACAGATCATTCATCACTCTGCTCTCTCCCTCTCTAGCCCCAATTCGGTTTTCTCCCTCCTTCGTCGCTTCACTCTTTTATCAAACCTTATACTGTTTTCTTTGTTACTGTTGGTTATGACACAATACACACATTGTTTTCACATGACGGTATCATCCCACACTTGCTGCACCTGTTCCTTATCACTGAATCATTCTGCTGCAATAACCTCTTAATTCGCTGTAGTTCAGTGCTGAGTGGAAAATGTACTTGATCTCATCTTTATACAACACTAAAACTGAGTAGTTGCTCGAGAACTTTCATGTTTGTATACGATAATAACGCATAAACACAAATTTGTTTTAATGCCACTACTTTCTTTAAAGCTTTTAAAGCTAGAGTGAACATACTGGCATCACATGAAAACCTAAGGAATCCATTTGTACCAGCCATGTCATACTAGCTTGTCGGGAAGAAGGCTAAATAATTTTCCAAACTTACACTAAATTTTGGCGAGGAAAAACTGTCATGGCCATTTTCAAAGGGGTCCCTTGACCTCTTACCTCAAGATATGTGAAAATGGGTTCTGTGGGTACCCACGAGTCTCCCCTTTACAGACATGCCCACTTTATAATGATCACATGCAGTTTGGGGGAAGTCATAGTCAAGTCAGCACACTGACACACTGACAGCTGTTGTTGGGCTGCAGTTTGCCATGTTATGATTTGAGCATATTTTTTATGCAAAATGCAGTACCTGTGAGGGTTTCTGGACAATATTAGTAATTGTTTTGTGTTGTTAATTGATTTCCAATAATAAATATATACATACATTTGCATAAGGCAAACATATTTGCCCACTCTCATGTTGATAATGTGTATTAAATACTTGACAAATCTCCATAAAAAATGTGCGATTAATTTGCGATTAATCTCGTTTAACTTTTGACAATCATGCGATCAATCGGATTAAATATTTTAATCAATTGACAGCCCTAGTTTGCATTTTTACCATACTTCTGCTTGGGATTTTCTGGTCACAGCAAAGCAGCAGGAAACAGGAAATCATTGACTTCAGCTGGTGGAAGAGTAAACAAGACTAAAACTGGAAAGTCCAGTCGCACTTTTATTGTCCTCTATGTGCTAATTAATTAGAAAAACAAGTGATGAAAGCTTGCTGTGGGGCTGAAAAGATTTTTTTCTTTCATTTTTTCTTTTTTTTTTTATTACAGTCGGGGCAGCAACAGTGTCATAATCCAAGCTTACTTCCATATCGCTGCAGGCAGGAGCAATGCAGAGAGAAGCAAATAATCAATCATACACACACAGCCTACTCAATAAGGCCGGGTGCATTCAGCTCTGTTATATGTGCCTTAGGAGTCATTAGCAGCTGATGCCAAAGAAGCCGAACTATTCTTCTGATCATCTGTGGCTTTTTTTTTCTTACCCATGATGCTCTGACAGCAGAGTTGTGTCAACTCTTTTTAATGACAAACTTTCTGGCCATTTTCAGTTTTAGCCTGAGAAAGCAATGCAGTGTTTGTGTTGCTGTCGTGAGTTACAACAGCATGCCTTCTCATCTTTCATAGTGGTGTGTGGGCGGCACATCCTCAGGGGTAAAAGAAAAGACTTCATTACGTAAGAGCTGTAGATTTAAATAAAAAGACTGGGAAATAGGACATATGGAAAAATAGCCATGCCCACTTGACATTGGCTTGACATTTCTGGGTTTGTACCTTATCATGTGTCTCTCGGCGCCCTTCAGAGATGGGGAGAGGGAGGGAGAAAAAAGATGTGGAGAGGCTGAAAGAATAGAGGGACACACTCTTATGTCCCACTTTGCAAACTCTTTGCAGCCCACACTGCCAAGTCAATGTTACACCTATTCCACCTCCCCTAAAGCTTGAAATAGCCCTCTCTCCCTCAGCAGGACAAACAGAGAAACACAGCCTTCAGCACACTCTGCACCTACAACTGAACATTTATTCTCCCTGTTGCCTAAACATGGAGTCTGCATCGTGCTTTCCATTCTCTTGTGACCATTCTGTCATTGGCGACTAGCTGCAGAGAGAGGAGTATAAACACGTGTCAGCAACTGTCACTGAGGGATGTAAAATCTGTCTGGAGTCTTTGAGCCAAGACAACGACAGTCGGGGTGTTATTCGGCATTTTGAGAAAGAAAGCTTAATAGCTTTCTTGGCGAGAATTATATAAGAAGAAGAAGAAGATAGATACCCCTTGCACGTCTGTCCTTTCACAATGAATAGCGGCAGTAGCCGGTTAGCTTAGCTTAGCATAAATACCGGAATAGGGTGAAACCGCTAACGTTATCCTGGCTCTGTCCAAAGGTAACAAAAACCTGTTATTAGGATTTCTGAGCCTCATTAATTAACATGTTACATCTCGTCTTGTTTAATCTGAAAAGTTGTGTGGTGCCAGACTATTTCTTAGCCGGGAGCAGTTGCCAGGCAACCAGTGGAGGCTCCAGGAAGTCACTGCTAAGTCTAAGAAATAGTCTGTCACACAACACCCGAAAAACAACGAATTATGGTTTTTAAATTTTTGTATGACTTAAACAATCCAGATAGAACTTGTTCATTAAAGGTGCTAAATTCCAAATTCAGAGCATACTGTATCTATAATTGAGGGATTGCCTCCACACGGCTCCCAACATGGCGACAGCTGAGCTGGCGGCTAGCAGCTAGCGGTGCTAACAGAGCTAACAGTGTTAACCTGAGGGGAAACCGGAGGGTGGGTGCTATGCTTCCGCGATGACGCCGTGGGTCGGGACGGCATTATCAGCGGTAACCGCCTTATGAACATTTACTAGTTTTATCTTAAAAAACACAGTATCATACAAAGAAACTGTGGAATAAGAGTCAGTATTTGCTGTAGTAGCATCATGCAGAGATATGGCTGCTGCCTGCTTGAATTAACAGTAGGAGTCTTGGCTCTACTGGTGTGCTGACTCTCAAACAGGGTAGCCTTCCTTATTGTGTTATTATCAAAATTCCTTTTGGTGTCTGCCCTTAAGTCACCTTGCCAGAACTGATTCTTTTTTGATCCTGTCCATTCATCAACTCATCACCCAGCCTTACTCAACATGCTTTGCCAACAATGACCGATCCACTTTACACACATTCTCATGTGTCCTTTAAGATCCAACTGTATTTAGATGATGCTTTAATGTTTACCTCAGTGGTAACCAGGGTGGGCGAGGTGTAAATATGTGCCCTTACACTATATAGCAGGCTACATAGAGAGATTTATCATGTTATAGGGCTGTGTATTGGCAAGAATCTGGCGATACGATACGTATCATGATACAGGGGTAACGATACGATGTAACGTAACGATGAACGCCCCCCTCATGTCGTATTCACGACCTCGTAAGTGGAAAATTTCGGAAAGATCCGAGTTCACGAGTTGTGACGTGTTTGTTGACGTTGTCAGAAATGGCGGAGGCCATGGAAGTTCATTTTTTGGTGCATAATAAGTTAATATATTGTAATTTTAGTCGTATATTGTTTTCCTTCATAATTTTTCTTCAGTGTTCTTCACGACTTAACCACTTGAACGCCATGCATATCGTGCACACGACTTCCCATGTTGTAAACACGAGCTTACGGGTTTCATTTGAAGGCACGAATATTGCGATACTGTAAGCAAGGCGATATTTTGCGATTTTTTTAAATCTAATTTTAGGAAAACTGTCATAATATAAGAACACTCCACGATATGCATAAAATCTGAGTTTAAAAAAGTTAACTTTTGCGCCCATATGCTACTTCCTATCTCAGGTTACGTTGTTACGTTGGAGTGGAAGAGTCAAATGGCGGAAGATAGATTACAACACTGACATCTAGCGGTCGGGGGTTTAAACACAACACAAAATGAGCCACTGTCTGCCACGAATCTTTGCATGTAAACTTTTAATTTATAATCTATAGTGTTTTTACGAGGCAATAATGTATCACAAAACATAATATCATGATACTCGAGTGTATCGATATTTTCTTACACCCCTATCTTGGAACCTCTTGGCGTGGTGCTGACCCCAATAAAATCATAACCTATTTGTATATTAACACAGTATAATAGCAAACTTGGCTACAAATGATGTCTCCCGTCAGAGCCATGCAGCCATATGGATCAACTACTCCATGCACAAGGAGCCTCTATGTGGATCTTCATCAGGCTCTCTCTATTCTAAATTTAACATCCGCCTGTTCTACAGCCTATACATCCCACGGGTGGATCATGACAGTTGGTATGTGTGGATGTATGTGTGTGTGTGTGTGTGTGTGTTTGCTGGAGGAGGAACAGAAGGAGAGGGTTCCTCGAGCTTTGAATGATCATCTGTCAGAGAAGAGCAGCCGGGCAATGAAGTTTTCAGAGCACACACCTAGTCTCCTCTGTAGACATCCTGTGTCTGCCATGACTCACAATTTGCCTGTTATGTAAAAGTCCTCAGAGGAGAGAGGGGAACACTTCCACACCTGTACACGGTCAGCCTGTTCCTGGCAGGTTTCACTTTACCTTCACTCTGCAGTGCACAGCACATACAGTCTCATAATAATTTTAAACCGCACCTAAACATTTAATTATGACTCAAGCTGCAGGAATTAATCTGCCGGTTCCTCATTTAGATGTTTGTTTACTTCGGCCAAAATCTAATTAGTGTCATCAGATGAGAAAAGCTGCCCTTGCTCATTTGTACAAACATATATTTGGATGTGTGTTTGTGAGGGGGTGAGTGCAGGCATGAAATAAATAAAGGACACGGATCATTTGGAGTGCTTCTGTTAGTTTAGAACAAGAAGAGATCCTTTGGCTGCAGGAGCCAGATCTGCCACCTCCTCACCGGCAAAAAACCCAGCTCAAACCTCAAAACTACCCCCGCAGCCTCCAGCCACGTGACCCCACCCCCTGCCACACAAACACTGAAGTGGAAAGAAAGCCATATCTTCCCCCACATACTAGGCTACGCTGCATTAATCTAGGGCACACTCACTAGCAATGTAGATCTTTATCTTTCATTATAGTTGGCGGGGCAGGTTTTCTTTCACCTCAGGTGACCAACAGGTCTGAATGAACACATCATCATGTTATTAATCAGCCAGGGGGCTTAAACCTGCAGTAGGCAGAAAGTTTTTGGCATCACTGGGTAAAAAGTCCATAATAACCTTTCAGCATATTGTAATTCAAGTGTTCTGAGAGAAAACTAGACTTCTGCTCCTCCTCATGGCTCTGTTTTCAGGCTTTAAAAAATCTAGCCCGTGATGTGAGACTTTGGCCAATCACAGGTAATTTCAGAGAGAGAGCGTTCCTATTGGCTGTTCATTCAACGGCGGCAGCTGTCAATCACTCGCGAAATCCGATCAAACGGACAAACTAGGCAGCGCTGATCAAATATGAATCAATATTCTGTTACTGTAATGCCTATTTCTCTCATCTTGTAGTGTACTGTTTAGCTGTAAAATTAGAAAGATTGCTCCGGCTGGTGCTTGGTATTTCCTCAACTGATCTCAACATGGCTGCCGGGTCACAAACTTTCTCATTTTACAGCTAAACAGTACACTACAAGATCCTCCTGAAAACATTTGAGGCGAGAAATAGGGCGCTACAGGAATGAGTCCTAAAACCCAGAAATGAGTTAGCATTGTAGCACTTCCGGTTCCCTCGTCTTGAAGTCAATGGGTTTTCAGTTAGATGCCTGAAATAAGGTCTGTGGTTAACACAAGATTAAGAGATTTTAACGTTTTGTTCTACGATATAAAAATACGTCAGTAAATATCCCACCCATGAATTTTTAAGCCTTTACGTTTCTTAAAAAAGGCGGTTGCTAACAAGTGGCTAAATGAGACTACTAAACGTAATCGCGCCAACTCGTCCGCCATTACAGCCTCGTTGTGTATACTCGTGTAAGTATCATAAATGTGTGTTTGCCATTTTTCTGCAATAATCCAAACCCCAATGGGAAAATCCCATTGGCTTTTTGTCGAGGGAACCAGGGCGATGCTAACTTCCTGGTTGGCCTACAAATGTACGTCATCCCCGGAGCACTCTATAGGCATTACAGTAACAGAATATTGATTCATATTTGATCAGCGCTGCCTATTTTAATCGTTTGATCGGAGTTCACGAGTAATTGACAGCTGCTCAGAGACAACAGGCTCCAGCTCGGCTCTGATTGGTTGTTTTCCTCCGATCTCTGAAATCTTGCAGATGCCATTAAGAGCACCGGAGGACACCGGAGGAGAGGAACATGATTTCTTTCAGATTACCTGTTTCATGCACTACTGTCAGGATATAGTGACCGTTTTATAAAAAAAACTTTTTTTAATCATATTTGCTCCAATTCTACCCACTGCAGCTTTAAATGGAAAATTATATGTGTGTGGCTGAAAAACATATTTGTGTGAGAAGCACAAGTGAACGGTCCAACTCATGTGGGAAAAATGCATTATAATAACTGACGGGACCTTTATTCAAAATAGGGCAACTGAGTACATTGAAACCAGTGTGCGTGTGCGTGCGCGTGTGTGTGTGTGTGTGTGTGTGGCAGGTAAACGTCACGGCTTGCCGAGAAAGCCTCCGCTCGCAAGCGCCACACTTCCTCAATCGGCGGAATCACAGAGCAGAAAAAAGCGAGAGGAAGAGAGAGAGAGAGAGAGAGAGAGAGGCTTTCATCGTGCTGCGGTGATAAAGAAACACCGAGTTTGCAGGACGAGGTGAGACTGCTTTCATTATTATTATCTTTTGTCGATGTTTTTTGTAAGAGTTAGGGTCTTTTACGTTTGGAGTTTGCAAAAAGTTGTACAAAGACCAAAAAACCGTAACGTTAACGTCCCCACCTCTTCTTCTTCTTCTTCTTCTTCTTCATCTCCGGGGAAACGAAGTGTAACGTTCCACCGCGACCGTTGTGCGCAAACGTTCGCTAGTTCTTTTTAAGTCTAACTGGCAGAACACGTACTGTAACCTTAGTAACGTTAACACATTATCTATAGCCTGTCTAAAACATTGTCTCCCGCCAACTAGCTTTTTCTGATTGAGATAATAAGCACCGACCAACTTTTTAGGATAGCGTCGCCTCATTTAATCAAACAGAAAAGGTGCGACGGAATCTGTAACCGGTCGTATTTGACGTCGCTACGGGGAGATGAGACTTGATTGGTTGAATAATGATTGACAGGTGGTGAAGGACTCTGCAAACTGGTCGCTATGGCCACCACTTTATCATATGGCAGCTCTCAGAATGTGTGACCACCCTCTCAATACAATAGAAGCTATGAAAGCTCTGTGAACTATAGTAAACAGTTGTGTTTCAGGTCACAGAATCTCACGGGTCACAGAATGCGGTGTAACACCGGGCGCAAGAAGGAGGAGGAATGCGGGGCAGGTCTGGACAGCAAAGAAACGGGATTTTTTTTTTTTTTTTTAAATAAACTTTTACATCGCACGTTAACGTACCGCCTCTTCTTCTGTCATGTATGGGGAACCGAAGTGGAACGTTAACTCGTTCCAACCGTGACCGTTGTTGCTAACGTTACCTAGTTCTTTACAGTCTGTCTGAACGTTAACTTGCAGTAGTAACGTTAACACATTATCTGTAGCCCGTCTAAAACATTGTCACCAGCCAACTAGCTGCTCTGATTGAAAATATAACCTCGACCAACTTTTTTGGATAGCGTCGGCTCGTTTAATTAAAGTGGTTGTAGGCAACAATTTTTTGGCATAATTTGGCAAAAATTCCATAATAGTCTTTCAGCATATTGTAATTCAAGTGTTCTGAGAGAAAACTAGACTTCTGCTCCTCCTCATGGCTCTGTTTTCAGGCTTTAGAAAAATCTAGCCCGTGATGGCAGATTTGATCAATCACAGGTCATTTCAGAGAGAGAGAGCGTTCCTATTGGCTGTGCTCCGGTCGTGTGACCAGAACTTGGCTTCCTTCAACAGATTTTACAATGGCGGCCGCGTCACAAACTTTCTCATTTTACAGCTAAACAGTACACTACAAGATGATTCTGAAAACATTTGAGGCGAGAAATAGTCATTACAGTAACAGAATATTGATTCATATTTGATCAGCGCTGCCTAGTTTGACCGTTTGGTCGGAGTTCGCGAGTGATTGACAGCCGGCTCTCATAGACGGCAGCTGGCAGCGGACCTTGTTTTCCTCCGGTAAGTGAAATCCTTCAGATGCCGTTAGGAGCAACGGAGGACACAGTAGGACACAGAGGAACATGATTTTTTTCAGGTTACCTGTTTCATGTACTACTGTCACGCTATAGCGGCCGTTTTCTAAAAATAACTTTTTTAAATCATATTCGTGCCAATATCGCGCACTGCCGCTTTAAACAGAAAAGGTGCGAAGGAATCTGTAACCTGTCATATCTGATGGCGCTACGGGGTCCGCTATGGAAAAAAAGACTCATCGGTTGAATAAACATTGACAGATGAAGTTGTACTGTAGGACTCTGCAAACTGGTCGATACTGGCCACCACCTCTCAAAATGTGTGACTATTTCTCAATACAATGGGGTCCCTTTAGAAGCTATGAAAGCAAACTATAGTAAACAGCTGTGCGGCCATGGTGGCGATATGGAATTCAAGTTCAGAGTCACAGAATCTCACAGGTCACAGAATACGTTGTAACACCGGGAGTGAGGAAGAATGCGTGGCGGGCAGGTCTGGACAGCAAAGAAAGGGGGAGTCTTTTCTGATTAGCTTTTACATTCATGTGTCATAAAGAGACTCTGGTGTGGCAAACAGAAATGAGGTGACATCTGTATTCAGCCAACTGTCAAATCAACCACATCCTTCAGAGACAGAAAATCAGATGCACGGACTGATTCTCTGTTGATGCTGATTCTCTTCAAATTGCTGCATGGTCACAGTAGTAGTGAAAATCATTATAACAGCTTCACTGTACTTTGTGACTAGTGCTTTGTAGGGTGTTATAGTATTTGAACATCATGCATATGATTGAAAACCGGTTGCAATATGTTCATAGTACACTTTCACCACCTATGTGTTTGTGTGACTCAGAGAAGTACAAGTGAGGGCATGTTTCCATCACCAGAGTGTAGTTTAATGCAGCCATGCTGCAAATTCAATGTTTACATTGTGAGGTGCTTCCACATAGCAGATCACTGTACAAGCTCCCTCTCTTTTTCTGTATTTTACGTCTCTCTTATTTCCTGTCACAGTGGAGAGAGGGAACTATACCCCTCCCTATCTTTATTCACTTATTAAATCAAATAACTAGATTGTAGTTAGTATACAATTCAGTCTCCAGCACTCAGGCTTGACATACCTGTAGTCACTACTACAACTGTATTATACACCATGCATCCAATACCTGTATTATAGCTGCTTATCTTATTTTTTAACATATGACGTTCAAATACAAGCAAACATGCACAAATACAGACTTTTCTTTAGTGTGTTTACATCGCCTCTAAGCCCAGATTCTAGGTGTAATAACATGATTTAACCTTCGTAGCAGTACTTGTTACCCCTGCAGACAAACACACTTTTGTGTAGGTCATAGACGCACGTATCAGGAAGTAGATGGTTTAAAATGATTTTTAGGAAGTTAGGTGGAAGTTTGCAAGTTACAGTATACTGTTGCATGGGACATAACTACTGAATTTACCAGATGGAACAAATCGAAACTGCACATGGACAGTGTGCTAGGTAATCAATCACTACCGCCCTCAATAACACAGTGTGCTTGCTATTGATTAACTCCAAAAACCCTGACATCACAGCTAACAGCAGCAGTGGGTGAGTGAGTGAATATGGTTGTTCATCACCCTTCCCTCTTACTTTTTTCTTCCCTGTGTTTTCTTTCTGTCTTACTTTTCTGGTGCCAGTGTGGGCGGTTATGGGTTCAGGATTGTGAATACCAGCTAGGCCTACTGTGTAGCCCTGCATGCTTGTATTTGGATTAGCGACATGTTGAGGCTCGCTCTGCCTTTGTAGTACAGGAAAACACCTCCACTGTTGCAGCTGCAGCCTTTCAGAAACTACACAGTGACAGGGAACCAAACAAGTAGCAGAGGCTCAAATGATGGTGGCACATTTGACATTGTTGTCGAGGTGTGGACAGAACATGCAAGACAGCATGGGTGCGACTGGAGTGCCTGGCCAACATGTGAAATTGATGGGCGTTACCTTTTGCATTGCACATACAGAAACTTGTGGTGCATAGGCTGTTACAGAGAGAGTTGTGGTTCCATCTTTAAGCTTATGTAACCAGTAAATCATGCACGCAACAGCTAGTGCCCAGCGTGTCGGGTGATATTGATCTCTCACCGATATGTCACCATCAGCATATATTTCACCTCTAATGCACAAGGATGCAACTAGTGTTCATCATCTTAAATGTATTTTTCCAATGATTTTGGTCTCTCTATCTCAGATCTCTATAAAAAAAAAATGACAAATGTCCATAGGAATGCCCCGATCCGACTTTTTCAGTCCCGATACCGATAGCGATACCTGGGCTTTGGGTATCGGCCGATACCGAGTATCAATCCGATACGAGTGTTTAATTAATAAGCTGTATGCCTCACTGTGTGGAAGTGACTGGGATCATTCTTTTATGTGTAAGGCAACATCAGGCTTGACTTAAACATTGCTCTCTTAACTTTGTAAAACTAAATGTAACAAATAAATACATAGATATAAATTTACTGAATTGTTATCATTATTATTTATTATTATTTAAATAATAAATCGGCCACCAGCAACATGGTAACATTTTTTCAAAATTAACAGGAATTACAATTCAAGTGTAAACCTTTAATGCAGCAACAAATTGGTCAAAAAATGTCAGTATATAATGTATATAGTATATAAACATATAATTGAATTGAATAGATCGGCCCCATTGTCACCGATATCCGATCCAGGTATTTGAGTCAGTAATCGTCCCGATATCTGATCCAGTATCGGTATCGGTGCATCCCTAACAAGAGCCCAAAATGATGTTTTCAAACTGTTTATTTTTTTCACTAGCAGTGGGAAAATCTTAAAGTATTCAATTTGTCAGCACAGGCCACAAAAACGTAAGATCAAAAATTGATCATTGTGTGTGTGCTTTTACCTCCAACTACCAGCTTTGAAATCAGATACAAAACACCTTCAATAGTCTGTCCTCCACACAAAAACAGGTGTTGTTGACAGAGGTGTAGACATGTTTTGTGTTCCTCCTCCGTGTGGGTGTGATTGCGTAGAATTTTTTTTTTTTTTACCTATTGTTATGTCTGTCCTGGAAGAGGGATTCCTTCTCTGTTGCTCTTCCTGAGGTTTCTTCCATTTTTTTCCCTGTTACAATTTTTTTTGCAGAGTTTTTCCTTACCTGAATCGAGGGTCTAAGGATAGAGGGTGCCGTATGCTGTACAGATTGTAAAGCCCCTATAGACAAATTTGTGATGTGTGATATTGAGCCATAAATAAAATTCACTTGATTTCAAAAGAAGTCGTTCTGTCCTTGCTGACACAGCCATCTACTGTTTTGTGTGCAGGTGTCTGACAGGATGTCAGAATATGTTTTAAATCTACTTCTGAGACGTCAATTAAAGGAGCACTATCTTATCTTCTTTCTCTGATATTGTTTGTCTCACAATGTAAATACAGATACCTTTAACACTTCTCTTAATGCTTAACTGTGAACCAGCAGTATTGCTGCAGAGCATGCAACAGTGTGTGTGTGTGTGTATATGAAACATAATATAAGTGGATATGATGACGAACTAGCTGTGTGTGTAACTAACATGTCATTATAGATAAATCTCACCAGGGTAACACTGTGTTTGTCCATCTCTGAAAGCAGGTGACCTTGGTACTCGTCACCATGGCTCCTTTCTTGAGGATCGCCTTTAACTCGTACGACTTGGGCGTCCTGGCTCCTCTCGTCGACCCGCCTTTCTGTGCAATCAAGATGAAGGAGGCCTTGACAACTGGTGAGAAATTCTTTGACGGCCTACACCACCCCGTCTTTTACAGAAGTGGTTATGTCTGTAAAAAACATGTTACTTCCTTTCCATTACCTGCGCTTGAAAACATCAAAAGATAGTTCTTTCTTTTCTCTCTCTGTCCTTTTTCCTAGAACGAGGTAAGACGCTGGTTCAGCGGAAACCCACCATGTACCCGGCTTGGAAGGCCAGTTTTGATGCGCACATCTATGAGGGTCGCGTGCTGGAGATACTGCTGATGAAGACAGCAGAGGAGCCGCTGGCTGAGGTCACTGTTGGAGTGTCTGTCCTTGCTGAGCGCTGCAAGAAAGCCAACGGGCGCGCTGAGTTCTGGGTAGGACATTACAGATTGTCTTCTGTCCCTGTAGAGCAAACTCTTTTGGGCTGTATAAGTGTAACTGACTGTGTGTCTAACTGTGTGTTTGTGTACAGGTGGATCTCCATCCTTCTGGGAAAGTGATGATGGCAGTGCAGTATTTTCTGGAGGGAGTGGATACAGGTAAATGAAATAAAATTCTCTGCTTGTGGACTCTGTAATTTATATCATTTCCTGTAGCTGTCTGGTTGCTTTGTTTTCACTAGTTTAACATTTTCCATGTTGTCAACACAGAGCGTTGTTTTTTTTCTGACGGTCATGGCTATAGACTGCGGGCGCAGCTAATCCAGTTAAGAAGGCAATAGCTTTACTCAAGCGAGCCAATCGAATAGAGAGAACAACAGCGTAAGAGAGATGTGAGAGAGGTGACAACATAGAGCATGAGGCAACTCCCTGCTACTTTCAGGCTGCTGTTTTCCCTGGGTCAACCTAAGTAGCACTACACACCATGACCATGTTTGGATCGACTTACAGCTGTGAGTCAGCTTTCTCCGCTATGTATGAACATTATTAAAACCCATCAGCCTACCGTTCCAGGCTCACCAATGAGCACCTACACATGTGCGTGAGAACTTGGCACTAAATCCATTCAAGCCAACATTCAAACTACTGGCAGGGCAGTCAGAGGCCCATTTCTCTTGCTAGGAAATGAAGTAGTTAGAAATGTAAAAATAAAGAGAAAAGGAGCTGCTCAAAGCTCTGTTTGCACCTTGTTTCTGAAAGAAGCACTGCCTCTAAAGAGACAGAAGATTCTGTCTTGTTTTCTTTTACTTGAAATGTAGGCCATAGTTTATTGTGCTAGGACTGATTTTATTCATGGTAAAGATAGCAATGTGTATGTTGAAAGTATCCTACTTTAATGGACAATAAATATTGGTGAAATGATATGGAAATGTACATTGTTGATTTTATTTGGTAGATGTAGGGGTAGGCTATAGGCAACAATTTAGACTTTATGAGGTTCAGACCTTTGCTGGGAGGAAATTTTAGTAACTGGACCTCTTAATGCAGGAGGACAACCGCTCAACCTGTCTAAAAAACTTTGCTAAGGTGCTGGAAAAATTAGTACATAAATGTTAGAAAAGGTATCCGCACACTTAGATCTATGCAGTGTTTCAAGTAACTGGACCTCTTAAAATTTGAAGTGAATACCCCTGCACTATAATATTAAATATTTCTAAAGCAACTCTTTATAATAATAATAATAATAATAGCTAGGGAGAGTGCTGGCAGCACGTCCGCTCTGGCCACTGGCAGCAAAGCCGAATCAGGTCAGGATCAGGAAGCTCCAGAACGGGTCAGCGTGGTCAGGTCGGCTGGGTCAACAGTATTATTATTCTTACCATTTGTAATTATTGGTATGCATTTCAACTTTGCACTGTTACTACCATGTTTTCAACATTGTTTTTTTTTTAAATCGTGATTTGTGTTTATTCCAACTGATATTGGTCCAGTTTTGGGTTGCCCCCAAACCCTTATAGGAGGGAGCTGGCCCATTGTGGGCTTGATCCCTTCCAAAACTGCTCCCAGACCCTAATCTATCATCAGATTCTGATTCAAGTGTTGCTAAATTCTGATCGGGGCACAGACATATGGGACATCCCCTTTTTTCTAACTTAGACCCACCCACTTCCAATCAGAACGCAGAATAAAACACAAACAAATGCAGAAATCGCTCATGTGAAATCACCATAACTGTTTTCACATGTTCATGTAGGACCCCATCCATCACTCATAGTAAGAAGCTGACTGAGAAATAGAGTAGAGTCAGAAAGTGGGTGAATAGTATGAAAATGGGGAAGAATCTTTTCTACATCTGTCTCTTAACTTTAGCATTCATCAAACACCATGTTGATACAACTTGATCTGTAGCTCTACAACCAGCTTGTCTGATTTCCAGTCTGTCGTTCCTCTGAATTTTAAAACCCTGCACCCACATATTTACACAGACTGTCCTGCCACATGCCAGTGTTTTTCCTTGCTAATGTAATCTTATCATTCACAGACATTCACATGAGCAGTTCCTTTGGGTCCCCATAGATTATCATTGAGGCTATCAATTTGATACGTATACAAATTGACCATTGTTTTTCCCTTTGCAGTGTTGTGGGATGACTGATCTGTGTTTCTCTATCTTGAAGAGAGTAAGCAGGCTGCCAAGGAAGAGGAGGAGGCTCCTACCCTGAATCGTAGACGAGGGGCCATCAAGCAGGCCAAGATCCACTTGATAAAGAACCATGAGTTCATCGCCACGTTCTTCAGACAGCCCACGTTCTGCTCCGTGTGCAGAGAATTTGTCTGGTCAGTCCGGCTTACTCTTCAGCCCTATAAACAAACCTTCAAGACAGCTAAAGGGGAACTCCTAAACCACAGATCAGATAAACTCAAAACAGCAGAGAGAACGACACAGTGGGATTAAAAACATAGTATTTACAAACTTCCTGATATTTAGCAGTATTTAATACTCTCGGAGTTGGCTGATTTCCCTCAAAGTGAGTTAGACAAACTGGTTGCTTATGATGTTATTGATAAAACCAATAAGTTCAACTTACCCTTTAAGTTGTAACGCCTGTTTGTGGCAGTGACAATGTTTGTCATGTTGTGATGGCTACAGATGTGCTGTGAAGCCCATTTTGGTCTCTGGAGAGGAAGTTTGTAGAAAAAGGAAACCCTGATACACAAATCAGCATGGGCGTACTGCAGCTGTTCACTATCACTAACTAAATGATTATCAGCAAACATTCACATGATCAAAGAATGATACAGACTGACCCATTTGTGTCACTTTGCCTCCCACAGGGGACTCAACAAGCAAGGATATAAATGCAGACGTAAGTGTACAATATTTAAAGACTCCTGTGCTTTGTGCAATACTTGAAATAGCAACCCAGTGCATGGATGGTATATATTAAAAAAATACGTTCTTCAGTTGTTGTATTTGCATGGCCAGTATACATGATATGCTCAGATACTGGATCAGGCTGAACAAATCTCTCTTATCTTGGTTTTTATCAGAATGCAATGCAGCCATCCACAAGAAATGCATAGACAAAATCATCGGCAGATGTACCGGTACTGCTGCCAACAGTCGGGATACTGTGGTACGTATCACTTTTTCTGCACCATGTACTGTGAGTGTTCTCCATATGTCTCACAGTTTCACTTAAGTGTGGGCTTTCTCTCACTCCTTTGCTTTTGTAATAAAGTATCCCCCCTCAACAGTTTGAACAATGATGGTTATATCATTGAACTGACAGGTGTTTCTAGGTCAGAGTTTAATACAAAGGCAGACACCAGTCAGGGTCCACATCCAGTGATCATCAATATTGGTAGATAAAAGACGATCAAAGACCAACTGACCTAGATAGTGTTTGCATGGAAATAATCAAGCACACACATGGGGTGTGGTCTCAGAGAGGCACTTGGTGTATCAGTTTAGGGTAGACCTAGGAACAAACAAGGAACTTTTCATCCAGCAGCGTGGTCACTTCTAACAGTATAAGCTAGAGAGAGGGAAGCAGACGACAAAGCGAAAAGAAAAGAAGAAAATGAGGCAGGTGGGAAGGCGTGTGAGGTGTCACAAGCCACTGATTAGACTTCCTTTGCCACGCCTCGTTCACGGAGACGATGAATCCCGTTTGTCCCCGCAGTTCCAGAAGGAGCGCTTCAAAATTGACATGCCGCACCGTTTCAAGAACCACAACTACATGAGTCCCACCTTCTGCGACCACTGTGGGAGTCTGCTGTGGGGTCTTGTCAAACAAGGCCTCAAGTGTGAAGGTACAGTGCAGATACGATCGACTAATCGATGGAGCGTAAGTGTGCTTTTATCTTTAACGGCCTGTTTTTTTTTTTGTTCCGTTTGTAGATTGTGCCATGAATGTCCATCACAAGTGTCAGGATAAAGTAGCCAACCTCTGTGGTATCAACCAGAAACTACTAGCTGAAGCACTCACACAAGTCAGCCAGGTGAGTTCACGCAGACAGCCATTCAACGCACGGTCCAATAAAGTGTCAAGTCAAAGTAAAGTCTAAAGAATTTGAAGGACAAGTCTGGCTCAAGTAACATGCCACCTAATTAAATCACACCATGGCTCTGTCAGACATTGTGGATATCTGATTACATTATCTCCTACTTAGCTATTCGTATACTGAGATGGGTTTAAAGCAGGGCTGTCAATTGATTAAAATATTCAATTATTATCACGATTAATCACAAATTTTTTGATCTGTTCAAAATGTACCTTAAAGGGAGATTTGTCAAGTATTTAATACTCTTATCAACATGGGAGTGGGCACATATGCTGTTTTATGCAAATGTATGTATATATTTATCACCGGAAATCAATTAACAACACAAAACAATGACAAATATTGTCCAGAAACCCTCACAGGTACTGCATTTATCATTAAATGATTCTCAAATCATAACATGGCAAACTGCAGCCCAACAGGCAACAACAGCTGTCAGTGTGTCAGTGTGCTGACTTGACTATGACTTGCCCCAAACTGCATGATATTATCATAAAGTGGGCATGTCTGTAAAGGGGAGACTCGTGGTTACCCATAGAAGGCCCTAAAAAAATTAAAATAATTTTACTTTTACTTTAATGATAAAGTGATGATAAATGGAAAAGAAAACGGTAAAAAACATCTTGACAACTACATGTCTGCATTATATGATCTGATCATGTAAAAATACAAACTGTTGAAGTAGTAACATTATCGCTTGTCATGTTGCATGCAGACTTGTTTTGAATGAAGATGTAGAACACATGAGAGATGAGGCAGAAGAGTGTGACAGGTGTCAGAGACACCTGTAGAAAGCTTTTATGAAACATATCAATACCCCGATGTTGAGAGCAGTAAAAGTTTGGTGCATGACCCAGCTGGGTCTTCAAGAGAGTGTCATTGTTGATCCTACCCATGATCTTAGCCTATCCTTGCTGTAACCTTGGCCCAATTTTAGTCCCAAGTCCAGTTCTTATCTGGGCCTATTTCTAAAAGTAATCCTAACCCAGCCAGAGCACACCTGTAGAGGGCTCTTCACAATATTATCTGTGAGTATCACACAACACTCAGTTCATTGTTTACTAACATATTATAATCCCAGTGGACTATCAAAATAAAGTGTAACCATCAAACTGAGTGTCCCTTGAATGTGAAACTCCAAATCCCCAGTGTGTGTTGACGAATAGTTGAGAGTGTTACATCTGACCTCGATGGGAACCTGAGCTTCCTATCCTGGTGTGTTTAAGGACTCGATGTGGAACATGGGTAGTTTGGGGGACAGTCAGAGCAATCATTGTTTAAGAGAAGAATCAGTCAAAATGTGTTCACATTGGATATACCACAGCTAGATGGATAACCGTTGCTGGGAATCTATTTGTCTGGTTGTTCCATGCTTATTTTTTCTTTTTCTTTCTCTGTTCAATCAGAAATCGTCCACCCGCCACTCAGACCCAAACCTGGCTGATTTGCCTGATATTGGAATCTACGATGAAGTTAGCAAGCTTGCTGGACTGGATATCAATGGTCAGTGAGTTGTTTTCTGTATGTGCATGTACTTTCATGCATTCATGTGAGCAGTATAGGCTCTGTACTAATAATAATACTTTCAGAATAATACGCAAAAGTGTTCAGTGTTTAAGATAATTATATGAACAAGTATGTTTTTATGTGTAGTAATTGGTTATTGTTTGTCCATTAGATGGATCTCCATACGGCAGACTGTGGGAGGGGTCCAAGCCACAGCCTCAGTCTCGTATTGCCCATTCGACTCGCATCAATGTGGACAACTTCGTCTTCCACAAGGTCTTGGGAAAAGGCAGCTTTGGCAAGGTACAAATCAACCGTATCAGTGTGAAGCTAGCTGTCAGACTGCTGTTTAAAAAAGAAAGAAAAAAAGCCCAAGAGTGAGAAGATAACCATGAGTGAATCAACAACACTCCAGTCAACACTTATCTGTCATATTCACTGGTACACACAGTCCTCATATAGAAATAATGACATAAATTAAAGGTGTTTTATCAAACTGTGAACTGCGAACAACTTGACATGTCAAGCTTCATGCTCTTAATAAGACAGAAAACAATTAAAGCTTCTCCTCTCGTCACCTCTCAGGTTCTTCTGGCAGAGCTGAAGGGTCGTGGAGAGTACTTTGCAGTGAAGGCTCTGAAGAAAGATGTGGTGCTGATGGATGACGATGTGGAGTGCACTATGGTAGAGAAGAGGGTCTTGGCTTTAGCCTGGGACAACCCCTTTCTCACACACCTGTACTCCACCTTCCATACCAAGGTAGTCCGCTTCCATCTCATTAGTGTCTTAGGGCGCTTTCACAAGCCACAGTCCGTTTGGCTAGTCCGAATCAGAGTGAAATTGATACTTTTGGTTAATATTCTATTTAGTTTGGTTCGGTTTCACAGTGCACAGATTAAAGCAGACCAAATAAAATATTTTACTTGCTGAGGGGCGTCTACGGAGCGAATTTACCTTTTTTTGTCTCGAGATCTGCCACTTCTATGCAGCGAATAGCAGACTTTGATATATTGCTGTCGACGTTTTTTCACTTTGACTCTGCGCTGATCTACTGTGCGGACGAAAACCTTCACCAGTTTATCTCGAATGACTTTATAAACGTCACTATTTTTGTAGACTAAATTTAGCATATTCTGTACGTTCTCTTCGGCCCAGAAGTCAAGCAAACATTAGACTTTTGCAGAAGTCCAGGTCAGTCCTAACATTTACCTGTGTCCATCACAATAAATAACCGCATAGGCGGGTATTTATTGTGATGGCACCAGAGTACGATTACTGCGTTCACAACTGCCCAAACGAACCGCACCAGAGTTTGATTCAAACAGACTAAGTGTTGGCTTGTGAAAGAGCCCTCAGTGGCTTTTCCCAACTCTACATCATTAGTTGGAATCGTATCCTTAATTCTCAAATTGAAACTTGTCAACAGGAGCATCTGTTCTTTGTGATGGAGTATCTGAACGGAGGAGACCTGATGTTTCATATTCAGGAGAAAGGGCGCTTTGAACTCTACAGAGCCACGTGAGTCACACCTGCCACACAGACAGAACAACATACAGACTTGGTGTAAAAAAACACACACTACCTGCCATCATTACTCAGTGTTCTCGAGTTGCAGAATCAATGAGCTGATGGAAAGCAGATACTTGTAAAGAAGAGCCCATGTTTACCCTCCCCATGTCACTCTCTTTGTTTCGCTCCCATTATGGCTTTTTTTTTTTTCGTTTACATGATATACTGAACCCTGATGGACTGGGGCTGGCGTCCATTAGCTGCTGCTCACTAGCAGACTGGCCTTGTAAGGACTAAGCAGCTCTTAGTGCCTGTGTATTGTGTTTGTATGGGGAGGTATCAGTTACTGCCACCCACCTCTCTACTCATCAGGCTGTGGGAATCCCTCCAGAAAAAAACAATGGCACACTAGTAAAAGAGAGTGTTGTGAAGTCTCAAGCTTGGTGGCACCTGCTCCACCGCCAACTAAAGTTTTAAAAAGTCTCACATTTACAAACAGAGATGGAAGTGAAACATTTCTTTGCAAGTGCTGTTAGACCTAAGGACCTTTTTCATGATTTTTTTTTTTGTAGACAATTTTTTAATTAATTTGAGCACCTCAACGATAGACAAATAGGGATAACAATAAGGTATTTTATGGTTTTAAGTATGTTCACAAACTGAGAAGGAAAAATACACAAACTCAGTTTGGACATTTACCTTAAAGGTGAAGCAAAGCTAGTTTGGTTTGGTTATCAGAGGACAACAAAGATATGCACAGTAGACTTCAGTGCAAGCTAGTTTTATGTCTTGAAGAATGTCAAGACTCTCAATGCATTTACTATTATCTTTTTAATACACTAGTATTCTTTTTGAACATACTGGTGTGTGTTTAAAAAGCAGGCTAAACACTGACATTACCATTGTCATTACCTGTCCTGTAGTTAAACTAGTGGCTCTGTGTCGTGGACCCGTGAGATGACAGGAGTAATTCTCTACTTAGCAAACACAGACACCTGATCTGGTGTTGGCATCCACTAAAACCCTCCTCACTCAGTGACTGTATTCAGCCTGGGTGGATAATTTACCCTCAGTGAGTGAGAAAAAAAAAAGAGAGTTGGCTGTTTCATTATCTCACAATGCATTTGTTTTTAACAAAATATATTTTCGTGTTTGTTTAGAATGACAAGTATCTCCTGGATTTGGTTATGCGATATTTTTCCTTAGGCAGCCACTGAACTGTAGAGTTTCTGATGACCTCTTTATCAGCACAAAGGCCCTGTTCTCCCAGCAGTGTCTATGGCAGCTAACCTGTTGACCCAGTGCTGTAGAGCGTCTAGTCCAACGTCTCAGCGTTCCTCATATAGCAGAGCCCAACTTAATTACTCATACTGTATCTAGACTTCATTTTACATTCTGTTTTGTATTTTTAGTGTTGTTTGTAGAGCATATTTAGAGGTGCATGTACATACATGTGTGTACTTTCTAACTTGTTCTGACAGCTGCATTTTAAGTGAGAGATGATCAATAGATAAAACCTGACAGCCTATTCAGTCCTTGTCAGTTGGTCATTTACAGTGAACGGCCAGTTATTGGGATAGAGCGGAGGCCGCTCTGTCTCTTCCCAGGACTCAATCGTTTCAGCTGACACAAATGACAAGAGAAGCAGGTCAGAGATAGGCTAATCTTTCGGCTCGCGGCGGCTCTCAGGTTTCACATTATGAGAGCGTTATTCACCTGTCTGCTACTCCATACAAATGTCCTCTTCAATTATTCAGCTCTACACTGAAATGAGTCTGCACAGTGACACCGGTGTTCGGCTGCCAGCTCTCCAGTGAGATAGCTACAGCTAGCGCACCTGTAGCTTTCCACCAAAAAGAGATGAGTAGTCGTTGATATCTGTCTGTCTTTGCCATGTTTGTCTTCGCAGGTTCTACTCCGCTGAGATCATATGTGGTCTTCAGTTCTTACATACCAAAGGGATCATCTACAGGTCAGAGCATTGAAATATGTATTACATCTGGATGTACAGTACATACACTAAATGACCACACTATTCTATTCTTTGCTAGAGAAGCTAGTAAAGAATAGCTAGCTGACCATATTGCATTACTTTCCACAAGATAAAGACACAGGCACATCGCAAGAGCAATGTGAAAATGAACTTGGATCACACTTGAAACTTGTTTGGTTAGGTAATCCCACACATTTTGACACGTCTGAAAGTTTCTTTATCATTGTGCAGTTGTGAACAGGGACTGTTAAGGAAACTGTGATTTTGTTAATTTTCTTGCAGTAAAAAGCCCACTAAAAGTGTAACTGTTTGCAATTGCATAACCATGTAAGAATAATAATAACTTCTAGAAAGTTAAATGAACACATGAACAGTTGACTAAATATTCACATCGATGGATCACCTATCTCAGGCAAGAATTACATTTTTCAAATCATAGTGAAATTAAATTAACCTAATTGCTGTCCGTAAATAAAAATTAAACTTAGATTTTAAGGTATGCTTTGAAAAAATATGTCTGCATTAAGTGATGCAACTTTTAATTAATGCATAAGACCTGCAAAACAACTGGTAAGATTTGTAACAACATTTTGTAAGCCGTGAGTTATAAGGTTCTTGGTGTTGTAAGGCAGTGAGCATTCAAGATTTCACAGTCCAGCTGGCAAAACTTTTTAGGCACTTTTTTTATCACATATTTAATCCTCTAAAAGTTAATTTAAAACATGCAAGCATTAAGTGTCATTCTAACTTATTTCTGATAAACACAAAATTGTCAGATCAAATCTTATAATTGCAAACTCACAATCGATTATCATCTTCGAAATCACTCGTGCTTATTTCCAATCCTGCTATGATTGTTTTGTTTCCAGAGATCTCAAGTTAGACAATGTGATGCTGGATCACGAGGGACAC
Organism: Sebastolobus alascanus; assembly: GCA_916701645.2. Lineage (NCBI taxonomy): Eukaryota > Metazoa > Chordata > Actinopteri > Perciformes > Sebastidae > Sebastolobus > Sebastolobus alascanus. The sequence continues at coordinate 670,695 of CAKAOJ020000257.1, read as the reverse complement.
ATAAAGATCGCCGACTTCGGCATGTGCAAGGAGAACGTGTTTGGAGAGAATCGTGCTACAACTTTCTGCGGTACTCCTGACTACATCGCTCCAGAGGTACAGTGTTTCATATGTAGAGACGCTTTCTTGTTCTGAAATATTCCTACGTGCGACTGATTTGCTTTTTATCATTTCTTCATGCAAACATGTGTCAGTGTCTGTCTAGAATAATCTTTATTGTGTTTCTACTCAGATCCTGCTGGGACAGAAATACTCATTCTCCGTTGACTGGTGGTCATTTGGCGTTTTGCTGTACGAAATGCTGGTCGGTCAGTCGCCTTTCCATGGAGATGATGAGGATGAGCTGTTTGAGTCCATCCGCATGGATACTCCCCACTATCCGCGCTGGATCAACAAGGAGGCCAAGGACCTGCTTGAGCGGGTCTGTACAGTACCTTATATACAAAATACATCTGTCATAGGAGGAAAATGTGGTATTTGAAAGGTTTGATTATTTTATGTTTTAAATTTAAGGATCTCTAGGAATTTTACAGCTCTTGGGTTGATGAAATCTATTCAAACTAGGGCTGTCAAAGTTAACGCAATTATAACGCGACAATGCAAATTTGTTTGAACGCCACTAATTTCTTAAACGCATTAACACAACTTGCGATTTTTAGGTCGTAGCGGGCTCAGTTTTAAAGGTAGAGTGAAGATACTGGCATCATATGAAACTAGAAACCTAAGGAATCCATTGGTACCAACCATGTCGCGAATGAGGCTAAATAACGCTCCAAACGTAAGCTTAATATTGGCGAGGAAAAACTGGCACGGCCATCAAAGAGGTCCCTTGACCTCTGACCTCAAGATATGTGAATGAAAATGGGTTCAATGGGTACCACCGAGTCTCCCCTTTACAGACATGCCCACTTTATGATAATCACATGCAGTTTGGGGCAAGTCATAGTGAAGTCAGCACACTGACACACTGACAGCTGTTGTTGCCTGTTGGGCTTGAGTTCGACATGTTATGATTTGAGCATATTTTTTATGCTGAATGCAGTACCTGTGAGGGTTTCTGGACAATATTTGTCATTGTTTTTTGTTGTTAATTGATTTCCAATAATAAATATATACACACATTTGCATAAAGCAAGCATATTTGCCCACTCCCATGTTGATAAGAGTATTAAATACTTGACAAATCTCACTTAAAAAAATTGTGTGATTAATTTGTGATTAGTTTGCGATTAATCATGGACAATCATGTGATTAATCATGATTCAATATTTTAATCGATTGACAGCCCTAATTCAAATCCAATTAAACAATGTAAATTTATGTTGCTGAAAAGAAGCTGTTTTTGGGATGATTCCTTACGTACCCTTACTGACTTTGTGTCCCTGCAGTTGTTCGAGAGAGACCCCACTCGCAGGCTAGGAATCGTGGGTAATATCCGTTTACACCCCTTCTTCAAGGCCTTCAACTGGCCGGCCTTGGAGAGGAGAGAGATTGAACCCCCCTTCAAACCCAAAGTGGTAAGCCCCACATACAGCTCACTGAGGATAAATTAGGAAAAAATATGTATCATGTGCTGTGTTTACATATACCTATAATCTGTGATGATTGCCTCTGTTTTATCATTTTGCTGAGACACGTTTCTTGTCGATTACAGAAAGCTCCAAATGATTGCAGCAACTTTGATCGGGAGTTCCTCAGCGAGAAGCCTCGTCTCTCCTACAGCGATAAGAACTTCATAGACTCCATGGATCAGGCGGCATTCGCTGGCTTTTCATTCATCAACCCTAAGATGGAGCACCTTTTAGAAAAGTGACCGTTGTGATGACAGCTAGACGTGGTTTACATCACTGCTGCTTACAGACAGTTCCCTCTTTCTGTCACATTGTTAGACTTACAAACGAGTGAGCTGTTCCACAATCAGTATTTGTGTAACCTTATTTCAAGCACAAACTATTCTCCTTGGGTACGTGTAGAAATGATAAGAGTAGAAACGGGCCCCTTGTACTGTACATATTGACGTTATTGTGTTTATGTGCATGCTTATTATTTGTCTAGTTTGTGAAGGCCTGTATGAGTAATAATATTAGGGCGGGAGGTTGAAAATCCTTACATTCCACTTGACGTCGCCGCTACCACCTGCAGCCATTTTATGTCCCTTTTGTAACATTCAATAATGATGAAATAGTATGAAGAGGGAAAGAAACCTATTGGAATAAATTATACTGCATACTTCAAATGTGTGTGAATGAGTTGACTGCATGTATAGACCAACAAAACCCAGTCCATCTTTAAATATAGATTAATAATGAATGTTATCCGCCTTTGAAACGCCTGATTTCTTGCCTTTGACTGTATGAATCATGGCTTGATGACAAAGAAGAACTTGTGGTGATTGACTCTCCTGTGCCATGTAAAGAACAAATTAAGTAACAGCTGGTCTCAGCTGAAGTGAAAAGTCCTGTCTGTGTGCGGGGATGCAGTCGGGTGCAAAAGGTCAAGTAAAGGTACGTGACTTCAAACAGTGAGTGGGGAGTCACTGAAATGTTGTATATAGACACTGTATATGTATATTGTTGTAACATGTATATTGGTTCGCTAAGGATGTACTTTTTTTACTGTCTCCATCTTTTACATCTGATTAAAAAAACCATCAACTCCCAAGGCCGGTGTGCTATTTTTAAAAAAACGTGCAGTTTACATTGTCCTCGTACTATAAAACATTAAGTTCTCAAAAACAAGATGAAACTTTAGTTTAGTCTGATCAGGGCATATCTGTGGTGCAAGGTGACAGGTTTGTTACTGTTGTATTTTAGTGTTTCCATATGAATATTCATTTTGGTATCATTTGTACCAATGTATTTTTGTGTTTTAAAGATTTCTATTGTGTATTTTTTATATGTTTTTCTCTCTTGGTTTTTAACAGTTATCATTAGACAACGTTCTCTTCTTAAAGGTGATACTGATAATATTAACATTCAGCCACTAGATGTCTTATTCTCCCTCCTTCCATTACATTCACTTCATAACAAGTCAAAACCAGTGTTGTTTTACTGTTAGCGGCCTTGGAACGATGAGCCTTGTTAGAGGTGGGAACCAAACGTCAGATATCTTTCACAGAGGTAAACAAAACATTCATTTTGGACCTGCCAAAATTTTTAAGATGATTAATTCACAATCATAACTTTTTTTTTTTTTTCAGGAAAAGCCATATTTTATTTGGCACCTTTCTGAAGGCTCTGTGGATGTATATTCTTTTTTTTTTAAATATTCGTCTACATAAAAATGTTATCAATAAAACCTTTAAGATCAATAAAACCTACAGAAGACAGTTTTGCACTTGCTGATTGGGTATACATTGTTACCTGCTCAGGGACATAAACCTCAATAAACTTAATTAGCAAATTATTCTTACAGCGATGCAAAAGTGCTTATAATTGGTGTGACATTTTTAGGTGATAAAAATAAATGCAGTTTGAGAGGTTGTCAGGGAATAGTAGGAACATTGTTTTTGTAAACATAAACATACATGATGAAAAAAAATAGCAAAAAGGAAGGAGGACTTTACATAAAACTGAAAATCTGGTGTAATATGTTACATCAGTAACATCAGTTACATGTACCTGATCAATGTCAGTTGTTTTATGTAATTGTCCTTTAATCTTATTTTATAGTTTGAGTATTTGTATTGTACCACTCTTATCTGTACTGTATGTGCTGCTTCTATTTATCTAAATTGTTTAAGTTGTTTTATGTAATTGTCCTTTAATCTTATTTTATAGTTTGTGTATTTGTATTGTACCACTCCTATCTGTTCTGTATGTGCTGCTTCTATTTATCTAAATTGTCTGTATATTATCTTCTCGTCAATAAAAAAACATAGAAAAAAAACAATAATAAAGTGTTAATATAGATATTTTGGGATGTGTGACAAAATAATAAATATATATAGGCTTTTTCTTAACAGAATTAATTTCATGAATGTAAAAATGTCTCTAATAGTATCAATATGTTGGTAACGAACATTCATTTGGTCATTACATAGAGATGGAGATTCACAATACAAGGGGACACACAGTAACTGCAGATTATCAGAAGGATGGTTACGCCCTCTAGCGACGCCGCGTTGGACGTAACGTTCTTTGACGTCACCACGTAACGTGCGTCCGTATAATGTGTACGGAAGTGTTACGTCTTTGCTACTGCTGCTTCTAGCTTCTAGCTTCTGCTGCTGCTCTTCAACAAATGTAATCGCACATTTTTTTGCAGTATGAGTCTACGATGATTTCCCTTCATAGAAAGCAGCAGAAAGGTTGTCAAATTCACGCTTGACAAAGATTTCCAGCGAGTCACAGGAAGTCCAAAAATGAGTTCTCAGGAAGTACTGAAGAACACGTCCACTCTGTTATCGTACAATGTGTTACTCCAGGTACATGAACACACACACACACACACACACACACACACACACAGTTGAGAGATATAGCACCATACCCTTGCAGTGTTTTAAAGTTCAGTCAACTAATAATCATGTCTTGTTAAACGTTATATATGATTTTATGTTTGTTTTTTTAATCTCAGGTGTTGTTCCGTATCCTCACCTTCTTGCTGAATGCCTTCACGCTGCGGTTTGTGACCAAAGAGCTTATTGGTGTTGTCAACGTCAGGTAAGGATGACAGGGGCTGAGATGGGAGAACAATGCAGGCACATTTCACTGCACCAGCTGCTGTAACATATATATGTGTGTGTGTGTCTTTATTATGCAGGCTTACACTACTGTACACCACATTAGTATTTTTATCCAGAGAAGCTTTCCGGAGAGCCTGTCTGAGTGGAGGATCCAGGACGAAACACAGCTGGAGACAAGCTATCAACCTGCTATGGCTGACGTGAGTTGAGCGAAATGAGTAAAGTGTGTTTAATGTTGTGTATTTAAGCTTGGACGTTTACCTTGTCTTTCTTTGCCTCTCTTACCTCTCAGGTTTCCTCTGGGAGTGTTATGGGCGACCCTGCTGACCTGTGTGTGGCTGTGGCTCCTGGAGGTCCCCGACCCCCAGACTGTCCCCTACTACGGCCCTGCCGTGGTGTTGTTCGCGTTGTCGGGAGTGCAGGAACTCCTGGCTGAGCCCCTCTGGGTCCTGGCTCAAGCTCACATGTTTGTCCGAGTGAAGGTGGTCACCGAAAGCTTGGCGATGATCACTAAGTGCAGCATAACCGTGGTGCTGGTGGTGTTCGCCCGTGAATGGGGCCTTTACATCTTCGCTGCTGCTCAGGTAAGAAATGAGCGTAAAGTCCTCTCTGCATTATTTCTGTGATTACTTCCCCTGTCATGTAATGATTCTAAGCTGTGGGCTTTCCTTAGATGGTGTTCACAGGATCCCTGGTGCTGTGCTACGCTGTTTACTTCACTCGTTTCATAGGCTCTGAAGAGGCAGCCAAGAAGGGTTTTCCTCTGAAACGTGTTGGAGATCTCTTGCCCTGTAGAGCTGATGGAGAGGTAGTAGGGCAGGAGAATATATTACTATTTATTATTCATGATCTATCTTCAGAAAATCAAACTGACAAGTTACCATGCAGGACTAATGATCCTCATCTATTGCTCTGTTTATAGCCGCTGCTTGACAGGACTCTGGCCGGGCTCACATGGAGCTTCTTCAAGCAGTCCTTCCTGAAGCAGATCCTTACAGAGGGTGAGCGGTACATCATGACCTTCTTCAACGTCCTCAACTTTGGAGACCAGGGAGTTTATGATATCGTCAATAATCTGGGCTCCATGGTGCCCCGCTTCTTCTTCTTTCCTGTCGAGGAAAGCTTCTACATCTTCTTTGCCAAAGTGCTGGAGCGAGGACGTGACGTCAAAAGTCAGAAACAGGTGCGAGTCTTGGATATAAACACGAACAAGTCTTTGTTAACGGCTAGAAAGGAATTGTTGGTTTTACTTCACGTTGTGGGGTTTTGTCTGCAGGAAGACGTTGCCATTGCAGCAGAGGTCCTGGAGTGTCTGCTGAAACTGGTGCTGGTGGTCGGTCTGATTATCTCAGCGTTTGGATACGCCTACTCTCACTTGGCTCTGGACATTTATGGCGGCTCTCTACTTAGCAGTGGGGCAGGTAACAGAGCCACAACACACTGGTTGTATTGGATATATGTGAAAATATTCTGCTTTGTTTGGTGTTCTTAGTCACTGCTCTGTGTTTTTTTGTTTTTTCGTTGTTAAAGGGCCCTCTTTGCTGCGATGCTACAGCTTCTATGTTCTCCTGCTCGCTGTAAACGGTGTAACTGAGTGCTTTGTATTTGCTGCCATGAGCCAAAAAGAGGTTGACAAGTAGGTATCGTAGAAATAACCATATACAGTCGGTCATTACACATCACGTTACCTGTCTGTTAACACTGTCTTTGTGTTTTTCGTCCTCAGGTATAACCTGGTGATGCTGGCTCTGTCTGTGTCTTTCCTGTTCCTGTCCTACATGCTGACATGGTGGGCTGGCGGTGTGGGCTTCATACTGGCAAACTGCCTTAACATGGGCCTCCGCATTTCGAACAGCGTACTTTACATTCACCGTTACTTCCAGTCAAGTCAATGGAAACCTCTGCGAGGCCTTTTGCCCTCCCCGCTCCTACTACTGGCACTTGCTGTCAGTGCCGTTGTCACAGCGCTGTCTGAGGTACAAGAGAATTATGTCTTTTCATTCTCCACTCATCGTTTATCTCTAGATATCGACCATTATATGACAGTTTTATTATCTAAATATATATATATATATATATATATATGTATATGTATATAAATGTATATATACTGTATATATCTATTAGGGATGTCAATCGATTAAAATATTTAAACGCTATTAATCGCACATTTTTTATCTGTTCAAAATCTACCTTAAATGGAGATTTGTCAAGTATTTAATACTCTGATCAACATGGGAGTGGGCAAATATGCTTGCTTTATGCAAATGTAAGTATATATTTATTATTGGAAATCAATTAACAACACAAAAAAATGACTAATATTGTCCAGAAACCCTCACACGTACTGCATTTAGCATGAAAAATATGCTCAGATCATAACATGGCAATCTCAAGTCCAATGACTTGCCCCAAACTGCATGTGATAATCATAAAGTGGGCATGTCTGTAAAGGGGAGACTCGTGGGTACCCATAGAACCCATTTTCATTCACATATCTTGAGGTCAGAGGTCAAGGGACCCCTTTGAAAATGGCCATGACAGTTTTTTCTCGCCAACATTTAGTGCCGGTTTGGAGCGTTATTTAGCCTCCTTCCTGACAAGCTAATATGACATAGTTGGTACCAATGGATTCCTTAGTTTTTTTATATTTTCATATGATGACAGTATCTTCACTCTACACTCTAGCCTGCTATAACCTCTGAAAATCGATTGCGTTAATGCGTTAAAGAAATTAGTGGCGTTAAAACAAATTTGCCTTAAGGCGTTATTATCGCGTTAACTTTGACAGGCCTAATATCTATATATCTATATCTGTATTGAATCTTGTGCAAATCAGTGGCCCTAACTTGAGCTTCTTTATTCTCTGGTTACAGGGGGTGTTCTGCTGTGACAGAGGCTCGTTGCTAAGGCTGGTCCATATCGGCGTAGGAGCTGCGTGTCTGCTCGGTGTGTTTGTGGCTTTTCTTTTCACAGAGACTCGACTTATTCAGTTCGTGAGGACTCAGCTCTTGCCCCAATACAGAGAGAAACAATCTTAAAGAGGACCTACTATGCCCTATTTTCCTCTGTCTGTGCTGCAGCACCTCTTTTCACCCTCTGTCTGAAATGCTCTGTGTGACCTCCTGCCCCCCCTCCCGAAAAGTCCAGTCTGCTCTGATTGTTCAGCTGGCCCACTCTGTTGTGATTGGTCAACCGAACCAAACTCTTTGGACTCTGCTCCAGCTCCGCTCTAACTAGCTTTGTTTGAGGACGTGCCAAACTAGCTGCTAGGCAGGTATTATGCAAATGTGTTACTTGGTGACATCACCACGTTACAGAAGAAAAGGCGGTACTTCAATCACGGTGTTCCAGGCAGTTCAGGAGCAGTGTTTCTGTGGGGGAGAGTAACTCTCTTTGGTGTGGACTTTGGGCTTTGTAACTTTGCAGACCTTTTACATGCACAAAAAAAGTATATAACACACTGAAGGAAAGGGGAAAAGCACAAAAGCATAATAGGTCGTTTTTAAATTAGTCTGGAAATTGGTGCACTGAACTGGAAGAAAGCTTCTGTTTCACTACAAACGGTTCTAACAAGAGCTGCTGATTTGTCAGTTACTGACTGTGTGAAAGCAACGAGGGAACAACTTTTTTAATTTACCCCACATGTTTGTCTGTGAATGTGTGTATTTATGATGCTGACATGTTTTCACTGGGTCATTCCTGTGTTGGCTCATACAAGTAAGAACAATCATGACTGTTTTGGGATCTAATTGTGGCCGATAAAGAAATGAATGTATTTTAAGAAAACTGTTGAATTTGTTACAGGAATGGTTTGTCCTACAGAAGTAAAACAAGACAAACTAATTCATATTTGAGGTGTTTTAATTAATTTAATGGGGAAAATATGAATTTATAAAATGTAAGGATTCCAAAGGATCTGTGGTGTGTGTCCAAAAATCACCAAAACTCCCAATTTTCAGGTTTGCCTTTCACCATTTTGGAGCAGCTGTTTCAAGGCTATTTTAAGCAGCAATTCAGTCATCTCCTAAAACATCACGTCCATTATTCTGTTCACATATCCTTTGTTTTTGACAGGGTGAAGAAGCAGGGATGAATTCTGTTTCGTACACCACAAACAAAGCATAATGGTACATCTCCACTTGACATGTGTTACTTATATATATATATATATTTTTTTTTATGTCTGGTGACAATTTCATTGCTACAATATACAGTATAATGTGAGGGAGTATACACTTGGTAGAGCATGGGTTTTCACACTATGTGTGCACCAGCTTTTTGTCATATTTTACTTTATGGGAGCTAAGTAGGTTTGAGTTCTTCTTGTTTGTTTGTCCTTCCTCAGTACCAATCACCATTGAATTTAGGTTCCCTGAGGGCTCAATAATGATGTAATTGTGGAAAATGAGCAGGAAGGGGTGGGGACAGCATTCTTTTGAAGCAGGGCAAAGCTTCTCTCTTCTCCTCTCTGCCCCCTTTTTTTTTTTTTTTTTTAACATGTATCTTGTATTTGTATGCCAGTTGTTGATGTCCTAAGACAGCCAGCTACTTATCTTTTGAGTCATACCTTTTGGACTTTGAGTCCAATTTGCTTGGCTTGCTTATTACCAGGGGGTGGGGAGGACACACAGACATACATTTGTCATGTTCTTGCATCTCTGGGATTTATTTGGGGAAATGTAACGCCACCGGTTGTAGCAGTGATCTCATCATTTCCTGATGAAGCAGCAGGGAGGAAAGCAGACTACGAGAAACACCAGAGGCAGAGAGACAGAGAAGAGGAGGAGCGTTTACACTCATTGCGTCATTTCTTAGTCTCGAGAACAGATGTATTGTCCGCTGGAGAATCACTGCTAGGTTGTGTTTATATGCGAGTGTGTTGGGCTGAACTCACAAAAGAAAAAGAGAGAGACCGAGAGATTTTCTTACAACACATCTTCAACTGCTCAAACAACATGTCTCAAGTAAGACCACTGACATTTTCTCATATTGTTGAAATGACTTTCTGCAGACTTGAATAGCCAGAAATCACAGGTGTGTGTTGTCGTACTGATTTCTCTTCAGCCAGGTCAGGAAGAAGGTGAAGAGACGCAGCGTCCTGAGGTGAGAGACGAGGACCTGACCGAAGCAAAGGACAAACTGGGTACAAGTGGGCCGGCGAAGAGCAAGACAATTGAAGTGATGGAGGAGTGCGGTGAGGACACACACACATAAACACATGTGGAAATATGATATGACACTTGTCTTACAGATGAAACTGAAACGAAGTTTTGTTTTCTGCATCTGGTAAAGCTAAAATCACATTATGGCTGTGAGTTTATGTGAGGGGCGGCCCCTCAGGATGCTCAAGTTTCCACTCCATATACAGAGAGGACAGGAGGGTTGTAATGATGGGAGATTTCTGTCAAACAGTGTTTCCTCTCTCCCAGTGGGATGAAGTGTGTGTTTATTTATACAGAGCATATCCACAACAATACATAACCCTTCTTACTGCCTCATTAACAGTGAAATATTCTGATTGTTGTTTCTCTTTCTTCACAGAGAAAGTTGGCAAAGCTGCTCCCTCTGTGTTCAGTGGAGTGAGGTCAGGAGCTGAGACTGTTTTGAACGCACGCTCAGCTCGACCAATCAGGAAGTAGCTGTGGACTCCCTGACCATGATTGGACAACAGTGGTTCAGCCTTATGGGTTTGGGATGAGTTGTTTAAAGGCTCTTTTTTTTGGGTGTTCTTCAATGTCCTGAAGCTTTTGTTTTTGCACTCTATTCTGTTTGGTTATGGCATGTTTTTGCACTTTTATTATGGTGATAATTAACTTCCCTAAGGGGGAAACACTACAGGTGAATAGGGTCAAAAATGTTACTACTAGATATCACAATGAAACCTTCCCAGATGATTACTTACATTAAGACAATTATTTTTTGTATTACAAGTTTCCCGAAATTGTATGTTTAAATATGCAAATTAGTCATTATCTTATCAAAGTTGTGCTAATTTTCATACATTTCCAGAACAGAAATCTGAACATTGGATAAAGCCAGGTTCAAAATGATTATTTCATTTTGTTGACATATTAGAGTCAAAGCTTTTTACAGAGAGAATTTTTTATATCTCTTTTTATCACTCCATAAATCAAAAAATACTGTCAACAGCCATTAAATAATCATTCTTTGCCATGTTTTTAGGAATAAAATGTTCTATGAATAATATATGAAGAAACCCCTCTGTAGAAATCTTCAGAATAAGAAGTTTGGTGTATGTAAGTGCTACTGAAGAGGAGATTTTGAGAAAACAGCCTTTAAAGATATGGATTGTAAAATTCCATACATTTTGAAGACACTACAGGTGAATAGGGTAAAAAAATGTTAATTAATAGATATCACCATGAAACTTCCCCAGTTGATTACTTACATTAAGACTTAAGTTTTCTGAAATGTTATGTTTAAATATGAAAATGGGGCATTATCTAATGGTAGCTTTTGGTGTATTTAGGAGAAATTTACAGACACAAACAGATAAAGTAGTAATTCTGGATGTTTTCTCTCCACTAGTCTGAAAGAGGACATGTTATGGAAGCAAAAATAGCCCAAAATCTCAAAACTGACCAGTGAATTAAAAACAATGTTTCTCCCCTTAAACAGAAGAATTTCTATCTACTGGTAAGCCAGTTTTTCCATTTTTAAAATAGAGAATTTAGAGAAATTTTGTTTAACCATTATTGCTGTTTCTGTCACACCAGCATTCATCCACTGTTTCAGGATACAGGGTAATGATGAGGTAACACAACACTGCAATTGCATGAAAGACAATTAAGAAAATTAATGTTTTATATAAAAAAATTGAATCTGTCTCATCCAACCTGTGTTTCATTGTAAGCAGTACCAGTAATATAGTAAATGTTAAAGAAAACTGAGTCAATTTCTGTTTTTTCTTTTTATTCAAAAAAATTATTTTCATCAACAAAGAAAATGAATAAAACTTTATCAGAACAAAACTACTACAGTAGATGAGGTCGGAACACTAGAATGAGCCGTGGTGTGGAGGGTAAAGATGGAAAAATGCAAAGAAAAAGCCACTTAACAGCTGGCTGAACATCAGCCCTGCGAGATGTGAAAGAGAAAAAAAAGGTGAAAATCCAGTTTTATTTCATATACTTGTGATGTTGATCTTGGAGGATTTTGGCGGAGGACTTGGCGTCGTAGAACAGCTCGTTGATTTCCTCGACCTGCTCCCTCTCCACGTTCTCTTTTCCCTGAACGCGGCCCAGCAGGCTGGCTGGCGTCAGCAGCTGTACAGCGTACCTGAGAGGAAACGGCAAGTAAGAGCCACTCAGTATACTCACACATTATAAGCCAGTTTATGATAACGAGGATTTCCCTTTGAAAATGTACTTTTTTGTCATTTTCTTTACTTGATAATTGCTCCAAACTGGACCACTCAATGTAAGGCTGCTCATTTCTTCACTCTGTTCAGTGATACAGGATGTATATTCTTACCGGAGGGTGGTCTTGGTGCCGATCTCTGCCAGGTGTGACAGAGCTTCTTCGCTGATATTGATCCCTTCAGTCTGAGCGCGGATCTTGATGATCTACAAACCACATCATCATTAGTGACACATGCACAGACGGCACACATCACACATCACACATCACACATCACACATGCAGGCACTTGAGGTACTGAGACTCACCTGCTTCATCTCCTGTGGTGTGTACAACATGGTGCGGATGATCATGACTCTGTCCAGCAGGTCCAGAGGAATCCCGTGTGGAGAGCAGATGTCCTCTGTCCCCCTGGTGAGCAACAAAAACTTGTTAATACTACTGATCTTAAATCCTAGCGAGAAAAATGTTCCTTTCTGTTGAATTTTGACAATTTCTTAGACCTCCTACCTAATCAAACAGTTTCCCCTGTTGGAGGCGAACACGACGATGGGGGCGATGGTGCTCTCCAGCGCTCGATGGAGGTATGTGAAGCATTCGATGTCCAGCATGTGCACCTCGTCCACAAACAGCACGCCGGGTACGAGCTCAGCTACGCCTTGGTCGATGTAGCGGTTCACCACCTTGTTAATCTCATTGCGCAGTTTATCTAAAATACGAGAGGAAAAAACAGGGAATGAATAAATAATAAAAGTGGTGAAACCGGCTGGTGATGTGAGCTGGGAAGTTGTCAGGTTTTCTCTACCTGTGATTTCTGTCTTTTTGGGCTTCATCAGTTGTCCCATCATGGAGAGAATATCCTGGCCTCCCTGAGATCAAACAGAGAGCGATCATTTTAAACATATAGGGGATATAACGCTGCAAACTGGTCAGAGGTGAACAGCTGCATTGATATTAAATTAGAAGACATTTGCAGTTCCATACCTGGGGTCTGGCATTTGCAACATCCAGGTCATGCAGTGTGACATCTTGCACTATCTCCTTCTTTTTGTGGACATCACCTTTGGGCAGCGGCACGTACTCCTCGGCCTCCAGGTCGAACTCTGTGGCAAAAGTGTCACAGCGACCTTGTCTCTGCAAAGACACAGCACACCAATATGTGTTAATAAGAAGAATTTAAAAATCAACCATCACATTGCTCTGGACGACAGTGAAACAGAAGACAGTGCAGGGGGAGGAGGGAGAGCAGGTGTACGATTGAACCCAGTGCCAGGCCATCGCAGAGAGGAGGGCATGAGGCCGAGGGATGAAAGAGTTTCAGAAGGCAGGTCATGATACGGCTGTCAACAGTAACAAATGTGTCGTCCAGCCCTCCTCCTCTGGCCTCTGACTTGAGCCGCCCCGCGCCCCCGGACCACCTGCGCCGATTAAAGGAACCGTCATTGTGGCCTGTCAACACAGGCCACAAGCCCCGCTGCTGGAAAAAGAGGCATTGTGGGAGATGGAGAGATAGAGGGAGCATGAAGAGCTGCATTCCAGAGTACAGTAGAAACGCAGCAGAGCTTTGATGCAGAGCTGAAAGAGATGACAGAACGCCACCATGAAGGACTGACGAGGACATGCGAGACAGAAGACACTGAACTTTGGTCTAACCAAATATCTTGTTTGTGAACTTAACAATTTGGTGAAACAAAGCCCAATATGTGCATGTTTTTCTACTCTGCTCGGCTGATCAAAATGTGTGGCCGTTGTGAGGGAAATAACACAATACCTTCACAGCTCCACTGTTGGCTTCAATGTAGATGACATCTCCCACTTCCACGCGCTCTTTCTGAAGACTCTCATAAATACTGGGGTCCAGCTAAGGAAACGAGACAAGAGATTTTCAAGTAAGACACCAGTGAAAGTTGCAGATGAAATTGGATTGTTAGGGAGAAAAATGGTTTGTCAGAATACCATGTGGAGGAAGAAAGAAGGTGTTTATATTATCAATGTTCAGGTGAGAGATTTGCAAGGGAAGTAGATCAAAATCACATCTAGACAATCTGGATGCAAGATTAATTTTATTGCTAGGTCTAAAGAGAACCATATAAATATTTTAGCAAATGTGATGTACCTCGATAAATTGACATGGTTCCCATGAATAACGTTACTATTATCATTACACTGTTTATACATGCAACATAGCTCAGGGTGCTTTACCTGCAGCGGATAGGAAAAAAAGATTACAGTCTGACCTTGAGCTGCTTTGTGCCTTTGCCCGTCTTCAGACCGATGATGACGTGGCTGATGGTTTTTCCGTAGCCACCCATGGGATTCTCAGTCTCACAGGGGGTCAGCTCTGTCACCTCCCCCTCATACACCTCCTTTGTTTCTTTGATACGCAGTCCTGAATGTGGACGACATTACAGTCAAACACACACACGCACAGCGCAGAGGGAGAGCTCAATTGGGCCTTTATATTCCTGTATCAACTACTTCCTTCAGTCTACTGAACAATGCATTTTATTACAGAGAGGGAACACGTGTGCGCGTGCCCATGAAAGGTCTGGGCATCATCTTGTGTAACGTAATCACACTCTTGTTCTTCTTTCATGCAGCCGGTGGCACCGAGTATGAGCAGGTGGCTGATCCGCTGTGCTGAGGGTCAGACAGCAATGCTTAAGGCCGGGACCGTCTGTCACGGCGCTCTTATCGGCAGAGTGATGACAACTTCAAAATGAGACCCCCTCCCCCCCTGGGGATCCTGTTCTAGGGGAGGAGCAAAAGGTGCTGATGACCACCTCTCCCTCTACCTAAGCTCCATTTCCTACCCTGCGACAGGTACCATCAGCAGTCAGACAAACCCCTTCCCCTTCTCCAGCCTTCCTTCCTTCTCAACACCATTCTCATAAATCCGCTGTCAAGTGTTGCCTTTCAGCTCATGAGAACAGTGTGTGCAGCGCACCTTGCTCTCCCTGCTCAAGGACTCCTCACTGAGGGAACGAGCTGAACATATCAGGTTCTTTAAGGGAGGATCTAAAAATATATATATATATATTTTTCTCATTTACCCCCAAGTGGTATCTATTCATACAGACAGTTTTGGTTTTATGTGCTGAGGTTTTGGAACAGCAATTATACGGCCCTGACCCAATGCAATGTAAGTGAATGGAGTTGGTTTCATGTTTTTTTTCCCGGAAACAATGTAATGTTTGGTCAGGATAATTCAGACCTCACCGACGTTTTCACTGACACTTTTTTCAGTAGAAAGTCTGGTGATTATATAACCTTGTATGTTTTTTAATCTGCATATTCCTTCATTTTAACATTTGTTTTCTCTTGGCGTTACTATCCTTTCCAATTGCCAGTATTTAAAAATGGCACTTGTGTTGTGTGTAACCAATCATGACAGTTTTACAACTCCCAACTCATACCCGACAGATCAGAGCCTATCAAAAACAACAACCTCAGTTACAGTGACTGTTTTTTGGGGGTAACAATTATGGCCAAGGAGCCAAATTCATATTTAAGTGACACTCACCAATGGCCCTCCTGAAATTCTCCATCAGTACTTCTGTTTTTTTAATCTCAGATGAGTAGACCTCACTGCCAACCATGGGGCAGAAAGGCACCTTGTTTCCCAACTCCTGTGCTACAGCCAAGGCGAGGGCAGTCTGGAGGAACATGTACAAAAGTGTCAAAGTCTGCAGCAACAACGGAGGCCACATTCAATTACTGCCGTCTTGCTACTAGTGAATGAACACTGCACACTTACCTTTCCTGTACCGGGTGGCCCTGCCAGTAACACTGCCCTTCCTGCCATCTTCTTTGAACGGATCAGCTCGACAATGATGCCACAAGCCTGGAGAGAGAAAAAAAAAAATAGTACCGGGTGCCACAGTTAAGGATGCGTCTTGTACCTACGTGTTTTGAGTGTAAGTTTTGCTGCTTGTCTGCCACACGGACCCCCGTATAATATCGTTGTGCCTGTCTACAGATTCCAATAGTCCAACACGAGTGTCGGCAAACTCTAACTCTTTTTTTTAATGCTTGTTTCTGTGTTTGTATTATTGTGATTTTATTATTATTTTATATATATATATATATATTTTTTTTTATCCGTTTATTTATTTGTTTTCCCTTCTTTGGAATTACTTAATGTAATATATATATAGAGAGTATGTAGTTGTGGGATACCCCCTGAGTTGAGTGCATAGTGCATTTTAACCCCTTGCCAATCTGTTAATCTGTCCATCTGTGTTACTATATTTTAGACGGTTAATGCATCCTTCCTTAGCCTGGGAATCAGAGCATCATGATGACTAGATGTCTATCTGTTGATCATTTTTTTAAGCTGGTCCTTTGTCACTGAATATGTGACAGACTGTGGACACACATACTTTTTGTTTGAGATTCAACTTTACATCTTGATTGATTTTATATGAATACAGGTCCTCCCTTTGACTGAGAAAATATACCCATATTTCAATAACATCCCCATGGGTTAGTGTTTGTCTATACAGCAGATCCATTTGTTTCTACATTCACCCATACATTTTGTCTCTTTGCTGTTCAGCTGCGAAGGAATAGTTAAAACTTAACAAATCAAACGTGTAACATAATATATATTTAAAAATATGAATGAATATGACTTCTATTGAGAGTGAACTTTCCCTTTAGCTCACCTCACCTCTCTGACCTGAGTATGAAACAGCGACACCACAGTGCTAACGGAACTAGCTTGTTGGTGCACCTGACCGCCTGCAATGAGCGAAATAATCCCTGCAAAAAATCATCAGCTCTCGCAGTCACCCCTCCAGACAACACAAGAACAACATAGATGCAGTGAAACATAAATATTACCTCTCTTGCAGCCTCCTGGCCGACTAGACCACATGCTGACTGTTTAGCATTCCCGGCCTCGTCTAGCCCGAGTCCCTTCACATGACTGTGAGTGGCGATCCGCTGAGTTTTCGTGGTGCTTTTTACCTCCTCGATCTTCATAGTTACTGTTACTGTACAAATAGGTGATGTCAAAAACTGCAAGGCAGGTTTACGGTGAAGAAAATACCTCCTGTTCCTCAGATTCTCACCGCCACAATCGGCGCCGAAACTCAAAACACAGAGAAATCGGTTTCCATGTGGGTTACTAGGGAAAATCAGCGGAAGTGATACCCTGAAGTAACGTTACCGCCGATTTAGACCATCTAGTAAAACTATTGGACCTTGTCGCCTGATGCAACACATTGATTGGCTAAAGTCCACGTCAATCATTCCCACAACAAACAACTCCGCCCATGACAGTTTTCATTTCCGTTTGTGTTCACCTTTGCATTGTCGTTGTAGAAACTGCTAGAAAACTTGAAAACAAAGTGTAATTAAGAGCCTCAAATGAACGCAGAACTAAACCGATAGAGGGTTTTCCTCACCCATCGACATTTTACGGTTAAGTTAGAATCAAAGAGCTATTATATCAGGTCAGTTTTCCTCTTTTTTAATTTTGTTTGCTACTGAAGAAACGTTCCGCTTTAGCATGTCCGGAGGATTGAGCGAACGGACAGCAAGGAAGACGGTTCTCTCAACTGTTTTACGTGCTGAAGAAGTAACTTTAAAGTCTTATTTACAGCTATATATGTTTTGTAAGCCACAGACTAATTAAACAGTGTGTCGTTGAAGGTGTTTCGGGTTTAATAAGCGAGTGTCAACGAAGGAAAAGACTGTTGACGCCGTTTGACGTTTCCGTTGGTGCTGAGTTCAGGGTCCAGCTCGGAGTAAAGGAAAATAACATCACATCAAACTTGGCGCTAAAATGTCAGAGTCTGCTGAAAGTCGCACCAAGACGTTAAATTTCAACGTCGGGGTGCTCGGACATGTCGACAGCGGAAAGACGTCGCTCGCCAGGGCGCTGAGCAGCACCGCCTCCACGGCCGCCTTCGACAAGAACCCGCAGTCCCGGGAGAGAGGCATCACGCTGGACCTGGGCTTCTCCTCCTTCACGGTGGATCTCCCCGATCAGCTGCGGGACACCGGAGGCCAGCAGCAGCAGCAGCAGTATGACAGCCTGCAGTTCACCCTGGTGGACTGTCCGGGACACGCCTCTCTTATTCGGACCATCATTGGGGGTGAGCTCTCTGAATACTCTGCATGTTTTGGTGCTAAATGTCACTGATGACACAGTGAATGAAAGGGTAATAAACACATAGGATACAATCAGGATACGTTGACCTCCTATACCAGCAACCACCAACTACACTCAGTTTCTAATTTACACAACTCAACGAAATTAAATAAATTATACCTTTTATGAAGGTTATAATGTTCATTAAACTGTTTTAGATGGGTGTTTATTCAACAATGTGGTCATTTTAGAGGCTGTGGTTTGTGTTACTGTTGAGTTTTTAATATTGCATTATATTGAGAGGTGTTTATCATTTATGTGTCCACCCCATTTATATCAATGAGGGTGGACTAAATATTAGAAATACCTCTCGCTGTACTGAACATTATAACCTCCATGAAGCTAGGATTCATTGTAGGGCTGTTAAATTATTCTACACTGTAGATTTAGCTAGGTATACCTATTAAAGTGGCAGTAGGCAGAATGTTTTTGGCATCATTGGGCAAAGATTCAATTATAACTTTTCAGCATATTGTTATTCAAGTGTTTTGAGAGAAAACTAGAGTTCTTGCACCTCCTCATGGCTCTGTTTTCAGGCTTTAAATAGTCTAGCCCGTGACGGGAGACTTTGATCAATAACAGGTCATTTCAGAGAGAGAGCGTTCCTATTGGCTGTTCATTCAACGGAGGCAGCTGTCAATCACTTGCGAACTCTGATCAAACGGTCATTGGCAGCGCTGATCAAATATTAATTAATATTCTGTTACTGTAATGCATATTTCTCGCCTCAAATGTTTTCCGAAACATCTTGTAGTGTACTGTTTAGCTGTAAAATGAGAAAGTGTGCTCCGGCTGGTGGGCGGTGCTTGGTATTTCCTCAACTGATCTTAGCATGGCTGCTGGATCCCAAACTTTCTCATTTTACAGCTAAACAGTACACTACAAGATGTTTCTGAAAACATTTGAGGCGAGAAATAGGCATTACAGTAACAGAATATTGATTCATATTAGATCAGCGCTGCCTAGTTTGACCGTTTGATCGGAGTTTGCGAGTGATTGACAGCTGCTCAGAGACGGCAGGCTCCAGCTCGGCTCTGATTGTTTCATAAAAATTACTTTTTTTAATTCATATTTGCTCCATTGCTACCTACTGCTGCGTTAAACTGCCAACTGAGTGTATATACAACTGAAGATAAAAACGTGGCTCATAAATTGGTGTTTAGACTTTCTGACTTGTCACAGTAGGAATAACACAGGTGTTAATAACATTATCTGTTACATACGAGTGTCTCAGTAAGCCATACCAGTTTGACAGTGAGCCAGCATGCACAATATATGCCGTTTTCACAGCAGCCATTTTGACATGTCATTGCAGGGTAAACACAGGTGTAATTAATGTTTCTGTGTAAATTTAAATATGCCTGGCTGAACACCCATGTGCCATCCTCTTGTTTACCTTTTTTTTTTTCTTTTTTTTTTACGCCTCCAGGCTTCCCCTGGTAACCGTGGTAACGTTGTGTTTAATACCACAATGCTATGAATTGTGGGTAATTCCCTCAGGCAAAGTCTGCAGAAATGCAGACTTATGGGAAGTGTTCATAAAGGGCTCAAAATGTCTGCGAGAGAGCCCCTCAAGGACTTGATGATTTGACAGTGGGACAGCCCTAAACCCTCACAGACTTTGTGGAAACGCGCTTCAAAGTCTGTGAGTGTGGACATTGAGATTGGGCCCTTATTTACAGGCACAAACCATCATCTAAATGTAAAACAGCCATAGACTGGAAAATGGCTTAACTGCTAAACAAGCACAACAGTCAGTTGAGCATCTGACATTTAATCTGAAGGTCCACGGATGAAGTCCCCGTTCATGCTGTTCAATTTTAAGATGCTTGAAGCAAAAACAGGACACAACTACCCTTGTATAGCTTGATATATTAATATATTAACACAAACACTGATACTACTGGGTACCAGTGCGAATCTATAACATTATCAAAAGAGAATGTACTGCAATTTTAGTACCAGCAGTGTGTCAATAACACATCACAATAGAACATAAGATGATACATCATTACATGTCCCACCCTGTGTTCTTAACAAAGATCTGACTGTCTAAATGCTGCAGTCATGGTTACTGTAGGATGCTGCTTACACTACATCCTCACTGTTATCGCACACAAATTTGAACTATCCAGCAGAGGGCGTCTTTTCTCTGCATGCAGCTAGGTTGATCATGTCATATTGACTTGGACGGTTGGGAGTATGAGGAGAAATAACTAGTGGTGTCCAGAGCAGATAATGAGGACACTCACTCAGAGGGACACTGTCTTTATTACCTGCTTTCTCTTTTAATACTTCTTTTTTGTCACATTAATGAACAACCAGGATCCGACTTTTTTTAAACTTAAAGACTGTTAAATACTCAGACTTTGGTAGAAATAATGGTCTCGGTATTAAAGCAGACGAGAGGCACTCAAACACTGACTGCTGCTGTGTCGTGCTACCAAAATACTAAATGAAACCTATGAGCCAGTGGGGTGGCACATGCTGTAGATTAGGGAGGAAGGAAAGTGTGTGGATTGGGGTATGTATTAAACTTCCCCTCCTGTCCCAAGTGGGGAGAGCACAGGAAAGAGAGGGAGCCAAATAGAAGGAGAGAAAAGAGGGGAACACAGGAAAGAGAGACTGCCAAAGTCAGGAAAAGGAAAGACAACCAAGTGAGCTGCAGCTCTGGTTTCAACCCTCTAGCCTTTTACTCTCTTTGTGCACCCCTCCCCTAATTTCTCTTCTTGTCCTACTGTTATTTTTGGGTATATGCGTCCATTCCTGTTTGTGTTGCTGTTGTCAGCTTCTTAGTCTCTACTCACAGCTCTTCTTACATCTTTTTATAGGTGCACAACAGGAAAGCTGGGATGTCTTTAACAGTATACTCTGTTGTTCTGATTCAGCTTGCTGCTTTTTCTTCCATGTACATAATACTTGACATCCTCTTGATTAGTGTTTGCATTTTCTGCTCTCTCTAGGTGCCCAAATCATTGACCTGATGATGCTGGTGGTGGATGTGGTGAAAGGGGTGCAGACTCAGACTGCAGAGTGTCTGCTGATAGGAGAGCTGACCTGCCCTCGCATGGTGGTCGTCCTGAACAAAATTGACCTACTGCCACCCAACAAAAGACAGAGTGCCATTGAGAAAATGACCAAGAGACTGCACAAAACTCTGGAGAGCACCAGGTCTGCATTTAGTATTTAAGTAAAAGGATAAATCGGGATAGTGTGGAAATGTGGGCCCAGACAGCTAAGTGGGTTAGGGCATCCCATGTACTCCCAGTGGCCCAGGATTGAATCTCTTGTCAAGCTTCCTCTCTCTGCATTCCAGCGGTCTGTCTGTCAGACCCACTTGTTTTTTATTCAAAGTAACTTTAATCATTACTTCAACATCAAAGCATGAAGTCATTTCAATATGACTGTTTTTTTTTTCTGTTGGCCAGATTTAAGGAATGTCCAGTGATTGCTGTGGCGGCGAAGCCCGGGGGCCCCGAGGCTGCTGACACAGAGGAGCCACATGGAGTGCCAGACTTAATAGAGGTAAAGTCCGGAAACACACTGGTCCGCCTCCATTGTTACTAATTTAGCTCAAAAGAGCACATAAGTTCTCACTTATGAGCTGAAGTGCTGTTAGTCAGCTGACATTGTTCAAGTGGTGGTGAAATAGTAAAGCAAGTACTCAACTGAAACTAACAACATAATACTTTCTTTGTTCAGTCAACAAAATATATACTTAGTAGAGTATGTACTGCAATAAAATGGCGGTGGTAACTGAGAAAAGGTTAATTACTGTATATTACTTATTGGATATGCTTCAAAAATTCAAAGTGGTTTATCTCATGGTAGGTAAGGATTCAAATAATCAAGGAGAAGCTTTAGTTTAAGAAATTCAAACACATTTAAGTCAGCGTTGTCAACTCTTATCTATAGCCTAACCAATACTGGATTTTGAGGCCCACAGATTTCGATATTAAAATAAAGATGACAACATCAAATAATCCTTTTTGTTTTACATAACATAAACCAATATTATTATGGCTGCAACTAACGATTATTTTCATTGTCGAGTAATCTGTTGATTATTTTCTCGATTAGGTGATTAGTTGTTTGGTCTATAAAATCTCAGAAAATGGTGAAAAAAGTCGATCAGTGTTTCCCAAAGCCCAAGATGACGTCCTCAAAGGTCTTGTTTTTTCCACAACTCAAAGATATTCAGTTTACTGTCATAGAGGAGTAAAGAAACCAGAAAATACTCACATTTAAGAAGCTGGAATCAGAGAATTTTGACCTTTTCTTTCCTAAAAAAAATTACTCCAACCTATGACTCGATTATCAATATAGTTGGTAATTAATTTAATAGTTGACAACTAATCAATTAATCGTTGCAGCTCTAAATATTTCTGAAATCTTACATTTGTTTAAAAAAATTAGATCAAGATATGTTATGAGCTGCACATTTTTCAATTGAGAAATAAACTTGTGAGTGCTCTCTGATTGATACACTGTTTCTTAAATTACCAAAAACATATTGTAGCGACTACTATTGATCAAAAGCCGCTAAGAGGCTGAGTAGGCTCTTAACTGCGACTTGTTCAAAGGAACCCTTACGTCCAGATGCGTTTATGCTGTTTAATAAATGAAAAGAATTACAAGCAATAACTTAACTGGAGTAACTAAAGTACGTTACAGTCAACAGAAAATATTGGAGCCTAGCTCACCCTCTTTGTCTCAATCCCGTCCAAGTGAACAGGTGAAAACCAGTCCCCTGTGCCAATTACCGGAAGTGATAGCAACCAAAAAGAACATGTTCAGCCTAAACAAATAATAAACAACTCAGGCGATATAGACATTTTAGCTCCTACACATATCTTTGTAATTTCTGTATTGCAGTTTCTTAATTATCGGCTGACATACCATATATGCTGATACCAATGTACAGTATCTGTTGTGAGCTAATATCGGCCTGGCTGTAGTCTTGTCAAGCTTACCTGAGTCCTGACACAGTATGCCACAGTTGAAGAGGTTATATCCTTTTTTCCTGGGCTGTGAAAAACAGCAGTATGACTCACACATCAGGACCAGAACTGCTCTTATAACACGACAGACAGTGTTTGTGAAGCCACCACACAGTCAGACTAGCCAGATATGGATCTAATTAGTGCCTCTCTTTTATCTTGTTCCATATTTGTGTATGTGTGACCTTGCAGTATTATGACAGCAGTTATCTTTTGTGTGTGTATAAATAAATGTGTCTTTCTTCTTACCCTTTTTGGTTGTCTGTCTCAGCTTTTGAAGAAACAGACATACCTCCCTCAGAGAGACCCCGGAGGTGACCTCCTGATGGCTGTGGACCATTGCTTCTCCATCCGTGGTCAGGGAACAGTCATGACTGGAACCATCCTGCAGGGGTCGCTGGCCATCAATGACACTGTGGAAATCCCAACACTAAAGGTATGCTCCAAAAATGAGCATGAATTCTGAATCTCTGATATTTACACTCAGGCAGGTAACATACCAGAGTGCTGGAAATTCTTTAGTAGAAACCACAGAGATTCGGAAGTTCAGAAGTTGAGTGGAAGTGGGCAGACGGAGGGAGGGATGTCCGAGTGGGTGCAGAGGATGTGTCAGTTTAATGTGAGGGAAGGATGAGGGGACTGGGGGGATGGACTGGCAGCACAGGAGTTGGGTAATTTAGACCAGATGCACACTTTCAGCCAGGCTCAGCAGTTTTGTCTGCAGTCTTCATGTTCACCTCTTGGTGGCAGCAAATGGCTAAATTAACAGTCATTTGTTGCGGAGCCCTGATCTGTGTCACCACTGTTGATTCGAGTCAGACAACAAATACAACCACAGAAACATTGTGGTATGCCAGAACCCACAATCATAGATGGGTAGATGGACAGGTAGTAAGACGGATATCTTTTAATTGTTAATTTATGTACTTGTAATGAGTTTGGAGATGTAGAGTTTAAAAAAAAAAAATAGCAATTAAGTTTTTAATACTTAAATCAAATCTTGGTATCACTGAAATACATATTCAGATATGATAACACAACTGCAAGTTGCACATATTCAATGATCCGTGTACAGACGTACTGTATGTGCATATTTTATTGTCAAAGTCCTCTAGGGCCTTACCCTTAAATATATTATAAATAATCTCTGTACTGTAGAGATAATAACTGATGTTTTTTTTTTAGTGCTGCAACGATTATTCAAATAATTGATTAGCCCATTGACAGAAAAATAATCGACAACTATTATCGTCGAGGTAATTTTTCATGCAAAAATGGCAGAAAATACTCTTTTCAGCCTCCCAAATGTGGAGATTTCCTGCTTTTCTCTGTTTTATATCATATTAATCTGAATATCTTTGGGTTTTGGACTGACTAAACAAGACATTTAAAGACATCACCTTGGACTTTGAGAAACTGCAATTGACATGTTTTCACTATTTTCTGACATTTTATGGACTAAACAATTAATCGATTAATCAAGAAAATAATCGGCAGATTAATCGACATTGAAATTAATTGTTAGTTGCAGCCCTAGTTTGTTTTTGTTTAATCTCATGTTGTATTCCATGTTTAGTTTCTAGGTTTAAAATGTAAAATTAAAGTTGGACCTGAAGAAGTATTTGAAAATGGTAAAAAAACAAACAAACACATGCATGGCTGAAGCATTGGGAGCTATGAACTTTTAACAGCAATAATGTAACAACTGTGGATTTATGTACTTTTTGTTTTCTCTTGTGAGTTGTGTACTAAATCTATTCTATTGATGTTAAATTAAATAGGTATTAAATTGATGTTAGAAATCTATTATTTATTATTATCTCTACGCTCTCTGACATCAGGTGACCAAGAAGATAAAGTCGGTGCAGATGTTTCGGAAGCCGGTGTCGGGGGCCATGCAGGGGGATCGTGTGGGTGTGTGTGTGACACAGTTTGACCCTAAACTGTTAGAGCGGGGTGTGGTGTGCACCCCAGGGTCCCTGCGCACCCTCTATGCAGGAGTCATCTCTGTGAGGAAGATAGGCTACTTCAAGGGCTCTCTCGCCACCCGTGCCAAGTTCCACATCACCGTGGGTCATGAGACAGTCATGGGGAGGGTTACCTTCTTTGGCCTGCCACCCGTGGGTGCCTCGGAGCCGCCCGCAGACGCTAAACCACCTCCGCTTCAGCCCTGCTCGCTGGATACACCCTTCACCTTCGAGAGGGAGTACTTCTACCAGGATGAATATGTCACCGGTCAGGGAGAGGCGAGTCCAGGATCTGACCCAGAGCAGTGGGCCTTGTTGGAGTTTGAGCGGCCAGTCACATGCCCCACACTCTGCCTGGTGATCGGTTCCAAGCTGGACACAGACATCCACGCCAATGCATGCCGTTTGGCCTTCCAAGGCTGTCTGCTCCAGGGGTTCGAAGATAAAGGGTACGCCGAGACCGCCCTGCCTCGTCTGCGCATCTACAAGACGAAACACAAGGAGGGACAGGTGGAAAGGGTGAGTGGGACACTGAGCAGTTCTTTTCTGACTGTCATCCTCTTCTGCTCACCCTTGAGTGTTGCCCTTGCGCCTCTGCCCTCTCTATCACCTTGCGCTCCTTCTTCTGGCTGTTGTTCTTCTTTGGATGTTTCTCATTGCTGGTGGCACTGGAGCGTGCCTCTCAGACAGATCCTCTATTGTACACAGTCATAAACACGCACACACAAACAAGCATGCACATGCAGCCTCGGTGTTCGAGGCATGGATGGGTATGCATGCCTTAGCATGTGCTGTGACACAAGGGCGCGCGTGGGTGGCCAACTGACGCCACTAGCCCTGTCTAGCTGTCAGAGGCTGGCACTGTTTGGACACACCTGAGTGGCACAGGAATACCCACATGACTGTGTGAGTTAACCTTCGCTCGCTTCTCTCTGGCTCGGCTTCTTTCTCTCTCTCTCTCACATGCGGTTTTGTGTTACTGCTGTTACGCTCTGTCCTAAATCCTGCGCTCCAGTTCATACTGATCCGATCCATATCTCATCTTATCTAACGCTGTTGTTTTGTTATTGATTTTAACAACTGATTTGGGAATTTTTCGGAAGGTCAACACCTGTACTCCCTGGTAGCTCACCTGGTAGAGCAGG
Organism: Sebastolobus alascanus; assembly: GCA_916701645.2. Classification (NCBI taxonomy): domain Eukaryota; kingdom Metazoa; phylum Chordata; class Actinopteri; order Perciformes; family Sebastidae; genus Sebastolobus; species Sebastolobus alascanus. The sequence goes on along the minus strand of CAKAOJ020000257.1, from coordinate 644,353 downwards.
CACCCCGTGTACCAGGGCTGAGTCCTTACCGTAGCGGCCCGGGGTTTGAATCCGAATGACATGCAGCCCTTTGCTGCATGTCATTCCCTCTCTCTCCCCCTTTCAGAACTAACACTGTCTTTCTCCCCATTAAAGGCATAAAAGCCCCAAAAATAATCTTAAAAAAAAAAAAGAACACCCTCCAACTTTTCACAGTTTGTATTTTTATCTATGGGTGCACTGAAGATGTTGTGACTCTTGTCATTCTGCACTGTACAGTTAAGTCTCTCTGTGTGCCCCCTTGTGCAAGGTCAGCCTCAGGTCAGGGGTCAAGTGTGTGAACTAGTTTCCTGCTGTTAGCACCTCAGGCTGTTGACAGCTCCAGTCAGTGACTCAGGAGTAACACAGCCTGCGTTCCAGAGGTCACACCGCGGTCATGTGACGTTACATTTGTCCTTCATCTGTCTCCAAGAAAGAGGCAGTTATGTTTCAAGACTTGAGAATTCCTTCTTGTAAAAGAACACATTACTGGCATTTTTGAGATATGACGGTGTCATCCAGTCACAATTCATACAGTCTGTCAGACTTGTACAGCAACTGTATTTTTTTTTATCAGCGCATCAGTCACGCTTGAGGGACGTCTGGGTCAAATGTTCAAGAATGAATGAGGGTTAGGCAGAAGAGAAGAGGAGTAGCTGGCGGTGGGGGGTGAGTTGGAGACAGAGCGGTGCCCTCATGTTATCAGATTAGTGGCGGGTTAGATCGACTTAGTGATGGATGATAAGAAAGAAATACAAACAAATATAGCATAAAATGTGCAGGATGAAAGAGAGAGTGCGAGACAGCCAGGCGGCGAGCCTCGAAGAATGTGGCTTACGGCGAGTTGTACAGTTGTTGAGGGGCACAGGGTAGAAAATCAGCTCTTCTTCCTCACTCTGCCATGATGAGTGAGTGAAATCAGGACAACGCACAAAATCCAACTAAATTAGAGATGCTCCGATACCATTTTTTCCTTCCCGATACCGATTCCGATACCAGTGTGTTTAAAAATGAAAACAAAAAAAAAACAACAGCTGTATATTGCTTACCCTGTATGGATGTGATATGATTGCCATCATTGTTGTATGAAATAAGGAATAATCCAATATTATTCATATTCATATTCAACATTAATAATTATTAGTTATTCTCAGACGAAGAATATAGAAGTGAGTGTGTGTACAGTAGTGCAGCAGCGGCACTGAAACGAGAGAGATGGAGACAGACAGACAGAAGAACATGTCAGCCTGCTGCGCTGCGCCGCGCCGCGCCGCGCGCCACACTGCGCCGCGCCACACTGCGCCACGCCAACCTTCGAAAACCGAATATTTCTCATCGAAGCTTCGAAGCCCAAAAAATGGTATTCGGGACAGCCCTCGGTTAAACCCTCTGTAAAACATGAACAAATACATACAGAGAATGAATGCCGTAGGACTTTCTTTTATTATCTAGTTTGACAGATTTTCCAGCGTGAAATATTGCCGAATTGCTGACATTTTGCTAACTCTGACTAACGTTGCACTCTCTGCTAACACCTGCCCGCTCGGTACTGCGCGTGTGCAACTCTCAACAGAGCTGAGAAAGAAGCGAGATGGCTCACTCGTTAGCTACTTCCATCATCGATTTCGGATGCAGCAATCGTTTCTTTCTCGCTTCTTTATCATCTCTGTTGAGAGTTGCACACGTGCAGTACCGATCGGGCAGGATGTACGGATCGGGTAATGAGTGACACGTGTTGTTGTTCCTGTGTAGCGTAAATGAGCTGATAAAGAATATGATCACGTGATATCGGAACGGTGCAGATACTCGCCGATACCCTGCTATCGGAACAACTGTACAACTAAAACACATCCACATTTTCACAGTCATAATTAGATCACATGCATTCACACCATTACTTTTTTTTTTTTTTTTTTTTTTTTACTTTTTGTGCTTTCATTTTATCCGTCATCAGTGCTGCAGCTCATAAGGCTCTTTCCCACTCTCTTGTGCTCAGGTGACTGACGATTACACTGTGATAGGCCGCAGCCTGTTCAAGAAGGAGACCAACCTCCAGCTGTTTGTGGGGTTGAAGGTCACACTGTCGACGGGCGAGACTGCCGTTATCGAGGGCGGGTTTGGACAGAGCGGGAAGTTCAAGATCAGAGTACAAGGTAAGGATTACCTTAGGTGAAAATTTACTGTTTCTTCTTCACCTCTGTCACACCTGTATCAAACTACTGATACTGTTAAATGGAGGCTGAGTCACACGTATCAAACTCACTGTTCCATAGACAAATCTCCCTCTTCATCAATACACACATCCAGAGCACTTTCTCTATCGTTCCTTGGACTTCGGGGCTCTCTCTGCGGACAGTTTTCAGGATGCGGTAAGAGTGGTAGGCCCGACATCCTGAGCCACATTCCCAGGATTCCTCTGGGAATTGCCTGTGTTCCGGGGGAAGTCTGTTCTGTGTTTATTTTACCTTCTGTTGCTCCGAACCCACTGCTCCACACCGGGAGGGAAGAGAAAACAAAAACATTTAGAAAGAGAACCTCACCTACATCCTCTTCACTGCCTCACACAATCAAAAGTCTCTGACATATTATTAACACACACATCTTCACGCAGGAACATAATATGAACATCCAGTGGTGTTCATCTGAGACTCCCCGCCGGCATTAGGGCAAAGATGGCACTAATCTGCTGATAAGGAGTAGGTCAAACTATTGATACGGTCTCCTACAATACTTTATCAATACACTAGTGTCAATGGCATGATGTATCAAACCTTTACTTCTGACATTTTAACTCTGAACGTTTGCTTTATGGCAGTTAAACCTTTTGCAAGCTTTACTGTACATTTGCATGATGGCACAAATGAACATGTTGCATGTTGCAACTCTCCGAAGCTGTTTGATTTGCTGAGTAATGCATGACTCGTTGCTGTTTGTCAGTATCATGAGTTTCCGTTGCCTGCCTGTTGCTCCATATACCTTCTCTTTCATTGTCTGTCATTTCTTAAGGACGCATCTAACTATAAAGCAAGCTATCTGTCTGTCCTTCTGTGTGTGCATTGCATATCTCGAGAACCGCTCATCCCATCTGCTTCACACTTGGCGGGTCTATTTCTCAGGACCCAAGGAAGTGAAGTGTTGAATTTCGTACAATTTGGCCAGATGGTGGCACTATAACGATGAACTTTACGTTTTGGCCTTTAACTTATGAACCGTAACTCTCAGAAACAACATTTTCAAATCAGATTCTTTGCTATTACTTCTACAAATGTAGAGCAATTGTCACCAAATTTGGTACAGAACATCTCTGGACCAAGCCGGAAAAAGTTACTTTTTGGGATCTTTAAAGGAAGGAATCTCTGTCTGTCTGTCTGTGTATGTACAGTATGTCTGTAGTAGTAGTAGTAGTAGTAGTAGTAGTAGTAGTAGTAGTAGTAGTAGCAGTAGTGCAGTATGACTGCCCTTCGCATATCTCGAGAACCATTCATCCAATCAACTTCACTCTTGGTGGGTACAAGCAGACATACCGCGGTTCTCGACAACGCTGCAAGTAGCACTTCTGGGGGCCAAACACTCGGCCCGTTCTGGACGGGCACTGCACTAGTATATAAGATAAAGAGAATTAATGAAAATGTGTAAGCATTTTTGCTTTCATGGAGCCTTCACTGGTCAATGCTTTTCTGTTGTTCATACCTATCCTGCTCATACTCTACCTGCATTATTTCTAGGGGCTGCAACTAACAATTATTTGTATTGCTTATTAATTTGCCAACTATTTTCTCTATTATTCAATTAATATTGTTTTGTCCACATATGTACATCAACATTTCCTAAAGCTTAAGGTGATACCATTCAATTCCTTGATTTGTTTGATCCCAAAATATTCATTTTACTGTAACATACAAATAAAACAGGAAATCTGCACATTTGAGAAGCTGGAATTAGAGTGTTTGGCAATGTTCTGTCGATTCATTCATCGCTTATCTGTTATAAGCACAGAAAACAGTGGTTTAAACCTGGTGTTATACTACTCCTCCAAAACAAACTTGCTGCCAACTTGGCTGCTGACCCTATTTTAGTTTTCCACCAAAGCCAATTTATACCCATATTTGGTGCTGATTGGGTGCTGATTTTGGACCCTGTTTGATAAATACTGTCTGATGAGTACGCCACGAGTCATATCCTTAGTCTTTCACATGCACTTATCTTGATCTAAGCTTCAGGTGATAGTCCCTTTTCCTTTTAAGTCTGAAATTTTATTATATAGTAGATTTAGTAGATGTTTTTTATGAATATATTTTATATACACAAATACCTTGAAATGTGGTTGAGGACGTTTAAAAGCGCAATTCCTATGAGTCACTTGTATGTGAACACAAATCATTTAAGTTTGGGCGTGTGAGTGTGTTCTGTGGTGGTAAACGGACATTTTCAGCTGATCGTAGATAACAAGAAGAGATTTCTGTCTGCGCTGCAACCATAACAACCCTCACATTGGCATAACGATAACAAGAAGAATGCTGGCGCCATTGTACGTGAGGTCGGACAGCCAGCGTCAGAAGCAGTGAACCCAGAACATTTCTTACCTTCCGTGTGTAAAACGGCAAACAAGCAGCCGCATACAGAAAGACGAGGGGGTAGTTATGACGGCGTAGAAGAATTTGTAGTGCATTTAGGAGCTCAGCGTTCACAGGAAGCAGCTACAGTGAGGCTGAGAACGAGGCCCAAGTGAAGGAAGAGTGTCAGGATGAGCCAGACTAACGCAGAGAGTCGAGGAGCAGCTGTTCACCAGTTACATCAGGAGGATGAAGGCATCAATTGATCTCGAGGTCAGCACACTGAACAGGCTCCAGCACTGATACAGCGCACATAACCAGGAAGAAAAGATCTCTATCCAACATCAGATATACCTACATTTAGATGATTAGGTTGACCTAAGCACCGTAGGACAGTTGTAATCTAGATTTATTACATAAGGGGATCTATTTATATAATTTTTTTTTTTTTTTTATATAATCAACCTTTTTTGCTTGACCTACCTGTTTATCTTTTCTTCAGAGGGTCTTTGCCCAGCAACCAAGCAGTTGTTATCCTCCACCTCTAAGAAGAAAGGGAAGGGTGGAAGCAAAGGAGAACCAGCAAATGAAGAGGAGCCCAAAACCGATTCTCAGCCTGTTAGCATTCACTTGCATTTCAAGCGGTACGTCTTTGACCCACATAAAAAGATGGTTCAGTCTTGACCTTTCGTTGCATGGTCTTGAGCCTGACATTGTGTCACAGTGCTTCAGTGTCTCAGAGGTCGTGTAGAGGTGAGGGGAATACTGGCCTCTGTATCAGAGGTATGATCATTTTATTCTATCAGCCTCTGATGGAGACAGTCTGCTGAAATGCAATGATTGCGGAATGCTGATTTTTGTTTTATCTCCCTTTTATGGAGATGGACTTAATCCAGTTTGCTCCATCACAAGGGTGGAAGCCGACCATCTGTCCCTGATGCATTTGAGATGTCTTAAAGAAATCAGTACTTTTCTTCTTATTTGTAAGTCTGAATCAATTCGTTTTAACTTGCAGCAAACTTTTTTTTTTTTTTTCAGTATGTTTCTAATTCAGCTGAGCCTTGATTGGCATAAACACATCAGCTAGCATTACAGAAACACTGAACTCACTGTTCTGCGTCTTGCTCTCCAGCTGGGATAAAGGGTCATGTTATGTTTCAGGTTTCATTAGCTGTGTGAGTTATTTGTCCACATTTCAATATTTTTCATTTCATGTTACTTCAATGGCAGTTTGTAGAGCTGCATTTTACCCATAATAGGAGTTATTCAAGAGGTTGTTTGAGTTGAATTGAATACTGATCTTTACAGAAAGACAAATAAAGCAAACCTGTGCTAAAACTTTATTTCTGACTGATATTTTCTGTGTGATTATTGGTAGTGATATTGTATACAATAAGGATATAGTAGTTGTGTGCCAAATTCTATTTGCAGAACAAGCTGAATTCATCAGTAATTATGTACAATTTTTTTTTTTTTTTTTTTTTACATAAGCACAATATGAAGCCCTCTCCATGCTAGCTGCAGTTTGTATGTACAGTACCTACGGCAGCATCTGTACTACAGTCAAAAGAGAAACTATCCACATATTTTATTTGCAATTCCTACACACTAAATACATACTGAACCTTCAACTTTAATGTGTGTCTAACCCGCGTTTCTCTCTGGCTAGTCTGTTATGCTGCCATCCGTACTTTGCAACATAATGGGCACATTTTAAATGAGTTTTCCAGATGTCAGTCTATCCAGAATCAGTTCGATACCTATACAATCCCAGCTGTAACTAATATCCATAACAAGTTTACCGAACTGTAGCATGCAGTTTGAAACTGCCTACTGAATCGTAATACACTGGTCTGCAAAAGCATAATCAACACCTGGTGTAAAAAGGGATCTTTGGTAATTTTGGACTTCTTTTTACATTATAGTCATTTTTATACTGGTTTTAAAGTTGCTATTTGAATTGAAAAAGCAATAAATAGGGCTGCACGATTATGGCCAAAACGATAATCACGATTATTTTGATCAATATTGTAGGGCTTTCCCGAATACCATCTTTTGAACTTCGAAGCTTCGTTGAGAATTATTCGAAGCTTCACAGCACGGCGCAGCAGGCTGACATGTTCTTCTGTCTGTCTGTCTCCATCTTACCTGTTTCAACGCCCGAGACGGCAACGCTGCCGCACTACTGTACAAACAGCGATATCCGTCTGAGAATAACTAATAATAATTAATGTTGAATATGAATAATGTTGTGGGATTATTACTTATATCATCGGCTATTTGGGGATTTTATACTTTATTATTACATACTTATATTAAAAACAAACAAACAAAGCATTTGAATACTGATTTGGAAGTCGATTACCATGGCAACGGTCGAAGCTTCGAAGCATTCGGGTCAGCCCTACAATATTGAGATCCCGATTATTTGTCACGCTTATTCATAGATTTTAGGGACAACATATTTTTATTGCACTTTCACATTAAATAAACAGACTGCTTTCACGTCCATGTTCCATTCCTGCTAACGTACAAATCTTTGCATCAAAATAACACTTAAAATAAGGTTCTTTTTCACCTGAATTCAGTGCACTTTCATTTTGACGGTCAAAGGGAGTAATATGCTTGATTTGATATGCAGCAGAGTTTTCTATGAGCGGAGCATTTTGAGCATCAATATCGCAGTCGATCATGTAATTGTGGGAAGCCAAAATCGTGATCGCGATTAATATTCGATTAATTGGGAAGCCCTAAAATAAATCATATACTGGAATATTTAGAGATGGACATTATCTACTGTATGTGTCTTTTATTCTGCATATGTTTTAACTTCTTTCTCTTTCACTGTAAGACTTCTCATGTTTGAATGAGTAAACAATGAAAGAACAAATAGGAAATAGTAAGACAAATTTAACAATGACAACCCATGTTGTAGGTGATTGATGGTGCTATTAATCAGCCAGTCAGTGAGAACTGTACGGGGCGGATCATGTCTCTGTGAGTGTTTTGTGTATGTGCGTGTCCAGCCTGTCACAGGCGTGTTGTGAGTCGGGGCAGTGAGAGTGCAGGACGCTCAGTATGTAGCGGATGATGTCAGCAAACTATCCCTGTGAACAGCGACTCTATATCTCAGCAGGAATCTGTGGAAATTGGAGGGAGGAGGGAGGAGCAGCAGGAGCAAGAGGGGACACTGGAAGGATTGTTCCTCTGAGTGACAGTCCTTTTAGTCTTATCTCCTCTCGTTCCTCTTATAGAAAACCAGACGGGGGGGAAAAAAAATCTCTGTCGCTTTTTACTCCAGTGTCTCTCCAATTTCTCTTTCTCGCTCCACCCCCCCTCTTTCATTCTCCATCCATTCCAGTTTTTATTGAAAACCTTTTTCTCTGTCCATTACTGGTCTGATGTCCCTTCATGTCTTCAGTAATGGAAATCATCTTTTAGGCTCCTAAATATTTCCCTTAATGTCATAATTTCACAGGCAGACCATGACGATGCACATATTTGTGCCATTGCTGCAACATAGTCATTTGGAGCATAGTTAATCAAAATTTGATCAAAATCGCAGTACGACATACTCCAATTTTCAAATTGCAGGGGGCACAATATTTGTTAAAGGCGAAATGTGTGTCAAAATACCATTTTGAATTAAATATGGTGGTGCTGCAGAGATGTGTTGGCCTACACCTCATATTGTACAGACTTAAAAAAAACAAACATCTTTGTGTTTGATACAGATCCCGGCAAAATCCAACTATAATCATTTTAATATGTTTTTCAATGAAACTGAGAATAATGATGTAAAAATGATCATTCCCTCTAATATCGCAAAGTATATCGCAATTGCAATATCGGTCAAAATAATCGCAATTAGATATTTCTTCAGAATCGTTCAGCCCTAGTTGGAGATGGATGTGTGTTTTTTAGACCTAAAACTAGTAATCATATTAGTCAGATCCATATCTAATATCTAATCTGTATCATTATCTGCGTGTTATCCTTCATTAAACTATAAAAAAAAGCCATTCTTGTCTTGCATTTCAACTTAATTGAAAAAATAAAATGCATTTTGCCTTTATATAATTGTAAACACTTAATCAATTTGCCAATGCGTCTTGTGAGAAGATGATTATTTTCATCCTCCTTATCTGGATAAAGATCCTCTTGCGTTTCATTAACACAGACGCTGTGTGCGCCGCGTTTCCCCCACTATGTTTTAACATGCATGCTAATCCTGTTGTGTGTGTGTGTGCTGAGAGAGAGACACACCGCAGTCCTTTCTGAGCTTAGTTGAGGAGGTTTGGGTGGACTCCGTAATCCGCTTTTAGAGCCGTAGCTGATTGTGGCAGGAGGTAACAGACAGGGAGGCTACGGGACTGCAGCTGGGAGTGTGTTCTCACCTCGGCTCACTGCACACACACACAACACACAACAAACAACACACAACACACAACACACAACACACAACGCACGCACACACACACACACACACACACTCACACTCACACTCACACTCACACTCACACTCACACTCACTCACTCACCAAGCCAGGATAAGAGGTAGACTAGATACCTGACATGGGAAAATGATCACACCTACTGTTCCTCCTGTTCATGTTGACCTGTATTTTAGGGCCCAGTGCTCATATTCTTAGCTACAATTCCTCGTTATAATTTGATTTTAAATCATTCCTCTTCCACCGTAGAGATAAGACACAGCCAGGATGATTTCCCTTCAATAGCCCTGTCCCCTTTTTTGCTGGTGACCTCCAGGTCAGCCAGGAGTCGAGGGTCAACATCTGAGCTCCTGAATGTTTATAGATGGGAAACGATGGCTGATGAGCAGAGATAACAGGCAGCCGTGTAAGAGAAAGAAACAGAGGGAAGGGAACGGCGGCTGGATTATTGACAAGGCGAGGGAGGAGGGCAGGAAAAGAGTTTAAATTGTGGTTCAAGGCAGAGGAGATTGAAAAGACTAATTAGCAGCCGTTTGACTGATAAATGGCTGCAACATTAATTAACTATTTAACCAGTGGGGATGGTGGTTAGGCGGCTCTCTTTTGCTCACATATATTCCCATCTTACTCCAGTCTATTATATTCCCTTCTTCATTGTTTCACGGCATATTTTTCTAGCTTGAAAGTACTTTTTTTCCCTCATTTGTCTGTGGTCGATCCCGTACCAGCTCTGTTTACGTGCCGGTGTTGGTCTTTACCAGTTTTAACAGTATCACCTCCCTCCGACAGAGATTATGTTTATTGCTGATTATTTGATGACAGAAGCTGTATCAGACAGCTCCGCCGTACTAATGAGCACAGACACAGATAGAATCACCCTCAGCCCCCTCACTCCTCTCAACCCTCGCCTGCAAATATAATTAGCTGTGATTAAAATGGGCATTGTTTAATTAATACCGCCGCAGCCTCTTTCAGTCGACTCCTCCATTTCCGGCACTGCTTATCTCCCTTCCCCCCCCCCCCCCCATCAGCTGTGGAAGTCTTTTTTTTTTACTAATGCCTTTGTAAATCGTGGTCACAAATATGGGCCTGCCAATTATACCTATATTAAGGTGTAACGTCAGACTTGCTTTCACCGCTCCTAAAATAGTTTGAATTCTGGTATTATTTTAGTTTTCAGCTCACCACAAAGTAATTGTCCTGCATTGAAAGTAATAAAGTAAAGCAGCCTAAAGTATTAGCAGCAAAATGTTCTTAATGATAGTACTCTTATTTATTTATGCATTATTGTGTAAGCAGTGTTTTAATGCAGTAGCTTGTACTTACTTGGGGTGTAACGATACATCGATCTGGATCAATATATCGATTCAATGATCAACGATCCAATAGCATCAATGCAAAGTGAAAACATCGACACATATCTTCTTTGAGATACGCCTTTATTTTGAAATTCCCACTTTATATTCTTTTTATTACAAAAAATAGATTGTTTTTCATTTAAATGTCTGGAAGAGCTCAGTTATAAAATTGTCAAATCATATTTTAGTCGCTTTTTGTGAGTTGATATAAATGTAACTGATTGTGTTAAATAGACATATGACATCGTCTCATATCGATCGCAGAACCCTGAATTTAATCGACTCAAAATCGTATCGTGGCAGACTTTGTGATATCAGCAAATATCGCATCATCGTTCAAAGAATCAATATAATATCTTATCGTGATGAAACTTATGATTTACACCCCTAGTACTTATTCTAACTCCTTTATATCCTGTTGGATAGAACGAATTCTATCTATGAATTCAGCCAACCTATGAATCAAAGCAGAAAACTTCCCTCTGTAGTGCAGGGAAATAGTGTGGTGTGTTCAAGTACAAGTGTAAGTGTACTTGTTGCTTTGTGCAGTATCAGCAAAATATAAGCTGCTATCAAATGACTTAGTCAAAGAATATATTCGGTGGAGCAGCTTAATGTAACTGCAAGAAGACAAGGTTAGATAGTTAGCTTTTGTGTTGCAGCATATATCACGGGTAGCACTCACGTAACCCTAAACAAGTAGTTAAACTAATATCATATGTTGTTACTGTTAAGATCGAAAGTTACATATATAAGACTGAAAAGGATGAAAATAATTAACCTGTGAACATCCTCATACAGCAAATATCCCAGAGCCTTAGTGAGTCAGCCTCTGTGCTTTTTATTTTTTATTTAGCCTTTATTTAAGCAGGTTTGTCCCATTGAGATCAAAGATCTCTTTTACAAAGGAGACCTGGCCAAGAATAGCAGCAACACAGAGTTTCAACAATTAACATAAAAGCACATTGAATTGAGTAACATTGAAACTTATCAGATAAAACATTTGCGCACTGACATCCTGGACTCAATAGGTTTTACAATAGTTTTAAACTCGTTCAGGGTTATTATATTTTAAGATCAGTGTGTAGATTGTTCCATGCAGTAGGTGCAGAAAATCTAAAAGCTTTGTTTCCCAATTCAGTTCTGATTTTGGTAACAACAAAACGCAAAAAGTGAACAGATATTGTAATTTCCATAAATGAAAATAAGTAGGTAGGGATTTTACCAAGAATAGCTTTGTAAATAAAAACATAGCAGTGACTGAGGCGGCGTGTACAAAAGCAGACCAATTCACTTTTGAGTGTAAAACACAATGGTGGGTAACAGATCCACAGTTTGTAATAAATCTCAGAACCCTATTTAAATCGATTGTTGCTCATTGTCCATCATAACAGGGTTTCTGACAGTGGAGTATTTTTTTTGAGCCTTTAAGTGTGTCAGTTAGTTTTAGATAAGACCGAAAATTCTGCGATCAGCTACTAAAACCAAATTTTCTTTGCATACCAAAGAGGCTCATTAGCTGCTATGTCCACAACATTATTGCCAGGGCTAAGCAGTACACCCTGATGAAAGAAACACCTTTAAGACCACCATTGTTCTCCCATCACCGCTGAATTGTTTGCATATCTATTCCAGTCTCATTTACACAGACAGAAAAAAAAAACATGCAAATTAGTGCTGGCACCTTAATAAAGCAATGTATTGATATACTGCTTCCATACCCTGACACACGCACACACACACACACACACACACACACACACACACACACACACACACACACACACACACACACACACACACACACACACACACACACACACACACACACACACACACACACACACACACACACACACACACTGTCTGTTTTTTTTGCTGCGGCTGTCATCCTCTCATCTCCCTCCTCGTCACCTCAGGACGAGGGGACAGTCAGTGAAAGGCTGATGGGCGAAGAATAACAGTCGATCATTACAGCTGAGCTCAGCAGAGTCCAGTCATCCAGGTCAGAGGTCACCTGCAACATCACCTTGAAAAATGCCCGCCAGTGCTCTGTGCGCCTGCCAGCGTCACTCACCTTCACATATAGAGGAGAGGGGGAGGCAGAGATATACGTAAACACAATCTCGACCTGCAGTTGTGACTCAGAGATTGAGGTGACGAGTGAAAGGAAGCTGAGATGATTCCGTTATCAGAGAAAAATATCAACAAGATGGAGGACACGTCTCCCATAGCGTCCCTTCATTGTTCATCCTCCTTGCATACCTGTTAATCACAGCTATGCTCTCTATAGTTCACATATTTTTAATCCCGTAAAGTAGAATAACTACAAACTACTGCCGCTACAACAATCATTCATTTTTGCCCTCATATACTATAAATTGAAATAAGCCATTATCCTGGTGTATTTTGTTTGTTGTTTCATGTTTGAGATAAGTTCAGAATTAGCACCAGGCCCATATACCTTTTATTACAGATATATTAGTATTGGCTAAGTAACAAGAAACTGCAGTACAGAAATGCCAAATATATATTTTTGGTGTCACCATCACATTGCTTGTACACAAGAGTGCACTGACAAATTTATTTTTCAACTATATAATGTCCCGCTCAGTAAATAGCTTGGTCACAATTCTTTGAAATTACGAATTTAAAGGACCCCTTGTTTATGTTATGTATTTATGTAAAGAATCACTACTTGACAATATATCATTATCGGATCCTTAAAGTCCTAAAATATCACTTTTGGTATATTTTATATAAAATTCTGTGGTCGTTAAAAAATGACGATAATGATCTAAAGGAAAATAGGCAAAAAATGACATCCCTGTCAACATATTACAAGGCACATGTATCACCTGCCGACTTCGTTTGGTTGGATCAAAAATGTGTTTTTCCAAAGTGAATTTACATTCTCTGCAAAACAGTAGGTTGATCTTACTTTTCTCTCTTAATAATAGTTTTTGTCAAGCTAGCTTTCAGCTCAGTGTAGAGCCCTAACTATTATTAAACTACTGGATTTTGGTTCGAGTTCCTGTGTTGGCACAAAAATGTTCCTAATAATTATGTTAAACCAACATAGTAATGAACTTGAAGGAAAGGCCTGAAGCTGTTCCCTTTCCAGCATTGTGTTACTGCTGAGGGGACTTTAAGCGTTTAAAACCGGGGGTCCAGTTCAGCTGAAATTGCTGCTGGTGGGGTCGTGTGATGTGTAGGGTCATGTGAAAAGTCACTTCCACTCTAAAAGATGTCAAAGAGATGTCAACTATTCCTGGATTTTCATGCTTGTTTCACAATCTAATGAAATGTCTTCAGGGGAGTCCATTTGGTCCGCCGCAACCCAGAGGTAGATGTTATGTTTAGATTAGTCGCCAAACATGATAGTCCTAAACAAAGAAACCAGTCCTAACTCACTCCGTATGTGTCATGCTGTCTCTTAGCTTTCTGAATCCACTGAGCCTAAAATATCTTTAGTGAATTATTTTAATTTATTAGAGTAGTCGCAAACAGTATCATATTCATGTCAATGTGTCGAACATAAAAGTCTCTAAATTGTGAATTCCCTCCGCACCACCATGTATAATTTTTGTTGTTGTTGTGACACATAAAATCTCTTTATTGTTGTTATCTTCTGCATTGTATTGCATCAAGCCTGAGATAAATGGTAAAGGTAGCTGTTCAGTAGTGGAGCGAGCATTCAGATCATTTACTTTAAGTAAAAGTAGCAATAACATGCTGTAAAAATACTCCATGTTCAAATCAAAACTAGAAGTCCTCAATGCAGAATAATATATACAGTATTATTAATTTTTTAATTAGATTATTATTTCTGATGCATGAATATATAAGCAGCATTTTATTGATGAAGCACGTGGAGGTGTATATAATTTATTTACTTTACATACTGTTAGGTAGTTTGAGTTATAACAAAGCATTATATTTTGTAAGCATATGTTTTGTCATGTAAAATCTCAATTTGTAAAGTAACTAGTAACTGTAGCTGTAAAATCAATGTAGTGAAGCATGAAGTACAATATTTCCCATTGTAATCTAGTGGAGTAAAAGTATAGGTAGTATAAATAGCATAAGATTGAAATACTGAAATTACTGTAAGTACAAATACCGCACATTTGCACAGGAGTACAGTGCTTGAGTAAATGTACTTAGATACTTTCTACCACTGTAGTTGTATTAACAAGTTAATCTTAATGGCTAGAAATTTTGGTAACCAATAACAGCACATGTTCCGCCGCATAAACTTTAGACAATTCTTCACCTTTTAAAAACAATTTAAAGCTGCCGTAAGTGTTTTTTGGCCACTTGGGGGTAGCATAAACACTCTGTAAACTCGAAACTGACATATTTTCACCTTTTAAGTTGATATGGAGAACCTGTTAGCGAAAAGTTATTTAGACATCGAGCAGCCACGGAGCAACATTATCATTCATTTGCTGTTCACCTGACGAATGTAATGTCCAATATACGGTCTTATTTTAGCTCTGTTTTGGTCTCCACCAACTCCGGAGGGAAATATCTGGCTCTTTAGCTGCTACATGCCCCACTATGTTCAACAGCTAGTCACTAACTTTGCCTTTCTCCGGTTTGGTGCTGAGCAGGTAGTGTAGAGTTGGGTTTTAAGAGTTTTATTTTTACTAACAGACTGATGAGAGCGGTGAGAGTGAACAAAAACAGTAACCTACCAAAACCAATGAGCTGAAAGACGCTAAAATGCTATATAGAGCTGAGTCGAGTGCTAATTATCTGTGGGTTCATCATTACGTGCGACCCTTTCAGATGTAGTTATTTGATCCATTGTGAATATAAAAATATTGATTATTAGCAGCTTTAAAGGGACTATTTGTAACTTATCACGCGCATAAATCCTAACGGGTCGCAATCCCATGCGCGCTCGCGTGTGGGCACGCGCTGCTCCTGCAGCCTGCTGCCTGCTTGCAGAAGCGCTTGTTCTCACCCGTTCGGCTCGCTCCCACTCCACGTGCCCCCCCCACCCCCGTTCCCTCCGCTGTCTGCAGGAAGCAGGAAAAGCCAGCACTAGGATCAGCATTGATTCATGGAGAGAACCTCCTCTGGTCAGCTAACATTACTGCCAAGCAGGTGAAATATAGAGTGATATTGTGTGTTAGCTGACGTGTGTCGCCTCACTGTTTAGACCGGTGCGCGAGCACGAGCTACAGGACGCTGACTTTCGTTGACACTGCAGCCACAGGTGTCGCTGTGAACAAGCAATTTCTGATTCTTACATATAGCCTCTTTAAATGATTTTAAAACACTGATTATTAGGACAAAACCTCTCACTGATGCACAAGTGGTCTGACAACATTTATATCCGTAGGGACTGAGTTGCTGGGCTACTGTTGTTATGAAGGTGGATGGATTGTTTTTTTATGTATTCATATAAATATTTATATGTATGTGACAGCTGCTGCACTGCCATGCAGTGTTTTGGTGCCACAGAAAACCAAAAGCACACTTAAGAACCTCAGACTCTCAGCTGTAGGAAACCACAAATGGTTCTTTAATTATCAGAAAAAAACTGTTTACAGATTTCGAGGTTCTTCATAGAGTAATATGCTAACATACCATTTTAAACCCACGCAAACCTCTATACTTTTTTTTTTTTTTTAAGCAAACATATAAGGTTATCAGATTAAAGGATATTTATTGTGCCCTGAGGTCTACGCTGTGTGTACTGTAATGGGCCGGTGTGTATACAGAGTTAATCCTGGACTGACAGGCGGGGACAGCGGGGTCCTGACGGGGCCGGGGGGCTCAGCGTCTGCAGGGGGACCCAAACATGGCTCTGGTTCTGTCTGGGACCCGTCTGAAAGCCCGGCACTGTCAGGCTGGCCCAAACACTGCCTGATGGGTGCTTTTAGAAGAGCAGAGTGAGTGACGGAGGTTTAGAGGAGATCTGACACTGCAGCCTGTGGTGCTGCTGTTTATGTATGTATGCTAGCCCTCCAAAAACTGTGTTTATGAAAACAGTGGCCCGCTGCCCATCAGATACGAGCTCCGGGGCTGGGGCAGGGACAGCTCCTCTGAGAGAACCGAAAGGAGACAGAAAGACAGACGAAGACAGAGAGAAAAAGGGACAGTGAGACAAACAGAACATATAAAACAGGGTTTCATTTGAGGCAAATGTGGTCTGAAATAACTTCCAAACCAGTTTTAGCAAAAGCTCTCTCTAACTATTTTTTCCCCGCTCACCGCCCCACTTTGTCTCGTCCTTTCTGTTTCCAAATGTTTGAGCTAAACTCTAGAAAAAGTAGAAAGTACTTTGCCTCTCTCACTAATCCCCTCCTGCCTTTAATTTGATTTTTTTTCCCTCTGTCTTGCCCCTTCGGTTGTCTTCCTCCTTAATTAGCTCATATCCCTCTGGTTTGCCAGATTGAGGGTGTTGACATGCACACGGCACAGCCCCAAATCAAATATATATATACTGCCCTCCCAACCACTAACACACTTTCTTACTTCTTCTGCTTTCAAGGAGCCTAAATTGCATTTTTGTGCCCCCCCCCCTCCCCTGTTGTTTTTCAGCTGCTTGCCCACTGGCTGCTGAAATAATCTGTTGTTTTCTGTTTGAAGTGGCAGATGCAGAGTGGAGAACCTCGCCATTTATGATTATTATTGTCATTTTCTATATTTGAAATGAAGTTTACTGTAATTTGCAGAGATAATTGTGTGGGTTCCTCATGTGAACAAACTCAAAAAACTTTGTTTTATTGCTCTATACGTTGTTTTTCTATTAATACATTGCAGTGACAGCCTCCACATTGCGTACGGTTTTGTACAGTGTTATGCTCACACACTTTTCCTCTAAGTTTATTTCACTTGTCCTTGATCATTTCAGTGCTATCAAAGGAAAGCGGAGGGAAAACCGCCTCTCAAAGTTCACATTTCAAATATTTTAATTGTTTTATGCAGCTTTCATTTATTTTTCTAATAATCCCCTGAGGCGGCTGGAAGACTGTTTACCGTCTTTGATTTGCAGTCCTGTAGCTTTTACTTCAAGCGTTAATTAACCTTCAAATGGAGAAATTATAGCCGGCACACAAGTATGCGCCTTGACAACCGCACACACACAAACACACAGACGCCAACAATGGAAGAGTTTTTTTTTTTTCTTCTGCTTTTCATCTGAGATCTCCCTTCCTGCCTCTTTCTCTCTCAGACTGGTACGCACCAGACTTTACAACATGCAAGTCGACATTTATTCTCCCTCTCTTTCTCCTCCTCGCTCCTTTTGTGCACCAAAGTCTAACTCAATCTGGGCCTCCGGATTCTTTGAACTTCTGTCAGCGCAGAAATAACATTACAGGTTCAAAGACAACAGATATCTGTTTTCTGCTCAGAACCAGTTAATCTGCCTGCCTTTCACTTCCGTTTGTCTCTCTCTCTCTTCAGCTCCTTTTCGTCCTATATGTCATCATCGCCTCTTTTTCTTTTTTGTTCACTTCTTACGTAGCTGGTAAAACATTGTATTATTTTGATATAGGCTCTCATTAGCTGTTCGGTTTAATTAAAAGAGCTCATTCATATGAAAATGGGACGCTGATAGTGATTTCCTTCCCTAACAACAATCGCTAACCTTGCACAGCAACTCTTAATTAGAAACCGGCTTGATTGACACTCTACACACTTATACACACATGCATACATAAGCGTTCTGTAAAACAATATAATATACCTCTGACTTGTGTAATAGCAGTAAGAATGTATCACCTGGAGTTAAACTAATACAGGATATTTGTAGTGAAATCAATAATATACACACTCTCAAAAGCTCTATTGTAATGTTTTTTAAGGACATTATATTATCGGTATATATATTGTTTCTCCTCTCGCCCTCTCCTCATTTGTCTCCTGGTCACGCCTCACATTGTCAGCGCTCTGATAGGTTAATTCATGCAGTGTTTACTGTCCTGAAAAGATTCCCATCAGGCCTTTCTCCCCTCTGTCTTGCCTCTGCCCCTCGCTCCTCTTTTCTCTGCTTCATGGCTGCATATTAATAATCAGGTGTGTGTACATAACATCATTGCGAGGAGACAACAGAGGAGCAGAGGCCATTCGAGGGTGACACTGAACGGCAGATACAGCGACTGATAGCGCAGAACGAAATATCTCCTTCTCTTCTTCCTTCATCTGATTCCACATCTGCGTCCTGAAGCATCAGATGGCCAGTTTATTATGTTACTACTCTCTATAGGACGTATCAGTGCTGGACGCACACAAGTACACACAAGTACACACAAGTTATATATTATATTATCATGCATTTTAAAATATGTACCGATCCACTTTTCGATTGTTGGGTAACACTTAACTTTTACCCCCCTACTAAGCATTTATAAGCAGTATGTTAAAACTTAATAATAGAGCTGCAACAATTAATTGATTAGTTGTCAACGTTTAAATCAATCGCCAACTATTTTGATTAATCGGTTTCAGTAATTTTGTTAGAAAAACAGTCTAAATTCTCCGATTTCAGCTTCTTAAATGTGAATATTTTCTGGTTTCTTTACTACTCGAAGACAGTAAACTGAATATCTTTGAGTTGTGGGCAAAACAAAACATTTGAGGACGTCATCTTGGGCTTTGGGAAACACTGATCGACATTTTTCACCATTTTCTGACATTTATAGACCAAACAACTAATCGATTAATTGAGAAAATGATCGACAGATTAATCGACAATTAAAATAATCGTTAGTTGCAGCAATATTTAATAAATGTTTATAACACACTACAATGTAGTTGTATGTACAGACATTTTTAAGTTTTTATTAATTTATTTTTCATCAACTCCTATGAAGCATCCATAACTGGTGTATAAATATGAAGCATCCATAACAATTTACAGCATATTATAAAACATGTATTAACAATTTATACACAAATCCTGTACAATCATTCAAAGGAAGGTTTAAACTGTTTATAAATGTGTTAAAAACTCATGAAGATATTGGAAAGAGTTTCATTTCTAAAAAGAAGTCTTAACTTGAGGTCCACCTACGAGATTTCTTCCAGAGCTTTCAGCTACATTTCTTGGCCTTCATCGGCAGATGAATTGCTCAGTTTGCTCAAGAAAACGTACTTTGAAATAAGTATTAACAACAAGCATTTCATTAATAAATACAAGTAATGGATATAATAAATAAATACATAACATTTGATTTTCCCAACTGTGTCACATTATGCTGTCAGTCATTATACACCAGTTATGGATACTTCACAGATTGTTGACAAATACATAAATGAACACATACAAATGCCCTCACTGCTTAGAACTACACTATAGTGTGTTATATACCTTTTTTTTAACTGCTTACAAATGCCAAATTGTGGGGTTAAAGTAATGTTTTAAGAATTAGGGTAATTTTTTTAAAGGTCAAGTCAAGTTTGTTTGCAGAGTCCAGTATCACACGTACAGCGTCTCAGTGGACTTTTACCTCACATCAGCAGCAGTTCCTAAAAAGAAAGTCAGCTTCTATAGATGAAGATGAATCGCACAAATTATCGAGTGTTAATTTTGAAATACAGCAAATGTTTCTTCACTTTAAGTTTTGGGAAAAAAAACGTATCATGTATTTTTTTCTGCATTTCTTTTCAAAAATATGTAAACATGATATGGACTATATATTTTTTTTTAAGTCTCTTGTTTATTTCCCCTCCTTTCTTCCTTTGCTGGTGTATTATTTTATCTATAATTTCAATTATGATTAGTTTTACAAACACACAAGCTAAATGTTTTTCGAACTCTTCAATCATACATCCAAATTTCTTTTGTTATTGTTTTTTTCTCCTGGGGTTGGGGGAAGGTCCTTTGTATAAGCCTGTGGCTTCTTGACCTCTCTTGACACATTTTTTTTTTTTTTTTTTCATTGACTGGTTTCTGTGCGGTTTTATGTATGTGCAAATAAATTCAACTTAAACTTAAACAAATATACCAGCGGTATAATTCATATGGCCAAAAAGTACAGATTGGGTTTTGAGTTTTAAAGTTCAGAAAATACAACTTTTACTAATGAACCATCACTGTTACTTCTTATCTCTTTTGTATGTTTCAAGAAATTCAGTTTGTATAGCCTCACAGGTCATTTTCCCAGACACACAAACAAACAAACAAACAAACATGAGCGAGCATATAAATAACTAATCATGAATTCAGCCTGCTGTTTGGGCCGGTAGCTTCACCTGCCACCAGTGGGTCTGACTGTCTGTCTGCTCTCTGGAGGACCAAGCTGAAAAATCAGATTAGACATACTCTCCACTCTTATGCGTTACTCAGAGTGTGTGCGGATGGGACGATTTAATGGAGGATTGGGGTTGAGGGGTTGTCTCTTTACTGATGTCAGGCCCAAGGCTTAAGGGTAGTGTCCCACGGAAATGAGCCATTAAAATTGAGGATTTATTTATTTTTCTCCTTCCCCTTCTCCCTCTCTGCATTTGGCATGGGGTGCAGAAGTCAGACAGACTGTTTGGGAATGATTTGGGACGACGGCCCCCGCGCGGTAGACCAGCCTGTGAGTTAGATTTCATAAATAGAAATGCAGCTCCGATTATCATGCTTTTATTATTTAATCAGCGATATCTGGGAGGGGGTTGGGTGTCTTGAATGCTTCCGATTTGCCCAGACAGTATTTCAAGCATGTAACTGGATCTCCTCTTGTCACAGACAGATGTTGCAGTAAAGTTAAGTGTGCACACCATTGACTCTCTTACTGGCCTTCTCTTTTCTGCTGTATAATAGTTCTCCACCTTCCAGCACTTGTCTGCAGTTTTGTTTTGCGTTCTTGAAAAATAAGCTCCAGACGTACAAGTACAGGCCGGTTTCAAGCAGATAGGAAGATTACGCAGAAGTGAGGGATGTGGTTGAAGTTCCGGATGAAGTGTTGCTTTATCAGCCAGGGCGAGGCCATGATTGGTGCGCTGAGCAGACCTTTGATGTGAGTTGTGATCCAGACGGCGAGGAGGTGAGCTATCGCATAGGAGCGATGAGGGGCGATGGAGTTTAGACACAGATGAGCAGCACAGAAACGCCAAAACATACTCAAACCACAACAAGCAAATCTACTGTGAATCACAGCTACAGAACCTCCAGAAAGAGAGGACATTTTCTGGTCTGGTTTAGGTTTGTAACGGTATACCAGTATTATGGTATACCGTGGTATGATAGTTGACGGTTTTCATACTGTGTACATTTGCTGATCTACGGTGTTGAATAAAACCGACAAAAGTGAGTGTGTGAGTTAAAGGAACAGACATGAGCATCCTGGCTGCTCTGTCGTGCACGTACAGTATATATTAATTGTTAATAATCATAGGACATTTTTTTAAAAGCTCACAGCTGATGTTAGTTTTCATTCAGTAGTTAATTACACACTATAGTGCTGCTATCATGTAAACTAACATGCTTTAGTTACGTAACATATTATAGTTATATGCTATTTTTTATCAGGGTTATAATTCTGTTTATTATAATTCTGTTCTCATTCCTTTAAGAGTCATTGTAACTGATAATAATACTAATACTACTACTACTACTACTACATATACAAAATAATAGTGTCATACTGTGATGCCATGAAACCATATTTTCTGAGATGGTTATTGTACTGTGAAAATCTCATACAGTTACAACTCTAGTCTGTTTTTTTTTTTCCATACAGATTTTTTCCTATTTGTTGTTACACTGTCTTCTTAACCCATAACTTTTTGATCTTATCAATCACAGATTCATAAATAATTCATTGATCGAAAGAACATAATAACATCAGAAGACTGTCTCAAGTTTCAAGCTGTCAAATGTGACAATTTTCTGCTTTTCTCTGGTTTATATGTTTTAAATTTAATTTCTTTGGGATGTGGACTGTTGGTTGGACAAAACTGGAAGAAACAAACAAGAAGTCACCTTGAGCTCTGGGAGATTGTTTTGGGGATTGTTCACTGGATATTCAATTAATTGCCAACTATTTTGATAATAGATTAATCGGTTTGAGTAATTCTTTAAGAAAAAAAAATCAAAATTCTCTGATTCTAGCTTCTTAAATATGAATATTTCCTGGTTTCTTCACTCCTCTATGTCAGTAAACTGAATATCTTTGAGTTGTGGACGAAACAAGACATTTGAGGACGTCATCTTGGGCTTTGGGAAACACTGATCGACATTTTTCACAATTTTCTGACATTTTATAGACCAAACAACTAATTGATTAATCAAGAAAATCAACAGATAATCGACAGTGAACATAATCGTTAATTGCAGCCCTAATTTCATGCACTAAATGGTTCATGGGTAATCTGAAAAATAATCAATAATTAAAATAATCAGTATAGTTGGCTAGTTGCAAATGCTGTTAATACTGTAATTTATAGATTTTAAAATGATCACAGGCAACATGCAATAGAAGGTGACAGTTTAGGGGGAGAAAGAGTGTTTTCATGCAAAACAAAGTAAGAATGTTTTCAAACAGCCTGAACTGTCATTTGAAGGATCTGACAAACCTCCATCTCAGGTTGACGTGGTAAATACAAACTGTAAAACACCCGCTGTACACGGGTTTTGTTACTGGCTGTGTTTTCTGTAAACACCAGCAGTGAAACACTGAACTTTGTCCCTCATCCACCATTTCAGAGACCAGAAGTTGACACATTAATATTTAGCACTGCAGTACTGTGTGTTTGTTTTGTAAGGTATGTTTTTGCAGCAGTGATTTGGATCGCCCAGAGTTCATGTAACATGGTTGTCATTGTCGTGGTCTGATCTCTCTGTGTATTAACCTCCATAATCCCAGTGTCTGTTTAATAAGATGTGCGGTTGATTTGAAGCCTCGGTAGACTCCGAGGGCAGAATAGACTTCAGGATCATTTCATGTGGGAAGAGTTAGCTGACTGGCTCACTCATCTGGATGTTGTTTTGATTTATGGAAGACACATCTTGGTTCACTCTGTTCCTCTCATCTTCCTCCTTCTGTCAGTGGAGGTGTTCCTCAACTCTCTTTCCTCCTTTGCTGTTTCTCCTCATGTTTTTTAGTAACACTATATTTTGATAGTCCAGTGCTGATTCTTAACTATCAGGTGACAAAACAACAATGTTCAACAATGTAACACGTGTCTTTTTGTTGCATCTCTGTTGACGCTGACAACCCTAAAGCAACATTTATCTTTCTAATCCGAACTTCAGTCCAAGATTAATTCTAAAGACACTATAGCTATACATTTCTATTCTGCCTAACGTTGCTGTTACGTGCTATTCAGATGGCAACCTGTGAAGTGAAGCCAATTTGCCTTAAACCTGCATTCTTTGTAATAACCAGCAGGGGGCGACTCCTCTGGTTGCAAAAAAGAAGTCGGATTGTATAGAAGTCTATGAGAAAATGACCCTACTTTTCACTTGATTTATTACCTCAGTAAACATTGTAAACATGAGTTTATGGTCTCAATCGCTAGTTTCAAGTCTTCTTCAATACAGCATGATGTTCATTTAGTAAATTATGGTCCCAGTTAGAGTCAAATAGACCATAAAGCAGGGTATGATTTAGGGCGTGGCTTCCTTGTGATTGACAGGTTGCTGCACGGTGTTGTCCGGTCTGGGAGTTGTCCGTGTTTTTGTCCTACAACTTTAACCCTTTCACAGTGTGTTTTCAGTTCATCAAAGTTAATTGTAACATTTTGGTCGCCTAAAAATGTCTTATTCAGCGTTCGGTTGTTCTTAGCTCCACCCTCTCGTGTCACTTTTGGTTTCGAAAAACCAAGATGGCGACGGCCAAAATGCCGAACTCGAGGCTTCAAAACGACAGTCCACAAACCAATGGGTGACGTCACGGTGACTACGTCCACTTCTATACAGTCTATCGTGCTATTTAAAGACACATTACAGTCACTCGATAATGAGAATTACATAAACATAAACAAATGATCTCTCTAGATACAGTGGGGTTACATACATTATTTACACCAGCTATTGTTGGACTGCACACTCTTGCACTGAAGTGCTTTTTTCATAAAACAATGATAAAATAATTAACAAAACAAAGGTTCCCTGGTGGTACTTATTTAAATAGATAAAGTCAAACTACTGTATATGCTGGTTATCAAAAATAGGAGCACTTTTAAGTATGTTCTCCTCAATTGCATCAGCTGTTCTGTTGGACCATTACTCATCTTACTCTGCAATGTTTGTACTCTGTTGACAATGCTGTCAGTGACTTGTGTGTATGTGTGTGTTTCCAATATGTGCTTGTGTGCTTTATACTTAAAGCACTGCTCTGCCCTGTTCATTATATTATATTCATTATACTGCGGAGAGACTATAGATTACTGAGGGCATGCAGTGTAAATTCACACACTCTCCTGCCATCCTACTCCAGTTTAGATGAAGGGATGAAAGAGGACAGAGAGCTCTCCATCCTTATCTTTCTCTGTCTGTCTCTGTCCATCCTATTATCCTGCTCAAACACTCTTTAACATACTTTCTTACTCTTTTATGAGTCTTAACCTCTGCATCCCTCTCTATCGTTTAGTCTCGGACTGTGTTAGTGATGCTGTGCCTTAATTGAGCCTTGTTTCACTGTCCTGCTGTATTTTGTTACTCTGGATGATTTCCCCCCCCGGGGGTTTTTCAATTACTGTTTTCTTTTGTATAAATATGAATGAAGCGCTGCAGTTCGGCCGTGTGCAATTTGATTAATTAGAACATGTCGAATAATAATTTCTCACTTCAGCTGCCCTGTGAAAACACTGCAGGCGAGGTATGTAAAGCGACGTGAGCGCAACAGACTGTACACACACAAATAGGCATGCTCATAATTGCTACCACAGGAGGAACGGACACATGTAGACATTTACAATCAGGTTGCCCTACTTTGATCCGTTGGTCCAGGCCTCCGGGCTTTGAAAAACCTCTCAGTATCTCGCTCTGAGCGCAGACCATATGTTATTGTGGCAAGTCTAAGTGTTATATAGATGCTTAATGACATAACTCCCACCTGGAGAAGCAGACTTTGAACAGCCATTATTAAGCCTGGTGCAGAGATAAGGCAGCCATTAGCCAAGCGTGATCATTTCATGGCTACTGCAACAATAAGAATGACAGCTCCTCAACGTTAACTGCACCCACTGAGACACGCTGCTTTCTCTTTTTTGGGCATGTCTGCAGGGACGTGGTGGAGGGTATTGTGTGTGGGTCAGAGGCCGTTTTAAATAAGCAATAAATGTTAAATCTGCCTGACATCTTCAGTATCCATTACTGCAGAGAGCATGCTGGGGAGGAGACTGAGACGAAAAAGCGGGAGTGAGACTGGTAGACGGAGGAGATGAGATCAATAGAGGCAGAATGGAGGATTGATTCAGGCTCTTAGATCTTTCAGATTAGTGGCTCGATTAGAGACAAATATGGAGGCTTATTCATGTGACCTTAGCAGTGACAGCCTGAACTAAGTGGTCATAGAGTAATTACATTCAAACCCCAATATCCCACGGATGGTGGAGATTTGGAGATGACTGCTGTGCTGGATTTTCTAGAATCTTACAGGACAAAAAATGTTTCTATGGCCCAGTTTTTGACAAGGCTGGTGCACTACTGTATGTCACTAATGTTGCTCTGTACTGGAGATTTAACACTCGTGTTAGTCTTTTCATTGGTCAGTGGGACCACAAAATCTTTTGGATTTTACTTCTAAGCTGGAGGGCAGTTTCTGTTTCCCAGCAAAATGTGTTTCCAGCAGACCCTGAGGCGTTTAATGCCAGCAGTTATAAACAATGGATGCTTCATGCGCTCTGGATGCATGCAAACGTAAGCAAATACACCATGTGTGCAAGTCAGTGTGTTATCTGTTGGCTCATGTAGTCTGTAAGGCAAGTTTATTTGTAGAGCACCTTACAACTACAAGGCAATTCAAAGTGCTTAAAATGAACAGTGAGCAACATTTCAGCGGATCTATTAGCAGAAATGGAATATAATATTCATAACTATGTTTTCATTAGTGTGTAATCACCTGAAACTAAGAATTGTTGTGTTTTCGTTAGCTTAGAATGAACCCTTCATATCTACATAGGGAGTGGTCCTCTTCACTGAGTCCGCCATTGCGTTTTTACATTACCTGAAGGCCACCGTAGTTCTCCGACACGCTTGTGAAAGTGCAAGAGTACACCGCTGAGTGCAAAACCGTGGTGCTGCCAGCCGCCGTCTGACTTCCGATGCGACACCGCCAATGCAGAAGTGCCTTAAACTTGCATTGTTTCTAACAGCCAGCAGGGGGCGACTCCTCCTGTTGCAAAAACAAGTCTGATTGTATAGAAGTCTATGAGAAAATGACCCTACTTCTCACTTGATTTATTACCTCAGTAAACATTGTAAACATGAGTTTATGTTCTCAATCTCTAGTTTCAAGTCTTCTTCAATACAGCTTGATGTTCATTTAGTAAATTATGGTCCCATTTAGAGTCACGTAGACCATAAAGCAGGGTATGCTTTAGGGCGTGGCTACCTTGTGATTGACAGGTCGCTACAACGGCATTGTCTGGTCTGGGAGTTGTCTGTGTTTTCGTCTTAGAGCTGTAACCCTTTCACAGTGTTTTTTCAGTTCATGAAAGTTAATAAACTTTCTTTTGTCGCCTAAAAAATTTTTATTCAGCGTTTGGTTGTATTTAGCTCCACCCTCTTGTGGCAACGTCCAAAATGCCGAACTCGAGGCTTCAAAACGGCAGTCCTCAAACCAATGGGTGATGTCACGGTGACTACGTCCACTTCTTATTTACAGTCTATGTGTACGAGTAGACTGTAGATATACTATAGTGCGGTCTTTGTGTTGACATGGATACAGTGTCTGTACTCCACTGATGTAGCCTGTGTCCTGTGTAATTAATGCAGCTGGCGGGTTGTTTGTGATTGATAGGTGAAGTTTGCTTCTGTTGCCCACGCTGATACGACTGCGAGAGATATACGACAACAAACAACACTTACAGCGAGAATTAGCACGAGGAAACCCCCTTTCTACCAGGCACAATGCTTCTGTGCGGACGGCCATTTTAAATTAAATGAATAAATTTGGAAGCTTAATTATTTTTGGTGCTTTGAGCTATTATTCTCCTCAATGGGAAAGTGAGGGATGAGATGAGAGAAAGGGAGAGGATATATGATCCCTAGAAGACAAATGTATTTGCTCAAAATCTCTTAATTTTTTTTTTTTGCACGTCTTGTGTCTCTCCTTCAGTCCCCGATAGGCATAACTTTATTTCTTTCACCCGTCATTAGATTGGCTCGAAAACAAACTCAATTAACCTAATTTCTCCCCTTTAATCATCTATTTCTAGAAGACATCCAACACACACAAACAGATATGTGTAACTGACTCTGATACTGGTACGATACTGGTAATAGTGTAGCATTAATGTTAAAAAGCAGTCGTAACAACAGCCTGAATGAGAGCACAGGGTCGTTATTAACCGCAGCCTGTCAGTCTCTCCACTTTCAGCCCCACACATGGTGTTTTTGGCCAAGTGTAATTCAATCAATTCACACTAACTCTCTCCACCTCCCCTCTTTTCCTGCTGAACTTGCTAGGTCATGTTCTGTGGCTCGTATGTTTGATTGAGGCCTCCCTCTCGTGTCTGGACGAGAGGGGAGGTGGACTCCGCAGGGAGAGACGGCCCGGTCGCATCGGGACTGAACTTCCCTGAGCTGGGAAACAATTACAACTCCCCCCTCCTCATCTCCTCCTCCTCTTCATTTCTCCTCCGTCTGTCCGCCACTATTCTTTTCTTTCTCTCTCTTGCGTTAACACTCTGTCTCTTCCACCCCAGTCCTGGGGCACTATATACCCCTTTATTTATTTATGTATCAGGAGACGGAAATGGACTCCCACCCAGGGAAGAGGGGTGAGAGGGAGGTGAATTGTGAGTGCGTGCACATGGATGTGAGCGTGTGTGTGTGTGTGTGTGTGTGTGTGTGCACATGCAGACATACAGTATATACAGTATGTGTTGTGATATACGGGGTGAGATGCAGTATTTAAAGGTACCCTGTGGAGTTTTTGACCACTGGAGGTCTACGGGGCCAATACTGACTTAACTCAACTGTACAATAATTTGTGCAATAATTCAACTGTGCAATACCCTGGCATTAATACCGCATATATGCTGTACATTTCAAGAAATATTCTTATTTAATTCATACTTATACTATAATTGCATTTATATTTAATACACTTAATAGATCCCACTTCCCAGCATTTTGTATTTACTTATTTGTGTTGTGGTTATATGTTATACAGTACATTGTGTTATATATTGTAGCATTATGTACATAATTTGCATGTTACTTACTCCTTTCTATTTCTATTTTCTTACATTTCTTTATGCTTATATACAGTATAAGAGCAACTGTAACGTCCCAATTTCCCCACGGGGATCAATAAAGTATTTCTGATTCTGATCCTGACATTTTTACATTTTTAAGTACGTCCCCGTTTAGTTTGCATCGTGAGGATGCATGTATGAGCGACGTGATACGCTATCCTGTTTCCACTTTCACGCTATTCTGCTGATTTACAGTTGGCGGTGATAACATACAAAGAGTAGGAAGGTGCTAACAAAGGCAGCGAAGAAGGAGACTGCTAGCTAGGAAACATAGTCTTAAATATACGTGAAAATATTTCAATTGCAAATGTTTTATGAGGAAGGAAATGCGTTCAACATGTTTGTCAGGCCTAAAGAATACAATGAGTAACACTGAAAGTAAACATAACTTTGTTTACATGAAAACTCTCCAGGGCGCTCTTAATTCATATTATATACGTGTTGTGCATGTTGCAACTTGAAGAGCAGACGAACCATAGAGGATGTTACCATGGCAGCAGAGCAGACCGTCTGCGTCCTCTCATCCTTTTAGTCGTTGATTTTTGTTTTTAATGTTCACACACTCGCACACATTTTGAGCCCCTTTAATGTGAGCACATTTTCCAGAGAAGAGTTTTAAATTGTTGAGGAAAATGCCCTCGGCCAAAAAGTCTCAGGCACAAAAAAAACAAAACAGAAAAATCAACTAAAATGGAAAAGACAAAAAAAAAAATAAAATGAAGCAGGCTTACCATTAGATGAGAAGTTCTGATTGTGTCGTGCACTTCCCAGCTCCTTCCTGTACGCAACCTTTGCCTGACCTCCGGGAGACCCGTTTGAAAGAAGTCAAGGACTTCTGCTCGGCCGCTTCGGGCTCGAGGTGGAGGAAGACGGGGTGAGCTGAGGTTCAGAGTGCCTGCTTTCTGTTCGCCCCAGAGCGTACGTTATCACCTCCATCACTGCGGCACGCTGTTGTAATTGCAGCCTGTGATCTCTTTCTGGCCGAGCTTTCATTTTTCTGAAGGTCTTTCAAATGTTCTCCTCCGCCCTGTTGTCACCCTTCAACCCTTTCACTTCAGATTCTTGAAAAGAAAATCAGGTTCTTTGCAGAAGGAACACTAACGTAACGTTGCCAGGTCTGTGTTTGAACTACATGTGTGATTTATTGTAAACATCACAAAATAATAAGGAACCAGCCAAACAGTGAATCAGGCTTGATAATGTTTGATTTCTGTTGTAGTCTGCTTGACATCGCTGTACTTTGTCAACTGCTGCTCTGTCAGAGTTTTGAAGTGGATTTGGGGGGGGGGGGGGGTATTTGAGATACTTTGAATATATTACAGTCTCACAGCTTTCCAAAGAAAACATGCTTTGCTGTAAGTTTGTACTGGCTGAGGCAGTGGCATGCAAAATGTATGAGATACGTAGCAAAGTCATAGTTTAAGCGTTAGTTGTGTTTTGTCACTACTCTTAAAGATACACAAATGTTTGTTAAATCTCAATTCAAAGAATTAATCAGTGTTTTTTTATGTACAACATTTACACATCTGTTTGAGTCTATGGGCATCAAGACTTTATATTAAGTGACCTTACATCAGACTTTCAGTTAAAACACAACTGGTTTGATAGATTCGGGATGACACAGTACAAGTAATTCTTTTCACAATGTGAGTGTAGTTATGTGGTGAGAGGGTGAGAGGTTGGTTATTTGTGATTCATGTTTTAAATACACTGAATATTAAACAAATTACATTACATTTAAAATCACAGTGAAATTTGTGAGAATTGTTATAATTTCCAAGTTAATAGTTGTGACTTAAATAATTCAAACAGCTTATTTTACTGTAAAGATAATTTCAGAATGTTTCTTGGTCTGTGTGGTATTGTAAAACATACTTTAATATTTATTCTGTACTGTATTTTACTGTAATAAGACCAGTTTTCATAGGACCAACTTTTATATTTTTATTGAACCAACTTTGATTGAAAAAAAAAGAAAAGAAAAACAGTCTGTGACCTGAATAGACTGTTAAGATATTAAACACAAACTTCAGCTAGTATCATGCACAGTAAAAAATGTGCTTATGCTGCACTAGTGTGTGTGTGTGTGTGTGTGTGTGTGTGTGTGTGTGTGTGTGTGTGTGTGTGTGTGAGTGTATTTGCATGTGGTTTGCGTGGCTCTGAGGCCGGAGCTCATCACCTGCAGGTCTGCTTCCTTATCACTTTGTTCCTCTATGATTGGCTTTTATCGGCCCTCTGAGCTCTGATTGGTCTTTATCTCTGAGCCCAGCTCTGATTGGGAGGTCATAACGCCTCTCTGCAACGGAGCATAAATAGCCTGATAAAACACACTGATACCAGAGTTCAGCTCCAACGCTCTCATAATACTCCACATTATATCCTGACCCACATCCTGTTTCCATCAGCCCCTCGCCCTCTCCATCCATACGCAGTCCCACCTTTAATGTTACGTAATGTGTAATTTAATGAGTTCAGTATATGAACTGAAAGTAGATTTTAATAAAGAGTAATGTAGTTTTTGTTCTGTAGTAGACATGGGTGGAATGTAACACATTTTAGGTACTTGTGTATTTCCATTTTGTGATACTTTTTTTACTTAACTTATTTGTCAGCTGTAGTTACTAGTGAATTTACAGATTACTAGAGACCATCTTGCGATGGGTTCACATCAGTCGCGACACCAAATCGGACCAGGGGCACAAAGTGGGGGGCAAACGGCCCCTTCATCACTTCCTACCCCCCTACATCTGGCGCCCTTGCTCGGACTACACCCATCTTCGAACTCTGCCTTGATTTTGATCTCAACTACACACCTGTAAAGATTCATGACTGCATCTTGCAAGGTTGAGACGCAATCTCGGTGACAAAATCTGTCGACAGACAGACAAACAGACATATAAACACCTGGTAAAGTTCTCAAAACCGCTTCTGTGGTAGTTCCTGCTACATTCGGCATCTCCAGAACCACATCATGCCTTGATGACTCACACACAGACCCACAAGGTGAAAACAATACCAGCGTCGCTGTCTCTGTTAGTAACAGTTTTACATAGAAAACATATGATAAGCTTATACAATATGATTGATATTTAATAAATTGATAAAATAGTTAAAACTAGCTCCACCTCGAACAACTATGCTTACACAATAATGCATCAGTAATAATAATCCAATAATATAATCAAGATTAGTAAAAACACTTGTTTCTCTGAATTATGAATACTTTTACTTTTAATACTTTTACCTATTACTGACATTTTCAATGCAGAACTTACTCTTATGTCTTACTTTAAATGAGTCAGTGGGTTTTTGGTTCAGCCAAGTATAAGACATTGATATGCAGATTTCCAGCTGATATGAGTAAAACTTAACATTTTCTGTTTCAGACTCCACATGTTGTTAACGTGATCTTCTCTGAAATATTGTTCTTTATCGCCACTGAAAGCTAATTTCAGTAGTTCCACCTTTTGCATTCAAGATATTCCTGTACCGAAATATGTACCTCTAGGGGGTAGTAGTAATCAAGAATGGTTACCCAGTGACTGATTAGTGTGTGTGTGTGTGTGTGTGTGTGTGTGTGTGTGTGTGTGTGTGTGTGTGTGTGTGTGTGTGTGTGTGTGTGTGTGTGTGTGTGTGTGTGTGTGTGTGTGTGTGTGTGTGTGTGTGTGTGTGTGTGTGTGTGTGTGTGTGTGTGTGTGTGTGTGTGTGTGTGCGCTGCTCTAAAAAGAGAGAAAATAGAAAGAGAAGATGGAAATGAAGAAAAGAAAGAAATGTTTAATCTTTTCAGAGGATCCAATGCATTCACATAAAACACTGGCTCTCTTACTCGCTCTGAAAGTTCTTGGTTTTACTATCAGAGAGTTAAGACAGATTAATTATCAGTGATTCTGCTTGTTACACTTGTATGTCCTGTTTACTGGCAATTTAAATAACTATAAATCCTATAGAATATATATAGTGTCATGTGATGATAGTTTACGGAGGAGAAAGTGGATGTATGTAGCCAGGGCTAAAAAATATTCTTCCCCTGTTTAATAATGTTCTCTTCCTTATTCTCTTCTTCTTTTTCCCAAAACCGTGATAGTAAAAATCTGCTGTCTGATGCAGAGATGAGTGCAAACCATCTTTGATGTGTGCAGACAGTTTCGCTCAAAATCTTTGAAAATCAAACTTTTAGGTGCTATAAATCCTACAGTTCCAATATACAGTATGACACTTTTCATACTTAATAACACATCATGGCAGCAGGAGCAAAAGGAGCATTGACTTCACTTCACATATAGTGGATTCACATAAAAGGTGAGCATTTGCAAATTTTCTTCCTCGATTAGGAAGGCAAAGCCCGAAATGTCCTTGTTTTTAGTGGACTGTTGTAGAACTGCAACTAACGATTATTTTCATTATCGATTAATTTGTCGATTATGTTCTTGATTAATCGATTAGTTGTTTGGTCTATAAAATGTCAGAAAATGGTGAAAAATATCGATCAGTATTTCCCAAAGACCAAGATGACGTCCTCAAATGTCTTGTTTTGTCCTCAACTCAAAGATATTCAGTTTACTGTCACAGAGGAGTAAAGAAACCAGAAAATATTCACATTTAAGATGCTGGAAACAGAGAATTTAGACTTTTTTTTCTTAAAAATTACTCAAACCGATTAAATGATTATCAAAATAATTGGCGATTAATTTAGTAGTTGACAGCTAATCCATTAATCGATCTACATTATTGCAAAGGATTTAATGAGAAGAAAATGTGTCAATCCTCTCCCTATATGTGAATTTTAATAGAGCTACAAAACCTTATAGCTGTGCATTATAATTAATTCAGTAATAAGTGATTGCGCACCAGACCGGTCACTTCTGTTTTATTATTTGCATTTAAACAGATTTTTAAGAGAAATTTTCATTAAATAATTAGGGCTATCAATCGATAGAATGTAATATAATAATAATATAATATATGTAATTGCGATTAATTGCATGATTGTCCATAGTTAATCGCGATCAATCTCAAATTAATCACACATTTTTTATATATTTATTATTGGAAATCAATTAACAACACAAACCAATGTAAAATATTTTCCAGAAACCCTCAGAGGTACTGCATTTAGCATAACAAAATATGCTCAAATCATAACATGGCAACCTCAAGCCCAACAGGCAACAACAGCTGCAGGGACCCCTTTGAAAATGCCTATGCCAGTTTTTCCTCGTCAAAATTTAGCGTTTGGAGCGTTACAACAAGCTAGTATGACATGGTTGGTACCAATGGATTCCTTAGGTTTTCTAGTTTCATATGATACCAGTATCTTCACTCTAGTTTTAAAACTGAGCCCGCTACAAAAATTGCAAGTTGCGTTAATGCGTTAAAAAGAAATTAGTGGCGTTAAAACAAATTTGCATTAACGTGTTAACTAACTTTGACAGCCCTACAAATATTACAAACCTACTTTTTCTTCTTGTGTAATATCGTAGCAAATACTGAACAGAGTTGAACTGAAGTGTATGACAAATCATTTAAAATACTCATGAGGTTTTCCACAGTGGAAAAATGTCCCTTTGCCCTGAACTATTCTCTCCCTCCGTAACCGGCTCAGACCTTTTAGTTTAATGGTGTATATCAAACACATCCAGATCTCAATTATCATTCTTAATGAGGGAACGACTCTGGAGGAATCCCTTTTCCATCTGCAACCTTCAAAGGTCCTTAAAAGAACATCTGAGGCTCTTTATCGGACAAAGTTTCTCCTTCATTTGAATAATTCTCCTAAATCGGCCAGAGGGAGATATGAGAGTGAAGAGCGAGGTCCTAAAGTCCTGGAGCTGAAATGAGATCTGGGTATCGCAGGGAGGGAGACGTAGTAGCCTATGATATGGATTAGAGTTCAGGGATCTGTATCGTTCTCTTCTCCCCCTTTTTCTTCTTCTCCTTCCACTTATGTTTCTCTGGTGTTTGCACTACAGCCTTCACAAGTGCACTGTATATCCGCGTACTCCAGACACATTACCGTACACACTTGCTGAGAGGTAAAAGGAGGGTCAGGAGGTGTTGGAGGGGAAGAGAGACCGTCTAAGATGTGTGTGTTCACAAGGCCTGTATCTCATTACATAGGAGTGTGATAGCCATCAGAGTCAGAATAATATTTAGCACATGCTGCCTGCTAATGAAGCGGTAATGTCCACAGACTGGAAATGAGAAACAGAGTGGCCTCTCTTTCTTTTATCCTCTCATCTTTACGGCCCTCTCCTTCCCATCCCTGCTTTCTGCTGAATATTGATAATCTAATGACCGAATCGTGCCCGTTATTTACTGCATTTGTGACAACTTTGTTTCCAAAATCCTTTCTACTTTCTTCTTCTTCTTTTGGGAGTTGTGCAGAGGAGTTGCAGGTTGTACATGACATAACTAGTTTCTTTCCTTCGTACCAGCCGGCAGATGATGTTGTTTCAAATGTAATGGCGCACATATTTTAAAGAAGTAGTTATCCCACCGTTACTGTAGCAGCTGCTTCGTGATTTGTTGATTCTCGTGATTTATTTAGAAAACAAAAAAACATATGATAAGCTTATACAATATGATGCATATGTATATATTAAACCATTCAACAGTATATAAAATAGTTAAAATTAGATCCACCTTGACCAACTACAGCTGCTTCGCGACTTGTCAATTCTTGTGATATATTTATGAGCTGAATCGCTCAAGCTTCACATTCACTGCAGGAACGACTGAACTGTTTATATGACTAAAAGGCTGCTGATTGAGCTTTTTATCTTATGATCACTTTACATGTCACAGTTTATGGTTTTTACAACAAATAACAAATAACATAAGTGGTAAAAGAAGTATTCAAAACCTTTTCTTAAGTAAAAGCAGTGCAAATACACTCCACTACAAGTAATGTCTTGCATTCAAAGTGTAACTATGCAAGTGTACTTTAATTATAAAAGTAAAAGTACTCATTATGCAGCAAAATGGCCCCTGCCAGTATTGTATTATTATTTATTACACAGCGTTGTTGAATACTCGATTCTGATTGGTTAATCACGGTGTTCTGCGGTCTGTTATTTCTTTATAGCAGACCTTTGCTATGTATAACAGACCGTTGCTATGGGCGCAGTTCGCTGTACATTATCCTTTACATATCATACTTTCACTGATTTATTAACATGTAAGCATTTTGCTCTTGCAGCTGGCTGCAGTGTAGCTAATTCTACGAATGTTATATTCTTTTGGTTGTTTTAATTTACTGTATTAAAATACATTGTATTTTATATTCTCATTATAGATTGAAATCTTAATTGGCAAAGTAACTATAGCTGTTGGATATACAGTATGTAGTGGATTAAAAAGGTGCATTAATATTTCCTTCTGAAGTTATCTCTCAGATCACTTGAATTACAATATGCTGAAAGGTTATTATGGAATTTTTGCCCAATGATGCCAAAAATATTCTGCCTACTGAAGCTTTAAGTACAGTACTTGAATAAAGGCATCTTATTTTGCATTGAGATCTTTTAGTAGTTTTTTGTGTCCATTTATCTGCACTCAGAAACGAAGAGACAAGTTGAAACAAAAGAGTTTCTATATGATGAAGCGTTATTTTCACATCATTTGTCGATGCAAATCTATCACGACTACATTATTACAGGCAAATCAGCTGTAGGGCTAGTAAACATGCACAGTTGTCTTGTTGTTGTTTTACAGTAAGTTGTAAAAGTGTTTGAATATCAGAGTATAATCCATCCATAACTGCAGGCTTTTGTATTGCTACCAATGCATGTTTACCACTGATGTTCTAAACAAAGAAGTGCTCCTACAACACAACACAAAGAAGTATAATTTCAAACTATATTTAGCAACATGGCAGCCAATTACTGTAAGACGAGTTTGCTGTGTTTTTTTAGACTTGAGCACTTTCATTGTTGACTAATTATATTGTCTGGATGGAAAAACTTGTTTTATAATCCTGATTTTTTACACATACTATACCTTTGTAAATTAAACTTGATTGGTTACATAGCAACAGACACACACTAAAATAAAACTGTTATTATCTACTGTTATCTCGGACCACACTCATGGCTCCGATGGTGGATTAGGTTTATAGTCAAAACATAAATTAGGTTTTATAGCTCCACAATAAAACACTCTTTATTTATCTTTATTTAGGTGTACTGACGATCCTCTGCTAGTTTATTGGTCTTCATTTGGTTAGCGGTTGTAAAGAAGGTAATGGCTCAGATTCGTCTTTGCTCTCATATGTGGGTTTGTGTGACTGTTTTGTGAACATGGCATCAATTACAGCCTTATTTTATCAAACAGTTGTTACAGGAAAAAAACATGGCTCATGCTTTGTATTAAATGCAGGCTGTAGTTTGTATAATGATATAATAGGACATTATTAGAATAACACCCTTTTGTAATTCTTGCACTGAAAAGATTAAACAACTTTTCTCATCTCTGCTTTACATTCACACACATATTCAGTGTTTGCAGTCGCTAAAGGGCAAATGCAAATCATCAGAAAGTTAAACCAAAAGAGAAAACGGATCTGAACTCGGCTTATTTGCTTAATGCCATTAAGTCTGTCTGTGTCATTCACCCTCCACACAGCCCGTCTTTTCTCTCTTTTACACTCGTGCACACACAAAAACACCTGCACAAAAGGAGAAGAGATTGTTTCAACTTTCACCCGTGCCCCCTCTTTTCTCTCTATTCTCTCTCTCCAGCCCTCTTCCTTGTCGAGAAGATTTACATGCTCTTTTCTGGCGCTTTTATGCAGAGACTGTCCTCCTCTGTAGACCCCCCCCCCCCCCCCGGTCACTGCACAAACACAGCTGACAGGAGGTGGAGGCGCTGCCATGACACAGTCGCGTGCCGTCCAACAAATCCCTCTCAATCCGCCAGCCAGCAGGCCCCGAGTGGGCATGTGTGTGTCTTTGAAACGGTCTTCAGTTTTGGAGTGTGCATCAGTATATTTTACGGGCTTAGCATCTGTGTGTGTGTGGGTCTGTCATGCTCCCTGAATGTTGTGTCTCTTCATAGCTTCTCCAATATGATTATTTTAATGCTGTTTGTCCTCCGGATTGAGAGGAGAATTAATTGATTACTGCTTTTAAAAAGAGAAAGTCACACAGTCGATTGATTGACTTGGAGAGCCAGTCAGCGTATTGGACATCAGATACAAGTTTGTTTTGAGCCAGCTTGTTGCAGTCATCAATCCTCTGTCTGATCAGTTTGTCAATCTTCATCAATCAATATGTCTATCTGGTGGACCAGTATTCCTATAAATCAATCTTATCTCTTTTTTTTTAGTTAAAAAAAGTTTCACCAAATACTAGTGTCTACTTAATAAATTAGATTTGTGAAATCCAATATGCTGCAGCATTTATTGCTAACTCAAGTAGAAAACAAGTCTAGCCACGCTAGCGTCCCTGTGAGGTTGTAATCATGGACACAGCGCGGCTTTGAGCGAAATGCTAATGTCAGCATGCTAAACATACTCATAATGACAATGCTAACCTGCTGATGTTTAG
Organism: Sebastolobus alascanus; assembly: GCA_916701645.2. NCBI lineage: Eukaryota > Metazoa > Chordata > Actinopteri > Perciformes > Sebastidae > Sebastolobus > Sebastolobus alascanus. The sequence continues at coordinate 606,047 of CAKAOJ020000257.1, read as the reverse complement.
CAGGTATAATGTTTACCATGTTCACCATCTTAGTTTAGTGTGTTAGCATGCTAACATTTGCTAATTAGCATCAAGCACAACTGAGGCTGATGGAAATATAATTACTTTGGCAGGTTTTTATAGACTGTATATAAAGATGGACAACGTGTCTCCACTTCCTCCCACTGTACAAAAGTGAAGGCAAAATATTCCGGATACGGGAGCTACCATCTTGAGATTTTGACGTCATTTGGAGCCAGAGTCTGCGCAGTAGTGATCGGGGGGCTGGAGCTCCCCGAACACAACCGCCCGAGCCAATCACGGGCCGAGCACGGCCGCAGCCTTTTAGTGTGAACCACCTAGCGGCTACGGTAGCACCACGGTAGCTGTTTGGCTAGAAAGACACAACTAAACTACATTTATGATCAAACTGACACGTTTTATTACACGGACTTGTGATTGTTATGGAAAGTTAAAGTTACATCTCCTCTCATACATTTCCGGAGCCTCCGGCTCCATGACTACTTCACTCAGAGCAGCTGTCAATCACAGCTGTTAATCATGACGTCCCACCCCCTTTTTATGTCATCGAATTACTAATTAAAACCAAACTTATCAGAAAACACTTGAACATAAATTAGCGTGATAAGAACTACCTAAAAATGACAGAAACCATCTTTCGGAAAAATGTATTTGACGAGTGCTTCGACTTTTTAACAGCGTGGAAGGGGCGGGATTTATGACCTATACTGCAGCCAGCCTCCAGGGGGCGATCAAGATGTTTTGGCTTCACTTTTGGGGAGCTGTCATGTCGTCCATCTTTATATACCGTCTATGGTAATTAGTCATAAATCAAAGTTTTGGACAGACAAAACGAAAATTTTGATGATGGCGCTAGAGGTAAAGTCATCACTAAAGTCGTTATAATTCATCCTGAGGGGAACATTTCTGTCTGAACCAAATTTCATTTCAAAAACACAAATGTGAACGTCACAGTGGTGCGAGAGAAAAAGTACCACCAAAGTCAGTAGGATTCATCCTCTGGGGACCAAGAATGTCTCATTATTTGATAGAAATCTTATCAAATAGTTTTGAGATATTTCAGTATAGATAATGTCATCTATCCTTCTAATAACAAAGCCTCCGAGGCCTGATTAACTCCCTCAATAATACAGCTGAATATAATTTTGCTCAGAGGCTGGTCTCTATTCAAAAACAATTGAGATGTGTCAGAAATTCCATAATAACATGCTATTTAGTGCGCTGAAACAGTATGGGAGATTTTTTAGTATGTATGAAACCAATAGTGCGCAAATTGCATGCTATATCCGATGAAATATCACAGTATACAAAGGCTGGACACTACAATAGTATAAATATCCCACAATGCAATGCGGTACGGTCGACAACGTTCATAACGGACAGCTCTGTAACATCAATAACACTTGAATTTAACTGTTATGCATAAGATTTCACTTTGCTAGGTGTAATATATATTTTAAAATTAATTCAAATTTTCATTCTCACAAATAATTGTTTGGTCACATGAGGTTGGCACAGGTAACCATGGTTGCACGTCTCCAACCGGCAAGGAGGCTCTCAGGAGATGAAGAAATAAACTACTGCTCAATGCATCTGAAAAGATACATACTACTGTTTATTCACACAAAAATATGAACGATAGTACACATATTGGGTATGTAGTGCCTAGTATGCGATTTCAGACGCAGCCTGTTTCTTTTCAGCAGGTTTCAACAGGCTTTTCATGCATGACCTTTGCACTTTCACACTACGTAAAGAGGTTGCTGTTTGTCTTTGCTGTTGTTAGGACGCTATAAAACCATACTGATGGACTATTGTCATGTAAATACAGGCTGCTGGTGGTCTATTGTCTATGGTGTCATAATGTCAGATTCTGGACAGACATTGTATTTATTTAAGTAAATGTTCTTAAATGTTTAAATCATGATGCACGTGAAGTATCACAATTGCACACATTAGATATTTACATGTGTTTATATTGTGTGTGTGTATGTCCTCTTCATACATTATGTGTCAGAGATAGAAGTCAGTGATGGATGGATGTGCTTTGCTGTGTGGCATTTTAACCAGGTCTTTAGAAACAACTCTGCAGCTGCCTCCTGCTACATGGCACTGTGGGTTAAACACACACACAAACAGACACACACACACACACACACACACACACACACACACACACACACACACACACACACACACACACACACACACACACACACACACACACACACACACACACACACACGCTGCAGCCCTCCAGCTCTCCTCAGTCCAGGGGGCAGTAAAGTGGTTATCTCTCTCTCTCAGATCCTAATCTGACAGCAGCTCCTGCCTGTTGCCAGGTTACCCCTTGGGCGTCAATCTCCATTTAAATCCTCGCTGCCTCCCCGCCCACCCATCAACACCAGCCCTGTACACCCTCCACTGCCGTCCTCCACTCCCCCCCTTCTCACCCCCCACCCCTGAGGGTCCGCTCTCTCCTCCCTCACCCCTCCACCCACCCGCCCCCCCAGTCTGACTGTGACGCTGGCATCAGGCTGAATTCACACAGGGCAGCAGATGACACATGGATGCTTTGGAATCAGCTGCTATTCAGGAAAAAGTGTGTGTTTTTACGACGCAAGCTCGCATGGTGGAGTTTGTTCGACATGCCCCGCGCTGCAGGCTGTTCCCAGTGTGCTTTGGCACGGGTTCACACACAGCGTACAACCTGGTGTTGTGGAGCAGGGGGATATGGGCTGAGTGGGTTTGTTTGAGAGAAGGGCGGCAGACAGGGGGTCTGCTCGCTGCAGGAGGATGTGGGCAGAGTCTGCTCTGCTCAGACAGATGAGGGGAAATGATGGAGAGATGGAGCGATAGGGAGTCTGATGTCTGAGGGAACGTTCTTCTCCTCCTTCTCTCTGTCCTCCCCTGGCTTGTGAATGGAGGTCCATTGTGTATGTTGGAAGAGACGTCTTGGATGTTGACCCTTACCCCGAGGTCACGAGGGGAGTTGGGCGGATGAGAGAGAGCGCATAATTGCAGCACAAACACAAAGACGAACCCACTGAGAGGCCCAGCCGTTGTGCCAGTTGGACCTTCGAGAAGCCTTACAGTAGTGTGTCTGTCCACTCTGTTGGTTTGATCTATTATCTATTGTTGACTGGTTAAAGCCTGGAGGCAAAGGCAGTTATGGCATTGTTTTCCATAGAAGGAAGAAGGAAGCACACATACCTGGCGGGAAGTACAATTGGAGGTGTGTTGACTGTGTTTTAACTGTTGTGGACGAGGTTTTAGGGCTTTTCTAGGAGAGTTTGTCGCTTTATGTGGCTTAGTAGAAAGAAACATGTAAGAATTACAATGTACAAGAAAATGCTTATTCCCTTGTCCTTGTATTTTTTAAGGCTGGATAAAGATTCTCGCTTCTTAAAACACCCGCAGATAAGAGACACAGAGATAAAGGATCATCATGGTTCATGCAGGCACCTCTGAAAGGAGGGGAAGGAAGGGAGGATGTGGCGGTGGGTTCACTTTTGTCCCCCATCACTTACACTGAAGTAGCTTTAGGAGGAGATTTATTTGCCACCAGTATGGACAGGAGGAGGAACAATTACAGCAACCAATTACCCTTTCAATGTTTCATATGGACGTGTCAGTGTTGTTTTGTTGTTAAAATAGACTTGAAAAGTTTGAACCTATTCTTTAGGCTCATTGCTTATACCTGTGTGTTTAATATGTTTAATACGTGTGTATATGACATTTTACCTTATAAGCAGAGCAGTGTCCTAAATCAACTTCCCAGTATGAACATTTGATTAGCCCTCATTTAAATCATTAGGTCCTAAAAGTTGTAAAATGCACTAATAATGAGACCCGGACAGCGGCTTGAGCGAGGGCTGGGAGGCGGGGTTAAAGGAAACGCTACTGCGCCTGCTCTGTGGGCCCAATGGATGCCAAAGATCGCCAAAAGATCCGGGTACTTTATGACTAAGAAGTCGAGCCATTTTGGCTTCATGCACCACTGAGCAACTTTCATAGGAATGAAGGGGAGCCCGCCTTCAACGCTGTATCCAGTTCATTTTATACATCCATGGTCTGTCGGACGTTGCGTCAGAGACTCCTCCTGGCTCTGATTGCTTGTGTTCGTTCGGGTGCAGTGGATTCTTGCCATTCTTGCCAATACCATTAAGTACTCACAGATTATGTGTCTCATGTACTACTGTCAGGATATAGCGACAGTTTCAGCAAATATGACACATTTTATTTATTTTTTAAAAAACGTTACCATGCCAAACCCAAACTTAACCATATTTCATTGCCATAACCATGATCCCAACATTAACCCCACCATAGTTGCCTTGTGCAGATATTGTTAAAAGCGAGAATTAAAAAAAAAAAACATTGTCATTGAACACAATCATTCATTGAATCTTTCAATATCTATGTTGGTGTCTGGCAATAGGGTTGGGAATAACATACAAGGAGAGACAAAGTTGAGACAAGAGATGGGGGTGAGATTCGTGTGTGTGCCTTGCAGTGGAGTTGACACTGAGCCATCCTTGGCACTTCCAAGTTGGTGCTTGGTGCCAGGGTCCCAGAGGACCTGAGGTTTTGGGTGGAGGTGTGTGTGTGTGTGTGTGTGTGTGTGTGTGTTTGTGTGTGACTGCAGTCCAGTTGGCTCACTCCTGGTCAGTGTGTCAGTCAGCCTGTCGTGTGAGAGGGCATGCTCGGTGCATCTGAAACCTCTGGGCTGACGGCCGGCGGGCATGGCTCAGCCGCCGGTGCTCCACCTGGCTGATTGATGCGGTCCTGTTTGAAGTCCTCTCAGGGAGAATGAGCTCCATTCATAAGCTGCTGCACCCTCCACACTGCCGGCCCCACCTCTCACTGCCATCCCTCCACTCTGTTAACAGCTGAAATGCTACACGGCTCAGAGCTCATGGTAGTATGAACCTGAGGTGGACAGACAGCAATATGATAGATAGCCTCAGGATACTCTCCATCTGTGTGGAGCCTGTTGTGGCTTTAGTTTCCTGCTCTTCTGATTTGAATATACTGTACTGTAGTGTGAAGATGTGACCGTCCCTAGACCTGGGTACTGGTGACATTCACCAGAGGACTTACGACCCATCGACCACCCTACAATATTATAAGCAACATACACATATTCGTTTTTTTTAAACAGCTGATTATTTTCTCAATTAATCTATTAATTGTTTGGTTCATAAAACATATATTATACCTTTAAAGTAATAGTTTGACATTTTGGGAAGTGTGCTTTTTCTTGCCAAGAATGAGATTAAAAGATTGATACCACTCAAATGTTTGTACAGTAAATATGTAGGTTAGCTTAGCATAAAGGCTGGGAACAAGGGGATACAGCTAGCCTAATTCTGTCCAAAGCTAACAAACTCATTATTTACCTTCAGACAGAGTCAGGCTAGCTGTGTGCTCCTGTTTTAAGTCTTTATGCTAAGCTAAGCTACATATTTACTGTACAGACATGAGAGCGGTATTAATATTTCCATCTAGTTCTCTGAAAGAAAGTAAATAAGCGTATTTGACAAAATGTCCAACTATTCCTTGAAGAACAAACTTGACAATTCGTCAGTCAAGGCTCCTCACAAAAGATCTGTAATTTGTTTCCAAAAGTGGAACAAATTTCATATATGAGTATGTTTTGTATGTGTTGGCATGTGTGTGTATGTGCACACGCCTGGTCATGCGTGTGTTTCTCTTGCGTCTTTTTGTATCATGCACATATGTGAGTATGGGTCCCTGGCAATTTCTATCAGAGCGATCTGCTGTTGACAGGCAGAGCCAAGGTCAGTTCCTGGCCCTCTCACCACGCTTTGTCTGTGGGATCCCTGGAATGTGCAGGAATGTGGGCTCCGACAGGTGGAGAGGTCCTCCTCAGAGACAGACACCCAGACACAACCCCAAACCCCCCCTTCCCCCCTCTTTCTCTCCGTCGACTAGTCTTTCTGCCTCCACACTACGTACACCCTGCCTGGTCCGTCTCTTTCAAGTTCCCCCTCACACTGTGTGAAGAATGAATGTCAGGAAACCGCTCTCCTCTTTTCTCTCTGCACATGGTGAGCAGAGGAGAAAGGGAGGTAGACAAACTGGAGAGAAAAGGTTGATTTAACATGAGAACAAGAGTCCAGACATTTCCTTTTATTTATTTTTTTCCTTCCTCCTCCGTCTGATTGATTGGGTTTGGACACCATTGTCTCCGGAGATATTCCCATTCTTCTGCAGATGGACTGTCGGGGAAAACCTGGCCTCTCGTTGCCAGCGCTGGTTCATTCAGTCTACCTTCTCCAGGTTAAACTGGAAAAATAACCTGCCTCAAGTAGAGCTGGATAAAACTGAAAAAAAAAACCTTCTACTGTCAACTACCCTCATCCCGCCCATCCACCCACCACCCTCTTTCCTTCACTCAGATTGTTATCGTCAGTTAGATTATTGCTTCCTGTAGAGACCTGGAGCTCCCTCTGCTCTCAGTTTTATGTTCCTCATGTTCCTGAATGAAGCGTAAGGCCACATTATTATACACACGCAATGAGATGTACCTAGACTACATGTCAGTGTATATCTTGTTTCTTTTTATTTTTCTTATTCTCTCCATTTCTATTCTTTTACTTTATGTTGTATGTGTGGTCCTGCCTCTTAAGTTTTACTGTGGTTTTGGCCATGTCTCCGTTGAAAAAGGATTCATGGGGATTTCAAATTCAGCTTATATTAGCTAGACACCATGACAACAAACGAGTACAAAACATCGTTTACAATGCAATGATGACAAAACAATGACAACATACTGAACATTTTGCGTATAAAAAGTATTCACGCCCTTCGAAGTTTTCATGTTTTATTGAATTTAAGTAGATTAAATGACTTTGACTTAAATGACACTGATCAACAGGAAAAAGACCCTTTAATGTCAAAGTGCCGCTGGGTTGCTTGGAGTGTTCCTTTGAATGTTTTGCAACGACATGAAATGACCAAAAGTTGGACTTTCCAGAAACACATTTGTGTCCTATTAAAGGAGATATTGATAACACGGATAACATTCAGCCATTAGATGTCACATTCTCCCTCCCCCGTACAATCGCATTTACTTCACAAAGAATCGTTGCCAGGCACTTACCGTCAATCTCAGCCATTTATCAATTTTTTACACACTAACTGACGACACAGAAATACCATGTGATGCCAACCTCCAGTTATTGTTGGCTCACAAGCCTTGTTAGAAGTGGGAACCAAACGTCAGAGATAATTATTTATCTCCACAGAGATGGAGGTGGCTTAGAGGTAGAGCGGGTCGTCCACTAATCGGAAAGGTCCGCGATCGATCCCCGGCTCCTCCAGCCCACATGTCAAAGTGTCCTTGAGCAAGACTCTTAACCCCCAATTGCTCCCGAAGGCTGTGTAAATGAGCATTTAGATTAGATCCTGATGGGCAGGTTGGCACCTTGCATGGCAGCCTCTGCCATCAGTGTATGAATGTGTGTGTGAATGGGCGAATGCTGACATGTATGTAAAGAACTTTGAGTGGTCGGAAGACTAGAAAAGCGCTATATAAATGCAAGTCCATTTACCATTTATGATTAATTGAGATCATTTTTTAGAGATTTGTTTTCAATTTGACCTTAAAGGGTCTTTTTCTGTGAATCTTTGTAAAAAAAAAAAAAGCCATATTATATCTCCTCTGATTCAGGGTTAATAATAACTTCCAAGGCGAGGCACTGCAAATAACTTAGACAAAGGTAAAACATTATCAAAGATAGCACCTATATATATTTTTACACATAACCTTTGGCTTATCCAGCTGTCGTAACAAAATTAACTCCAACATAGATGGACTTCGGCAAGCATTTTTTCCTATTTTTCCATTATGCTGGGGTTTTTACAATATAAGAAATTGTGATCTCATTACAAAGATTATAGACCTCTATGCCTTATTCTTTAAGCCTTTATATTTTCCAGTAACTTTTGAGATTCTGGATACAAGTTACAGTTGTCCGTCTGTGAATTCTGTTTTCATGCAAGTTGAGTTTGAACTCCTTTTCAAATTGGACATAAAGATCACATGCTGACATACCTTGGAGCCATGTAACACACTGTGTAACTACGATGACCTGGGTTAAAGAAAAAATAATATGGAAATAAATTGTAACCACATTCAAAACAATGAATATGATGGTTATGCCATTTTCCAGTTTGCATCACATTTGTTTGATTCCAACACAAGCATTGTTTCATTTTATTTTGCGTTGACAGAGACACTAACATGAAATGTTGCCTTAAATCATCCTTTGAGCATATTTGCATTGAGATTTTAATTTTCCTACATACAGTTGCACACACACTATTCAAATATCTCATATCTACATCCTCCTCTCCGTCCTCACCCTGACTACAGTGCGGTGAACCGGCCGTCCCATTACTGCATCACTTCTGGGGTAACTGGAGCCACCCAGGCCCCTCTGACACCCACTTCAACACACTGTCCTGTAAGACTTCTGTGTCCTCTGATTAGATTTGACTCCGCAAATTGAATCTCCCTCTGAAACAAACACCCTTTCATGCACATGAGCATATACACAAACACACATGAACTGGACATTGAAACCCTACTTAGTTGATTGTTTACGCGGTGACTCTTATTCTCTGTAAAAGCTGCTAATAGGAGCAAATTACTGCCAACAACTTGGAAATATCAAGTGCCTGACTGCTCGGCTGTAATGGAGTTAACTGCTGACCAATTCAATTATGGGCCTGCAAGGGGCTCGATGGAGCCCGGGGAGGGACGGATGGGATGGAGAGAGGGGCGTGTCGGCCTCGGGGGACGGGGGGAGTGGAGGGTACCTGGCTCCTGGGCCGCTAACTGTCACTGTTGGGCTGTAATTGCATTTGGAGTGGACCATGGGGTAGAGTTGCCCCCTGCCATCCAGACTGGAGCAGGAGATGTGATCTGATCAGTATTTATTAGCAAACATAAAACAGCTGCTCAGCTCAGGGCATCTCTTATTCCCTGGCTGTCTCTAAATGACTCTTCTTTTGTCTCTCTTAAACAATTATTCCAAGTCGTCCATTAGCGCTTCCTGAGCAGCGCTGTATGAAGGATTGACATATTTCCATTTGAGAAAAGTTTGGTTGAACTAAAACGCTTAAGATGATTGAAGGTTTCATTGAGGTTAAGGACATATAACACCCTTTTGAGTCAGAGCAGTTTCAGCCATTGAGGACCGCGGCGTGTTTGTTTTTGTTCTGCTTTGTGAGAGACATTAGGCTAGTGGTGACCCGGGAGGTCAGCGAGAACACAGCTCTCAGCTCGCCGGGTCAACTTTGTTTGACGTCTGGAAATGTTCGAGCGGTAACTCAAACCAGGCCTGTTAATCAAAGCTAATGGAGGTTTGATGCCGCTGTATTTCTCCCTCTATCTCCACTTCATTTAACCTCCATTACCTCGGCCTTGTTTCTCATTCCACGTCCCTGTCCTCCCTCCCCGCCCCCCTTCTGTCTCCCTGTGGTGCTCTGTTCAACTGGCTCCATAACTGGGACTCCCCCCCTCCCTTCAGCCCCGCTCCCCTCAGGCATCCTAAACCTCATTTACACAGATATGTTTAGCCAGCACAGGAAGCAACCCGTGCCCTTAACAAAATTACGGTCCAGCCAGCGAATGAGCCGCGGGGCTGGTCTGCAGGGACCAATCATAGAGGGCCTCGGCTCTACCACTTCCTCCTTTGAAAGGAGAAAGGGGGACTCCAAACCGCCTTTTTTAATATATCCCCCCCTTTCTGTGAGACGGCTTTGGACCCGACCGAAGAGCTCACCTCTCCCGATGTGAACTAATGTACTCCATTACAGCTTTTATATGGGCTTCATGTGCAGCTTTGAACGATGTTAATGATAAGGGTAGTAATGATGGTGATGTAAATGCACTGAGTGCTGCGTTAACAGACCCAGGGTGCACGGCCGCGCTCTGATCACTATCTCTGCGGCGCCTCAGTAATTTGGCTCTGAAGTTTCGCTCTATTAATGGTACTCTGCTTTTCCTTTTTCCTCTCATATCCTTTAATTCTCCCCGTCCCTGCATTCCTCTTTATGTCTGGTGAAACTGTCTTGGTCTTTCAGGCGCAGTCTTTAAGAGATCACACTGTTTATGTAGAAATCATATCACAAATGTGTCAGAAATATTTGATATATTTCTAGTAGGGCTGTCAATCCATTAAAATATTTAATTGCGATTAATCGCATGATTGTCCATAGTTAATTGCAATTAATCGCAAATTAATCACACATTTTTTATCTGTACAAAATGTACCTTAAAGGGAGATTTGTCAAGTATTTAATGCTCTTATCAACATAGGAGTGCGCAAATATGCTGCTTTATGCAATGTATGTATATATTTATTATTGGAAATCAATTAACAACACAAAACAGTGACAAATATTGTCCAGAAACCCTCACAGGTACTGCATTTAGCATAAAAAAATATGCTCAAATCATAACATGACAAACTGCAGCCCAATAGGCAACAACAGCTGTCAGTGTGTCAGTGTGCTGACTTGACTATGACTTGCTCCAAACTGCATGTGATTATCTTAAAGTGGGCATGTCTGTAAAGGGGAGACTCGTGGGTACCCATAGAACCCATTTTCATTCACATATCTTGAGGTCAGAGGTCAAGGGACCCCTTTGAAAATAGGCATGACAGTTTTTCCTCTCCAAAATGTAGCGTAAGTTTGGAGCGTTATTTAGCCTCTTTTGCGACAAGCTAGTATGACATAGTTGGTACCAATGGATTCATTAGGTTTTCTAGTTTCATGTGATATCAGTATCTTCACTCTAGCTTTAAAACTGAGCCCGCTACAACCTACAAATTGCAAGTTGCGTTAAAGCATTAAAGAAATGATTGACGTTAACGCGTTATTATCACGTAACTATATTATATTAGCCCTAATTTCTAGGTATATAAAAACGTCTATTCAAGTGCGTCTATTTTGCATTAGCTCCTCACAGCACGCCTTAACAACCTTTACTTAAAACACTCCTTCATGCTTATTGCTGCAGGCCTGTGGCTCTGTGGGATAGAGCCTAAAGATGAGTGTCTCCCTTTGATTCCTGTTTAATATTCCAACGTTGTCTGTGGTCTCGGAAGGAGCATGAGGCCACTTAAACAAGCCCCCCTTCCCACTCCTCCCCCTTAAATCTGTTTCAGTATGCATCAGGGACTCTGGAGGGTAACCATGTGAGATATCTCTCTCTCCCTCGTTCCAATCACCTCTCCCTCCATGCCCTCTGCTCAGGTAATTAACTTCTCCCTCCCATCTCGATCCCCTCCACGCCCAGCCTCTCTCTGCTCCTTATCTGGGCTCCTTTCAGACTGTTAAAACTATCAGCCTTTTTCCCCGTCCCCCCTGTCTAATTCCTCTGACTGAAGGTGGGGAATAGGTGGAAACTAATCCAGACCTACCCTCCACCACCACCACCTTCCCATCCCGTCACTCCCCACATCCGCTCACCACCAGCTGAATCACTTTCCACCTGTTTTGTCCCTCTTTTTTAAAAGAATCAGGGCTTTTCAAAGGTTCATCTTTCTCACCTTCAGTTTGAATGGAGATTCAAGAGCCAGAGATTGGATTAATTAGACATGTTATCCTGTTTAGTGAAAGAGAGACTTGATCCATGTTCACTATATCCTGATTAGTGCCTGCACGCACACACACACACACACACACACACACACACACACACACACACACACACACACACACACACACACACACACACACTGAGGAGGTGAGGGAGCAAAGACAGGCTAAATCTTTGACTTTTGGAACTGCTAGGGATTAAAAGGAGATTGTAATTGCTTTTTCTCCCTCTCCCTCAGTTCATTTGTATTGACAACTTGTTAGTCCTCTGTCACACGGCAGAGAGCAGAGAGGTCGCAGCTCTATGAATAGAGTCGGGCCGTCACTTGACAAAGACAGAGCACGAATGAGAGGACAAGGAAGAAGCTTTTCATCTTTCCTCTAGTGAGGCTTCTTAGGCACTAATGCCAATTTATGATCTGATTCAGGGCGTCTCTAAATGGTAACGTGCACACAGTTGGCAAATGTGAATGGAAAATACAGACAGGTACAATCTTTGGCAGATAATAACAGTCATAATAACCATAGTGTGATAATGGAGAGAGAGCTCTGATTGAATGTGAGAGGAATGAAGAGGAAAGATATATTCGCTCCTGTCATGTCTTCCTTCTTTCTCTTTTCCCTCTCACTATTTATATCCCTCTCTAACAGCCCGCGACTCGTAGTGTGTGGTACTGCTCGCCGAGTCAGAGGTCAAGTGTTAAGTGTTGTGTGTGCGGTGAGGATTCGTTCCAGATCGTGTGTGGTTAACCGAGACGAGCGCTGTTAGAAAATGCACAAAATATCCAGCTTGAAGTGGATCGTAAAAGTAAAGTCAGCAGTGAGATTTCCGACAAAAGGATCAGAAATCTATGATTAATGTTTGTCGCATCAACACAAGAAATCACCATCTTAGAGGCTCTAAGATTGAGAATTTCAACAAATATAACAAAAATGATTTTTTTAAGAAGATTACCAGCTCTAGCTTTATCTAGATTAATACATTATTTCAAGAAACGTGTTAACAGTTTCAATATTTTATTTGTGTCAGTGTCGTTCTCGGAAGAAAACAGGCTTTAAAATTTAAATGATTAAAATAACAAAATAATTGGGTAAATCTTAGAGAACATTTTTTTGCAATGTGAAAGCTCCCTCTGTCAGGCGTCTCTGGTGGGCGTTCGTGAAGCTGAACCTTAGCCCTCCACCTGGGCTTTTAACATCAGCTGATCAGAGGTGCTCTCTTGATAAACACAAAACCAGAGTCTGCAGTTTCACTCTCTGCATTGTGCTTTTGATTCCACCTAAACAGCCACAAAAACAATCACGGATAGTTTCAAATTAAATGATTTCTGTCTAGAAATCCTCCGTCACGGCCGCAGCACATACATACAAGACGGTATAAATTTCTTTCCTTTATCACTCCGCTGGCTGTATCATGTTGCCGGGACAAAGCCATGCAGATTCCTCCTCCTTTTACACCTCTGTCTATAGCCAGGGACAAAGATCTGATTCACACACACCCTCTATACACTCTTCCCTCGCTTTGAGTGTTTACTGTTTCCCGCTCTACACCATGTTGGCCTCTGACTCAGCCATCGTTGCTGTTGTAGTGAAAGCTGGAGGGTTTAAGGCTGTTTGGAGCTGGAGCTGTGCAGGTGTCAGTGGGGGAGCAGGATGGAAGGAGCAAGAGAATGACTTTGATAAAAGTAGAAATGGAGAGACAGAGAGCTGTAAATGAGAGGGTGCAATAGGAGAAAGGAAAGCAGGAGATTACTCACAGTGCTTATCTCAAAGTGAAAGAAGGTTACAGTGACGAGAGGAGAGAGAAGGAGGGAGAGCCGTTGAGTGTTTTGGGCTGGTTGGTCAACGTAGTGGAGACGATGACTGCAGCTCCATATAAGACCTGGACCTCTGCTGGTGTCTGACCTCCCTGCATGAAGATGAAATATAACTGCCTTTCATCTCTCCCCATCACTCCTCCTCTCCTCCACCATCTCTTCAACCCTCTCAGAGAGGCGGTTGTTTGTAACAGAAGAGCACGAGTACGCAGAGTTGGGGTTTGACCACTAGTGGCGCTATGGAGACGTGCATTAGGACGCACACCTATGAGGGCAACATGATGCACATTCCTGCAACAGGTTGTTTTTTTCATTCAAGACATTTTGACGTTTCACATAAGGAAAAGCACAGGTGTACATAATGAAATTAATGATGGCTGAATTCCATTTAGCTGCTTCAGTTTCAGGGTCCTGGAATTGTGCATGCTAGCTCACTGTCACTCTGTCAAAGCTAGAAACTTGTGAGCTTGCCAGGCAACCAGCTCAGAAGAAATAGTCCGGCACATAAACCCCCGTAAAACTACAATATGTAGTTTTTTACACTTTGGTTTTTGTACACATTAAACAAACGAGCTATATCGTGTTAATTAATGAGCTTTAGAAGTGCTTGTACAATCAGATTTTATTACCATTGAACAGGCTATAGCTGGCTATGCTGGTCAACCTTTTCATCTCACCGCATCAGAAAGAGAGTGAATAAGCACATTTTCAAAATGTCAAACTATTCCTTTAACATGGATGAGGATAGTGCAGGTTTCAATATATAAAAAAAAAAAAATCGTTTTTGCAAGTGTTTCTCAGGCCTCAAGGATGCACACAATACATTTTAACACTGAATAACAATTTAATCATGTGTTGAATAAAAGCATCCTTTAATGACTAAAAGCCAAATGTAACTATATTAGGAATTTGTTAGTGTTCACAGCTGTAATTCTACATCTTTGTCATGTTTCCTCTCACTGAAATTAGGGCCGTCACAATATCATATTTACCCCTAACTGAAATGGGTTCAATCACTCTGTATTCCCGTCCCCCATTACTCCCCACCTCTACTCAGTCTTAGAAGCAGCCCGGTCTAAGATTACCCACCATACCCCAGCAGCTTTGTTGGCATGACAAAGAGCGGAGCGAGCACTCAAATGACAAACTATGGAGTTGCATAAAACAACCACCACCCCTATATAGAGGCACACAAACAGGCAGTCATGTAACGCGCCCACTATATACTTTCTCTTTGTACCAGGTGTGCTGTTCTGCTCTTCTTCTTCTTTGTTTGTTGTTATACACCCTCTCCCTCCTCACAATCTGCACCACTATCTTCCCCAGCTCCTTTCCTCGGCATACTGAGTCGACCATCATCTTCCTCGCTGTGCTGCATCCACTTCTTCTTCATCTCATTGTTTTCGTTGGGTACATCCTCTAGATTTGCACGGTCCTATTTGATGTCTATCTTCTTTCTTTTCATTAGTAGGTTGTTATTGTGTACTGTAGTATACAATGTAATTTCTCACAAGATACAACTATAAGATGCAGTCTGTTGTATTTAGTGTTAAAATATGTTAACAAAAACACTGTCTATGGGACTGTTTAAGGGCGTCGGAGTAATTTAAATGCAGCCTCCATCACTCACTCGCTATGTGACAGATGCTACAAAGTGCCGTTACAAGCAGCTCCCAGGGGAGAGAACAGATAACAGTGCAGGATTCAGCAGGAAGGGGGAGTAATGGGATGCATGGGGTCGGTGGAAGATACGATTTCTGTGTCAATCAACCACAAGCCTTGCAGAAGGTATGACTGGCACAATCCGATTTTATTTTACTCAACATTACAATGGCCACTTAGCACATACCATGAAGAAATAGAAAGATTTTGGTGACATAGACGAGGGCAGCTGTAGTAATGTGTTTTGGATAGGTCCTCTGCTGGGTCTGTTTCATTGTGTCTAACTGGATTAGGATGGACAGATAGAGATGGAACCAGCAGGGAAATAATGGCATTAGTACCTGCACACTGAGCACTAGTGATCCGTCGTCAATCCAAACCCACTCGGCCATGATTGACTAGTGATAAAGACTTTAAAATGAAGAGCACTTTGCCCTCCATGTGATAACCAGACATTTTAAGACGGAGCATTCACAATCTAACGGACAGAGTAGCTACACTTTACATGTATTAGCATCGGTTGCTTTTAATGGTTTTGGTCATTGTAAATCAATCAGATGGAATCTCGTCGTAAACCAGCTTTCCATTGACCATCTTTGTTTCGAGCAGCACAATAAGAAGTGACTGACTGACTGGAACGTGTTCAGCGGGGAGCGTTGCTTTGTATCTTTGTTCCCAGAATAATCGGTGACGGTGGCCGTTTCCTATAAGTCAGCCAGAAATCCCCCTGTAAAAAGTAGAAATACCAGACACGAGAAAAGATAACAGAATGTAACGGTAATAGTGAATTTGTGAGCCGTAATCTGCCGGGGATCTCCATTAAGTGGCAGCGAGCAGAGAGCCAGTCTGATAACCTTGCTGTCTGGGAGCCTGCACTATCTGTTAAAAGAAGACATCATTGGATTAAGGATACCCTCCCACAACCCAAAACATCTGATCTCTAACTGATACATGCCATTATTAATTACTAAGTGAAGTTACAGCTGGACAGATGGTAAAACGGTCATTAGACGTTATCCCAGGCACATTTTAAAGTCTTACAGTAACCCCCACTTCTATACTTCATTTTAGATACTCTTATGCTTTTCAAAGGATGAAAATGGCAGAAGGCTGTGTGCAAATACTTCACACAGTCCTGTCTGTGAGTTTCACTGTAATGGACATTCATGAATGATCTGATGGCTGTTGCAGTTATTCATTGCATGTAGATAACGATTATGTGCAACATAGTGGCAGTATGAGTTCAGTTGTTGTTATAATATATTGTCTGCACAGTCAGACAATATATTTAAGACACTTGGAACAATTTCTTGGCATAAAAGACACTGCTTCACAAAGCAAAAATAGCGCAAAGGAGTAAAGGGGCTTTCACACCGCCATCCGGTAACTCACTGCCTCCAGTCATTTCAGTGAGGGGAAGGTGGCAGAAAGGAAGCAGTTTGGATCACAGCGGTACAGTAGGGGCATGAAGTGGTTGCTGCCCACGTGAGCGCACACAGATTTTGCTCTGCTGCAGAGAGTTCACTGTGCTGAACTACTACTGTTACCGCCTGGTAGTGTTGTCACGATACTGGAATTTCTAAATTCGATAAAATACCTTGAAAAATATCGTTTTTCGATACCATTTTCGATACCACGGGGAAAAATTGACACAATATTGAGGGCATGAAATTTTTAATTTTGTTAAAAGATAGCAGTGTGTGTCAACTGGCTGTCGGAGAGAAGAGAGAGCAGAAAGTATCAATACTGTGGAAAATGAGTATTGAAACGGTTTCAAATAATCAGTATTGATACGTAGCAGTACTTCGATATTTCTGACAACACTACCGGACCTGTAAAATAAAGTGTTACCGAAAAAGTAAAATAAAACATGAAATAACGTAACGCATAACTAGACAAATAAATAACAAGACTAGGAGTCTACAGCCGTGCTAGCTGCTCTGTGAGATAAATGCTAACATTAGCATGCTAAAGCCACGAAGTTCTGTTTATACTGTCCGCTTGGAGGACGCATTCCACACATGCGCAGTAGATCACTACACTACCACTTGTAGCTTAAGTGGCTGCGCGGTCTACAAATTCGCGGATACGCTGACCTGCTGCCTGCGGTCTGTGATCCACTGACAGGTGGAGACTGGGACAGTGAGCTGGGTGAGTTTGGTGTGAAGGATGTCTGGGATGATGGTGTTGAACATCGAACTGAAGTCCACAAACAGGATCCTTGCGTAAGTCCCTGCGGAGTTGAGGTGTTGCAGGATGTAGTGTAGTTCCATGTTGACTTCCTCATCCACTGATCTGTTTGGTAGGAAACCTGCAGGAGGTCCAATAAAATAATAAGACAATAATACATAATAGCAAATAATAAGATGAAAAGAATGATCCAGACATCATCGCAGCATTGTTTAGATTTATGCAATTCTGAATCTAATTCTGCATTTCTGATAGTAGCACTAATATGAAAATCATCCTAAATAAGGACTATTTTTGTATGCACTTTATCTGCAGGATTGCTCATTAGCTTTTATACCGTGGCTGTCAGTCTATACAAAGAATTGAGCTGCTGTATGAGTGCCAGATGTATGCAGGACTGGAGATGGGCAGTGACAGAGAACAAACAGACAGCAGAAGATGATTGATCAAAATAAAGTTTGGGGGAGAAAAGGAAAATGTCAACATGACAGCTGACTTCAGGATGGACGACGATGTAATCTCTCATTGAAGCTTTACAAATGAACACACCAAGCGTACCGAGTAACAAATGTGATCTGGCAGATTTGTTTTTTTATTCCCCAATATTACGTCTTTGAAATTTGATTGATATTAGTATAAGTGAGTAATAATGTGCTGCTGGTATCAAAGCTGTTGCCTCAGTGTTGTTTGAAAGGAAGCGTGCTGGCATGAATGAAGATGTCTGAATGCAGGGAGGGAGAAAGCGAGAGCATTAACACAGTGGAAGTGGCGCTGTTCATTTGTCAGGAGATGGATTGCAGCCATTGAGAGGAAAAGCTTTTAATTTGGCTCTGGTGTGGTAATTAGGTTTCAATTCGCTGCGCTCACTAAGAGGAATGGGGAGGGTAATGAAGTTAGTCATCTTACTGTGTGTGTTTAGAGAGGGAGGAAGAGAGGAGGGGGGGTTAAGTATGCACAGTCTACAGTTTTCAGTGGCTCCGTCTACCTCTCATACTCTAATTCATTGTGTAATGCTGTTTATTGCATTTATCACAGTGCATTTATGCATTAGTTAAGTGGCCCCGGCACATTACTGTAATGGGGGAAACCATGAAAACACACTGAAACCTGATCCACCGCCTCTCTGCTGCTCCCTCCGTTCTATCTTAATAACGTCTCTCTTTACGCCGTAGAAAATATTTTTCTTCTGTCTCGCATATTCGCCGTCATTTCCCAAATGTCTCCTTCCCCTGATCTCCTTGTTCCTACGTCTGAACTGAGCTGATGTCACTAATGGCTGCAGAAAGGACAGAACATGGGAATCTCAGGTTACATGACCTGAGAAAAAGAGGAGAGAAGGGAATAGTAGTAGTAGATAGAAGACACGGACGTGAGAGAAAAGGAAGTGCATATTGGTGTGTAGTGTGTAGCCTACATGTGTTGTCACAAGTAAAAGTCCTGCATTCAAAATCTTACTGAAGTAAAAGTACAAAAGTATTAGCATCAAAATATACTTTAAATACAAAAAGTAAAAGTACTCATTTTGCAGAATTCCCCATATCAGAATAATATATATTATATTGTTGTATTATAATTATTGATGCATTAATGTGTTCATCACTTTAATGTTGCAGCTGTTAAAGGTGGTGCTCATTTTAATTACTTGCTGGGTAGTTAAATCTATAATAATACATCATCATTTATTAGTTGATTATATTTTGTACTAATAATCTGAATCTGTAAAGTAACTAATGTTGTCAGATAAATGTAGTGTAGAGTAAAAAGTCTCAAGTACTCAAGTAAAGTAGAAGTACCTCAAAATTCTACTTAAATACAGTACAGAAAGTAACTTGGTTACTTTCCACTAGCGGTTGTCGGTACAGGAGGAAAATGACACCGAAAAAAATTAAATTATTGTATTGAATAAAGACCAGTGGGGAAAATAAAGATAATAATAAAAGTATGTCTTATGTATAAATTATGTGCTCACCGTCATGTGAAAATTAGCCTCGGGTTGTTTTCTTATCTCATTTGTGTCCTTGGCATGTCTGTTAACTGTATGTGCTTAAGTGCTTTTGTGTGTCTGTGCTCACTTATGCTTTATGTGTGTGTGTGTGTGTTTGTATATTTGGCAGTGGGCACAGTAGCCATGTGACGACCCCTGCGTGACCCCTGAGAAGCGTGTAGGCGCCGGGTTCAGTCTGACTCTTGTCACATGATCCCCTGCTGCCCTCCCTCTCAATTCACAATGGAGTATTAATCTGAACAGCACATGCACACACACGCAACTCAAAAACAGTCACAGATACACACACACACACACACACACACACACACACACAAATAAACACTTTCTTTGTCTCCAAGTGCAGCGTTTTATGAATATGGAGAATAATCAATATTTCACATAATCATCGTCATGCATCCTCTTCATTTATTCCCTGATCTGTCTCTGATCTATCAGGGCAGAGGCATGTGTCCTGATTGCTGACAACTTTTTTTATTTAATTTTTTTATATCCGTGCACTCTTCGTCCTCACAGCACTGCCTTCTATTTTTTATTTTTTTAACCCTGTTGTCTTCACTCTTTCCTCTTTCCTCCTGCCTGCTGACTCTCCCTCTCGCTGGTTTGTCATTAAGGGATTAGTGGGGTGAGAGATGGATGAGGTGGCCTGAGGTGGAGCTCGGTATTGTGTTAATAGAGGACGCGTGCCTTCTGTCAGTCATGTCACTACTTCTTTTTTTGCCCAACTGGAATCAAAGCCCTCTGTAGCATTTTATTTTTCAAATCATTATTTCCCCAACTGGCTGATACAAGTTAATATTAGCCGAGCAGAGCTGACTTCCTCTTACCTCTCCCGTCTCTCCCACGGTTGGGGCCCAGGGCCTCCAGCCTCCCAGCATCCTTGGTGTGTGGGCTGACTCCAGCTCGGCTTCCTGTTATAGAAATTCGCGGAACCACGTTCCCCACACACACACACACACACACACACACACACACACACACACACACACACACACACACACACACACACACACACACACACACACACACACACACACACACACACACAGACACACACACAGACACACACACCGTCAGCAGCCCTGCAGCCATCTGTAGGTGAGTGTGTGTGTGTGTGTGTGTGTGTGTGTGTGTGTGTGTGTGTGTGTGTGTGTGTGTGTGTGTGTGAGTCTGTGATATAATGTATGTGTGCTGCTTGCTCACAATAGAGTCAGAACAAGACCGGACAAAATGGAGAATGAAAGGTGAACGGCTGGTGTATTGTCACAGCATACACATGCACAAGATATCTCAAAAATATCACCATAACAGAAAGAAATTGTACTGCAACATGGCTCAAATTTTATTAGTGTAGCTCTGACAATAGACGTGTTTCCATTCAGTTGTCAAACGAATTTTAGGCAAACTTTTGAAATGTCGCAAAACGCGAATTAGGCCCATTTCCATCAACTGGTTTGGAGCGAATAAACTCGGCTACAGCATAGTTTGGTCAGAAGCTGGCGTTAATGGCTTGCATGGCTGTAATCCGCTAGTAAACAGAGTAGAAGAAGTAGAGGTTGCGAACCAGAAACAGAACAAGTCGGCTTGGCCGTCTAACCATCTATGAGAGAATAATGGAGAGACATCTTCAGGAATTTGTTTCAATTGGGCAATTTTTAATTGCTCTTTCATGTCAGTTTAAACTGGCCATTTCTCTGGAGACGAAGACAAGCGTTCATTCGTTATGACAATATCCCAGAAGATGCCGACAGCGGAAACAGCTGCTCGGTCGTGAGTTAAATGGTCGCTATGTCACAATTTATTCGGCAAAGGCGTTTCCATAACACATTCAGCGCATCAACTCTTTTTCGACAAAGGCAAAAACCGACTCAAGTGAGGGTAAAAACTTTCTGTCCTAATTGAGGAAGTTTTATTGAATTTTGCCGTTTCCATACAGCTTTTCTATTGCGAAACTTCAAAATGCGAATACAAATATGTGAATGGAAACACGGCTATTGACAGACAGTGAAAATTAAAGTCAGGGGTGGAAAGAGTGCAAGAATATCCTACCGCCATTTAACTTAAAGCTGCACTAATCAGTATTTTATCTTCACTATGGATCAAATGACTTATGTAGATATTTATCACCCGACTCTGCAGTTCCCCTCAGCTTTACAGAGCAATTTTGTGTCTTTCAGCTCATTGTTTTGGGATCTAGCTGGTGAACAAACTGGAGAATTCATTAACTTAACAGCCACACATTTCCCTCTAGAGTTGGTGGAGACCAAAAACGGAGCTAAAAGGAGAGTGAATATTGAACTTATATTCCTCAGGTGGATACAAACACAACTCCAAATAAATGTTCATGTTGTTCTGTGTCTGCTGGATGGGTAGATAAGCAACTGTGTGCTCAAACGCTTGCCATGTCAGCTTTACTAGTTGATGATATGTCAGATGTTGTGATTACAGCTTGGTGCGATTAATGATGTCACGAGAACCGACACTTTGATACCAAGTCGATGCCAAAATTCTCAAAATGTGACGGTACTCGTTTTTCTACAGTACCTCAGGTACCGTAGGTAGGTGCCTTGGATCAGGGCTCGAGACTAACTGCGTCCCATCGTCCCGGGGAAAATGTCCCTGATAATGCCACATTGTGAACAACAGATCAGTGTTGAAATCGGCAGGAGGAGAGCTTGTTAACTTGTTAGCTTGGCAGTCCTGCTTGGCTAAATAACAGAGCTAACAGCTAAAGTATGGAGGTTGCATTGAGTTACATTATGATGACTTCAAGCCCTGTTCAGTGAAAAGAGTATTGATGATCTACTATGATATTGATTGGATTATTGGGCGAAGGTAAATTATAATATATCATGATGTGTTCAAATGTAATCTTGTAAAATTTTGTTTTTGGCGAGAAACTTGAGGCGGATCATCAGGAATTAATGATAAATTCGCAAAAAACAGTATGCAAACGGTAATAAAAGATGTATGTTGAAGTACATAGGATTTATTGTTTTGTTTTTGTTTTTTACCGTGGCATCGAATTGGTATCGAGAATCGTGGAACTTCACTGTTATTGGTATCGACTACTAAATTTCTGGTAAAAGTCAATTAAGGATGCTTTAAATATAATTCAAGTATAAGTGACATTATTTGTGTTAGATAGGTGTTACTTATGGTCACTTTGAAAGATCTACTTGTATCGTCACTGTAACTATTTTAACGTGAATACACCTTCCAATCAGTCGCTCTCCAATGCTCTCTGCTCTCAGATAACGACAACTGATGTTGACGTTTTATTAGAGATTTTCTTATGAGGGAATGAAAAGCAGGACATATGTTGTTGTGACAGACTAAGGTCCAGTAACACTGGTTTACAGGGTATCTGAGGCACTCATAGTCATGCAGGTGTAACGGGAGCACAGCGCAGTACAAGGTGTAATTTATAGGCGGAGAAGAGTGGAGAAGGTGAGCAGGGTGAGGTTTCAGAAAACCGACTAATAACCTCACAGCGTCACTCAATCCACAGCGATTGTGCCGGAGCTCCTTGGCTGCGTTGTCACGGCAATCTGAGCGGCATTGTCCTCATATGTGGCCCAGGGCAGTGGTTCACGAAGGAAGTATTTTCTTAAATGACAATAAAAAGCACAATAAGGGGGTGTAAGTGAGCGGTTTGATCATGTTTATTTCACAAAAGATCCAGTTTAGAGGAGACGGGTGGATTTCTTTACACTCTGTGGACTTGAACACGGGCCGGATGACTGTGTGAAAATCTCAGAATGAATATCTGCGTTCAAATGGTAGACGTGTGGCTGTAACTCACACGAGTGAGTTTTATTTTATACACAACAGTGGAATGATTTCTTATTGGTATGTTGTCCTATCTGTGTTTTACACTGGATGCTGTGCGTGTTGTAAAGGTCAAAGTCTCAAGCTCAGACTGATGTAACTGGCTAAGCTTGGGCCCACATTGACTCCGGGACCCTCACAATGGCCGAGGTCTGCCAGCTACACAGTAAAAACATTGTACTAAAACCAGTCTCCGAACCCCCACCCGTCTCTGGTCGTGGTGTGGCGGCACGGCGTGGAGGGAGGCCGCTCGGATGCTATCTAACTCGCTCATCAGCAGGTCCGGAGAACAAACCCGAACTTGAGTGGAGAGGAATGTGAAAAAGCTTCAGTTGCACTGAGAGCTCGTAGATTGAGGAAGAAAGAGTAAAACTTCCTGATATTTGTATGTTTCAGTAGCTGGTATCCTCCACATCTAGCTCAAATAAACTTTGGGCAAGTTTCTAACAGTACAACTTTTTAGATCATTTTTGGATCACATGAAAAATCACACTTTTATTAATGGTCAATTCAGGATTTTTTAAAAATGAGGAAAAACGCTAACATTGTGTTTAGCAAATGTTTTCCATATGAACTATTTCTTACACTACATATGTGTGCATATCTTTGATATTCAACTTGTTCTGAGTTGATAGATACCAAATACTTAGTTTCTGAGATACAGACATGTTCTTATCATATTATATTTAATATTTGGGCTAATTTTTCCTAATAGAGAGTCTATTGCAAAAACAAGGTAATACTTAATTTTACAGGTCCGCAAATGTCATGGTAATTAGATGATAATTAGCAAGTAACCTATTTGAAATTTCTTTGGAATTGGTGCCAAATTACCCCAATATTTACCTCAAAATTTATCAAAAATTACTTTATTATAAACATTATTTAATAATGATATGCTAAAATAGCATATAATGGTTAAAATAGGGCCCTTAGGCTTGAGAAGCTGCTGTGCGCTGCTCTTCATCGGAGGTGGAAAACCAAAACTAATAGAAGACACTTCTGATCAGCCACAAATCTCACCATTGTGACTTATTGTCTACACAAATGTAACCTGGTAGCTAATGTAATGATTCAGGGAGTTTTTTAAGAAATTTCAAATAAGTTATTTGCTAATTATCATCTATTTACCAGCAGACATGGAAATAAAGCATATCAATTAACTTTGTATTCTTTTCCTGGAAATGTATTAAATAAATTACCAGTTATTGGGAAATAGCGGGGTATAATCATTAAATAATGTTTATAATAAAGTA
The DNA here is from genome assembly GCA_916701645.2 of Sebastolobus alascanus. NCBI lineage: Eukaryota > Metazoa > Chordata > Actinopteri > Perciformes > Sebastidae > Sebastolobus > Sebastolobus alascanus. The sequence goes on along the minus strand of CAKAOJ020000257.1, from coordinate 581,625 downwards.
ATTTTCAATAAATTTTGAGGTAAATATTGGGGTAATTTGGCAGTAATTCCAAAGAAATTTCAAATAGGTTACTTGCTAATTATCACCTAATTACCATTAAATGCATTGACCTGTAAAATGAAGTGTTATCAAAAACAGTAGTCCCATGTGCCCTAAGACTAGATATAGTATGATAATTTCTTCACATTTGTGCTTAGGCAGGTCCAGAGAATACTCCCACCAAAGGAAATTAAAAATTTCAGTTGCGGGCACAAATGGATTAAGATTTTGGTAATGTTTAGGCACTGACAGCACGTGGTTAAGGATATGGAAACATCCTGTGTGTCTATTATGCCAAAGTCCTGCGCTTTGTACACCCACCATTCACTGAAAAAGTAGAACTTCTCTTCATATGAAAAAACATAGTTCACTCAAAACTAATAAGTCAACTAAACAAGTTGATTTGTCTCAAAACAAGTTGCACTTTTCTAGGGCTGACCCAAATACTTCGAAGCTTCGACCATTGCCATGAAGTGAATGCTTAGTTGTTGTTTTTTTGTTGTTTTTTTATATAAGTATGTAATTATAAAGTATAAATCCCAAAGTAGCTCATGACATTTCACAACATTATTTATTGTTCATATTCAACATTAGTAATTATTAGTTATTCTAAGATGGATATCGCTTTTTGTGTGAGATCCAGACAGACAGACAGACAGACAGAAAAACGTGTCATGCCGCTCTGCGAAGCTTCGAATACCTTCGAATATTTCTCACCGAAGCTTCGAAGCCCAAAAAATGGTATTCGGGACAGCCCTAACTTTTCAAATTCTCTACTTTTATGGCATTATATTTGTGTCTCTAATCTGAGCGAGCGATGGGACATTTTGTGAATAATAGCTAATACTCAAAAATAAATTTAGTGAGAATGGAGGATTTGATCAAATTCAATTATTCTTTGTTTGATAATGATTTCTCGACAAAATGTACTGTACTCCAAATGTCCCATTTTGCACTCAAATAAGAAAATAAGATACAATAACAGACAACACAGACTTGTTAAGATGGAGACCCTCACATGGCCTCGTTGGATCTCAGATGTCTGTGCATGTAGGCGTCTGTCTATGAGCGAGTGACTGGTTAATGGGGTTAAACTGTTTAGGAAACACACATTGTGTCATTGAGTTGTCGCAGCTGCAAATGCCTGAAGTGATTTCTGTCCGCTCAAAATGGCTCTTCTACAGGTGACAAAACAGCCTCATTATACCGGGGCTGTATAAAGGACAATACAACAGGGTGTCGTGGCCGCCGCAACAATAGCAGTGAAATTAAAGATGTGAAGAAGCTGTTGGAGGCCGTGTGGAAATGGTTATAGAGGGTTGTGGTGGGGTAGGGCAGGAGGAAGAGGAGGAAGAGGAGGGGGGGAGGGGGGTCTGCTGGGTTGTATACGGCACTCAAACAGCAGCAGAAGCTACAGGTGAGGCGGATCCATGTCTGTCACTCTCTTTTCTTTTTTCACTGCTTCTTTTTCTCTCGGCGCTCACATCCATGTCTCCAGTTTCTCCTGGCCCGATTTCCATCCCTTTGTCCCAGCTAAGTGTGTGAAAGTTGTGTTGTTGGGTGAATCTCCTCTTCACAGACAGAAAACCATGCTCTTATGAGACCGCTTGTATGTTTTTGATGATAAAAAGTGTGAGAAAAATAATCATTTTTATGACTTTTACAATTCTGTATGAAAGAGTAGTGAATGATAAATGGGTGGGGGAAGGGTTAAAGAGGCAAACAAATTATAAAAAAAGAGAAAAGCAATAAAAAGGGAGAGGAAATGAAAAGCAGCTTGATGGTGGAGGGTGATAGGAGGTGCACCCGTCAAAGAGGCAATCGGCTCAAATTAAAGTGAGGAAGAGAAGTGAGGAGAAAGAAAGGTGTGAAGGACAAGAAAGAGATAGCAGCAGCAGCACACATCGGGACACCTTTGCGATCAAAGTCTTATGAGGAAGAATCAAATGGATTTGTGTGTGTAATCCTGTGTATGTGTGGGTGCGTGCGTGTCCGGTTTTGCATATTTAGCTCATTATCAGTTTTGACTGCATCCTTTCCAGTGCTCTGAGTGAGATATCGGAGCTGTTATCTGCCTGGGGGAAGTGAGAGTTGCTGCAGTTGCAACATGTGAGCCGTATGCTGTGACTGGGTTCAATACTGAGCCTTTAATGCTGTTCAGTTCTGCTCAAGACAAGCTGATCACTTAAATCAACAAACATAAGCCCCGTCACACTCTTCCTTCTTTTGCAAAACTCGCTGTTATTCCTCTCACAGCTTCCCTTGTTCGTCTGTCATCACGTCTTCCCTTTTCTGGCTTTATTGTTATTTTGCGCCGCGAAAACTCTCCTGGTAGTACTTGTTTCTCTTTTTTTCGTCTTTTCATTTGTTTGTTTCTCTCCAGTAATTTGGTCCCCAGCCAAAGAGGCCCAGGCCTCTGCTCTGAGCTGTTGTGTGCTCTGCAGGTCACTGGAAGGTCAGCTGAGAGGCAACAGTAACGGCAGAGACACTTGGCCTCCAGCGTAAACCCCTAACAATGATTGTCTCCACTCTCTCAAGCGTCCCTGCTCACGGCCACCACAGGACGCTTTGATTTGTGCGAGGTACAAACTGAACTGAGTCAGAGTGTGTGTGTGTGTGTGTGTGTGTGTGTGTGTGTGTGTGCGCACCAACGTCACATTGTTGTCTATCTGTCCTCACACACACATGAAACACAATGAGGGAGATCAGCGTCTACATTGAGTGCATTGTTGCTGTGTGTGTGTCTACATGCGTGCAGTGACGCACAGATTCCCCGCTGCTTAAGTGTCCTTGAGCAAAAAACTGAATGCCAGCTGAGGTGCTGATCAGTAGCTGATTCTGACCGTTATGATTTTTGTTTTCATGACTGCCTGCTCGTACAGGCTCTGTATGGGCTCATATTATCTCTATTACCTTCATAGATGTGTTGTGCATGCTGGACTGGCAAGCCCGCTTTTCAGTTGCACTGTTCGGTTACCAAACCACGCTGTAATTCTGTATCTAACGATGCTCTCTAGGATTGTCCGGTAGAACGTCCGTATGATCTGGCTGCTCACTCCATACAGCCTCAATCGCTGTATAGCAGTAAAGTCTCTGCTGCAGTCTATTGCACAGGTTATCAGTGTCTGTTTTCAAGGGATGCAACGATCCGACTTTTTCAGTCCTGGTACCGATAGTGATACCTGAGCTTTGGGTATCGGCCGATCTGACACCAGTGTTTAATAATAAGCTGTATACCTCACTGTTTGGAAGTGACTGGGTTCATACTTTTTTTTTTTTCTTCTTTTTTGGGGGTATTTTCAAGCCTTTATTGATAGGACAGTGTGGACAGTTTAGAAAGGGGAAGAGAGAGAGGGGGCGACATGCGGAAATGGCCGCGGGTCGGATTCGAACCCGGGCCGCCGCGGTTAGGACTCAGCCTTGTTATATGGGCGCACAATCTACCAACTGAGCTATCGGGGTGCCTACTGGGATCATTCTTTTATGTGTAAGGCAACATCAGGCTTGACTTGAACATTGTTTTCCCAACTTTGTTAAGCAAAATGTAACAAATAAATACATAGATATAAATGTACTGAATTGTTATTTATTATTAAAATAATAAATCATGCACCAGCAACTTGGTAAAAAAATCTTCAAAATTAACAGGAATCACAATTCAATTGTAAACATTTTTAATGAAGCAACAAATTAGTCAAAACTTAAACAGGAATTAAAATTCCAGTATATTGTCACCGATACCCAATCCAGCTATTTGAGTCAGTATCAGCCCGACATCCGGTATCGGTATCGGTGCATTCCTAGTGTTTTCCAGCAAAGAAAGTTGTCTATGGACACCTGAATGATTGTCTGGTTTTTGATGACCACTGGCTCATGGTCAGTCACTTTCCTCAGGTCAAGGACCATTTCCTGTGTTTTGGTGACATGTAACATTATATGGTTGGTGTCACACCTCTTGATGGTGTTTATCTCATCGTGGTACACAAACGGGCCCATGCCCTTGTGGAGAGGGCTCAAAATCATCATCAGCAAATTTTATAATATAATTATTGGGGTTTATTTTCCTGCTGTCTTTATTGAACAATGTAAAGAGTAGGCCTATACTTATCCCACACAACCTTGTGGGACCCTTGTATTGCCGTGTTTGGTCTCTGACAGCGTCCCATTGACTAGGGCTGTGTACTGGCAAGAATCTGGTGATATGATGCGTATCGTCATACAGGGGTTACAATTCAATATATTGCGATATATTGTGATTTTTTAAATCTACCTTTAGGAAAATTGTCATTGTATAAAGAACACACCGCTATATGCATAAAATCTGAGTCGCCATATTGTTTTCTACCAACCAGAAGTGACACGAGAGGGTGGAGCCAAGTACAACCGAACGTTGAATAAGAAATTTTTAGGCAACCAAAATGGTAATAATGAACTTTCATGAACAGAAAACACACTGTGAAAGGGTTAAAGTTTTAAGACAAAAACACGGACAACTCCCAGACTGGACAACGCCGTATAGCGACCTGTCAATCAAAAGGTAGCCACGCCCTAAAGCATACCCTGCTTTATCGTCTATTTGACTCTAAATGGGACCATAATTTACTAAATGAACATCATGCTGTATTGAAGAAGACTTGAAACTAGCGATTGAGACCATAAACTCATGTTTACAATGTTTACTGAGGTAATAAATCAAGTGAGAAGTAGGGTCATTTTCTCATAGGCTTCACTTTTCAGACACTGGAGGTTGCCCACTGATGCGAACTTGACTTATGACAGCGGGCCTTTAGCCCCGCCTACAAGTGTGGTACACTTTTGCCTTCATGGTCTCATGACACGCAGCACAAAGTTTGGCAAATCCCGGCGTTAAGACATATATGGGCCAGCGTAGGTGCAACGTACCTGAGATGTTTTTTCCCTCCTTCCCTCTCTCCTGCCCTCCCGGCCTAGATACCCCGCCTCTCAGATTTCCTGAGGGCTGAGCCCTGGGCTTTTTGTCAACTGTGTTATAAGATAGTGGGGCCCAGACGCCCAGTCCCAGGGGCCCTAACACACAGGACACTAGCCTAGTGCCTACAGTGTAGCTCTGTGGGGCAGATGTATTTCTCCCTCTCTCCTGGACCCTCCCTCCTTCTTTCATTGGTGCAACCGGGAGAAGAAAAGAGGGGATTGTTTGGAGACAAGAGGGATGAATTTGTCTGCCTCAGACAGGAGAAGAAAGGCAGTTTGAAAGGGACTTGTCAGTGGCTGTGGATCGGGTGGTTGGAGGGTGTCCCACTTTTCATAGAGAATGCACTGTGTGTCAGCATGTTCTACCTTTTCTGCAGAGCCCGGCCTACGGTGTGTGCACGAGTGTGTTAGAGTGCACATCTGTGTGTGTCTCTGGCGTGCATCACTGCTCCAGCATCGCTACATGAGGATACATGCGCCCAGATTACTCCTATGTGTCATAGTTTATCCTCATAACTGTTTCCTGTAAGTCTTCCTTTTCCTGTTTAGAGGAAGCTTTATCTCACTTTGTAGTGTCTACTAGGGCTACAAATTACACTAGATCACACAGAGATGCGAGAAGTAGCGAGGCACGCCTGTGGAGCGGGGCTGTGTGCCTGCAACCTGGCGATCAATTGTGATTAACGAGGAAAATGTGGTCTCTCTCTCTCTCTCTCTCTCTGTCCCTCTCTCTATAGACAGTAGCCTACATGAAACTATCACGACATGAGACATGATTTCCCCCTTCCCTCTCACATACTCCGTTGCTCAGTCCAGTACAGTGCAACAGCTAACTAGCTAGCTATCCCTACCACATCTACCGGCATTAAAACAGGAAGGAAGTGGTAAAGTAGGAAAGCCTTGCCTTATGCTTGATTTCATTGGCTGCCTGGGCCAAGTTTGACATTGAAGAGTGGTGCGACTCTGCGCCTGGTGCTGAAAAGTTGGGAATCTATTAACTTTTATCCACATCTAAAAATGCTAGAAAGACAGGAACGAATGGCAGGCGCGCCATACCATAGGAAAACAATGGTTTTTTGGGCGACGCGTCTTCTTGTGACAACTCATAAGATTTTGTTGCCTAATCGATTACTTGACTTAAATGAAAGAAATGTGAAACTGAGGTTCTCCGCAAAGAATCACACAAAAGCACCTCTTTAAATCTTGTGTTGAACAGAGATGTGCTCATGAGTTTCTTATTAATAAGTCATTCAGCATGAAAAAAGCATTAAAAAAAAGACTAATCGACTGAAGAATTCTTTGTCGACTAAGACCAAAACAATCAATTAGTCGACTAATGGACTAAGAGGGGGCAGCCCTAGTGTGTATGATATGATATATACTATTTTAATGAATCTCTGTACCTTGGAGGAAACTATAACTCTGCGGCACATCTCCATGTCCACACTCATGATGAGACTCAGTGAGAGTATGTCACCCGTCTGGGGACATGAAAGTTTTGTCATTGATATGTCGTTTCTCCTCTGGGACGCAGTAGATTCGATCACATACTACTGATAGAAGCCCTCTTACTCTTTTTTTGTGCATGTTGGTCCTCTTGAGATCCCCTCAGAGACAACAACCTTTGTGTATCAAACCCAGATCTCACTGGAGCTTGTCCCAGTGGTGCAGATTGGACACATCTCACATCCCCTATAGTCCTCCAGGAGCGCAGTGTGGGATCATGTTGTTGAAAATGAAATGACCACGTCGCAGGTTTATTTGTCTCTCGGTTACCCAGGGGACAAGTGTGTAGGGACCGTGGATTTTGTTAGTAATTAGAGTCAAGAGGTGCAATGCTCCTTGACCAATCTACAATACAGCAACCTTTTTTTTTCAGAGGACAAGTAGAAGTCATTTATTTTGCTAATAAAATAAATGAAATTTCCAGTCACTACTTCCCTTAGAGTTTCAAGTTGCAGATATATGTAGTCTTTAGAATGATCATACAATATCCTAAACTTCAGCATGCACAGCGCCAGTACTGAATGTGCTGATCGAGATGTTTATACACACTGTTGCAACAGTTGTGTAGTATAATTATCTGCACGTAAAGTTAAGGATTCAGTTTAATATAGAAATGCCACAGTTTTACTAGATCAGCAAAACATTAAACACTAAAAAAATGTTGAACTGATACGATTGTTAATGGGAGCAGGGCTTTAGTTCAGCTGGACCATCCATAACAGTTAAGAAACCCTATAAAAATAATAAATGCATTTAAAACAGTTATTATTAACTAAACTATTAATATATATTTTTATAAAGTTTTATGCCAAAATGAATGTCTTGTCCCAGTTTTCATCAGTGCTTTATTTTACACTTTCTTAATTATAGAAGATTTCTTGAAAAAAACAGAATACAGAAACCTTCAGTTTTGTTCAACAGTCCACAGATTATGTCATCAAACATTTCCTAAAATTCTCCTATTGGTCACCTTTGTGATAGACAGCAGCTGGTTTGTAACATATTTATTATTTTAAAGATAGATTTCAATAATTGAAGTTACTCAGTAAATCATGATCTCTGTTAATTGAGAAAATTGTCTTGTTCTGGATGAAAATGTTTCAGTTATTACTTTCTACTCATTATGATTTAAAAAAAAAACCTGAATGTACATTTACATGTATCACACACGGTCAACCATTCAATTAAGGCTGCATTTGATCAGCAGCTCATTAATCACAGGTGACCCAATCACGATAATAATCGTTTTGACTTGACAAAACAATTATTATCAAAACTGATTTTTAAAATGTTTAGGTGACAATTTATGTACCTCAGTATTTTACAGCCGTCCTCTGTGTGACGGGAAAAATGAATGCCAAATTTGTGACATATCACTGCCCTCCCAAAACCTCTTACATGATTTAATCACTGGTTTTAAAATGATGATTAACACAACAGTCTGCATTAAAACAGACATATTACATGTTCACATTTTGAGGCCTCTATTACAAACCATCAGCAGGAAATAATTAGTTTATCAAAACAGAGATAGCGACACTTTTACATGTGAATTTGATGTTCCAACAAAATCACTGCTGTGATTTACGAAGGAAACAATGATCTCTGCAATATGAAGAACATATAGGATCATTTATACCTTGCATGTTTTACTGTATTAAAGGTTTTCTATCTACAACCAGCCAGGGAATCTACAATAGTGCTAAAATATAATTACCAGCCGCGACAGCGACGCTGCTATTGTTTTTACCTTGTGAGTCTGTGTGTGGGTCGTCATGGCAAAATGTGGTCCTGCAGATTTGAGGAAACCGCAATAGCGTCACACAACCACGTAAGATGCAGTCCCGAAACATTACAAATGTGTAGTTGAGATCAAAACGAAGGCCGAGTTTGAAGATTGGTGTGGTCCGAGCAAGGCGCCGGAAGTAGAGGGGTAGTACGTGGCCCGATTTAGAGTCGCGGCTGGTGTGTTCCCATCACAAGATGGTCTTTACTTTCGTAACTTGTGTTTGATCCTGTTTTCACCACCTCCTGTCTTTTAGTTCAGTAGATGCTCTTTGACGTACGCGACCTTAACTTCTGAGGACATAATGTGGATGAGTTGTTTTCTCCTACTTTTGGTAGACGCCCGCTCCCTTCATCATTATTAGGGCTCTGAACTGGATAAAACGCTGCTCCTTCCCCCTTTCATCTCCTTTATCGCCATCTCTCTGCTAACTCCCTCCTCTGAAGTCACTTTTGGCCTTGTTCTCGATTCCTTTAATTGAGTTTGGTAGAAAAACAAATGGTCTAAGGAGGGGGGTGCTCGTGGAAAGGTGGGAGCCATAAATCTCACTGGTGATTTAGGGTGCCCACCCAGTCCCCAAACTCCTCCTCCACAAAGGTCCTCAGAGAGGTTCACCTCCAAAAGACACTTAGCTGCTTTTTATCTCCTCTTTTATGGGGAAAATCTCGTTCTTTCGCTGTGTCATATTTTTCGGTGAGGACGTGACATTTTAAAAGGGTCTGTGAATAAGTCTGAGTGTGGTGTGGGAGGGCTGGAAGAATGACAGAGTAAGTGCTTCCAGGGTGAGAGGTCAGGGAAGTCTTGAGAGGAGGCTGCATGCTGCACTTCGGTTGACCCTTAACGGTGTGTCATCTCAAGGCCCACTGCTGTAGCCTCGGGGCAGAGACGGCAGCCTTCGGCTTTCTGAGGAACTCAAGTCTGCACACAAGACTTTGAGATAATTTTTGCGTGTTTTTACCTCATTTACTAATCGACGGTATAGTTTACATTACTGCTGATCATTTTCAAAATTATACCACACTTGTTTACCATCATTACCTGGTACATTCACAGGCTTTAAACCTGCTTGCGATAGGTAATATTTCACAGTGTATGTATTTTATTTGTGTCAGAGTTTCAGTTATCGTTGTGTGGTAATGTAGTTTAATAATGTAATATGATTTAAAAGTTTTTGCACAGCACTACCACACAGTGATAATGTTTCTTTGACCCTAAAGCAGACGTGATGTTCACTGTGATTAATTACTTATTTCAAGCTAGTTTGTAGGTTAATTATGCCTCTACGCCTCGCCGGCGTAGAGGCAGTATGTTTTCGGGTTGTCCGTCAGCCCATACTATTCTTGTGAACTAGATATCTCAGAAACGCCTTGAGGGAATTTCTTCAAATTTGGCACAAACGTCCACTAGACTCGAGGATGAACTGACTAGATTTTGGTGGTCAAAGGTCAAGGTCATTGTAACCTCACAAACACACATTTTTGTCCATAACGTGTGCAAATTATGACAATTTCACACAAATGTCTAACAGGATGAAATGATGAGGTGATGACAATTTGGACAGACATGGATGTAAAGTGCAACTTCACTGGTTGGCGGAGGCATACTACCGCAAGACGATAATTCTAGTTTTCATAACTTAGAGCGATGACTGTAACTTGTAAAGGAGGAAAATCACATTCAAAAATCTAAAAGATATGGAGCATGGTTAGCAGTGATGTAACATATAAATCATTCATAGTAAAAGGGTTCATGTGTAAAAGGAAATGTCTTATGTCACGGTAGCATCATGTAACAGATAATGAGAAGGCCAATTTCATAAGAGTATTATCCAATGAGCAGATGCGACTGGTTAAGTAATTGTGGGAACATATGGCTCAACCTGCTCAGTTTCTGTCAACAGCACTAATCTCCACCGCTCAGTGAAGTAACCTGTTTATTAGAGAGTGGTGGTTCATGTCAACAAGGGTTAGAAGGGTAACTTGAATGCATTGATACTGTACTATTGAGAATTACTGAAAAAGTTGTTCTGAAAGGAGAGGATATAAATGACTTGTTATGCAGCCGAGGAGGTTTAATGAGTGTTACAAAAGCCCCTCCATGTCCCGGTCAGACAATAATCATGATTCTTTCATAGTTTAATAAATATAAATGGCAGCTTTTATTAATGGGAAGATGTTGTAGTGTTTTTTTTTAAGTTTTGTCGAATCCCTCCAGAAGGGAAATAAGTTTTCTCAGTAGTCACTGCTAGTTTTATAGTTTCTTTATTATCAACAGTATGCAATGGCCACCAGATTTTCACCTTTTTGTAACAGGTAGCAAATAGTAAGCATGGATTCTGACTCTGGCAGGATTGTAGAAGTGTTGATCAAAAGTCATGATATAGAGGCTAATAGAAAGTTGTTCTATACAGTGTTTCCCCCTCGTTCAGCTGCAAAGATGTTCCTCAAATGGTAACATTAGCACCGCCTGAAGGTAAAGTGGCTTATACCCCAAAAACTGTTAAAGAAATAGTCATAGACATTTTCGGAGCTATGCTTTCATACTTTCTTGCCAATATTTAGATGGAAAGATTGATACCACTGTACAGTCAATATAAAGCTACTGGAAAGAGCTAGCAATAAGCTTTCCAAAGATAACAACATTCGCCTAACAGCACCTCCGAAGCGTGTCTGTTTAATCCATACAAATAATACAGTGTAAACACCATGCCTTGTGGTTTTATGGAGGTTTATGTGTTGGACTATTTCTTGGCCTGATGCAGTAACTTCTTTAACTTGCACGGCAGCCCTGATTCTTGCGATGTCACGAGACCACGCAGGATCACATATCACAAGAAAATCCATCTTGTCAAGCTTCAAGTAATGTGTTTGTGTCCGGCAAACCAGATCACGGACCAATCGGCATCCTGCGAGAAGCTAGTGGCAGCTTGGTTTAGATGTGTGAGACGGCAACTAGTGTTTCTAAACAACAATGGCGGCTCCTGAAGACGTTAGCATAAATGCTGCAATAGCATCAGTTATATCAGAACTGGAGAGTATTTCTTCATTGAAAGAAGCGCAAAGTACGGTACTGAAGGCGATGTTTTCTCTCTTCTCCCGACTGGCTTCAGCAAGAATTTGATTGACAGATGGTTCATCCAATCACCTGCCAAGTATTTTTTTGAAAGTGTCTGTCCTTTTACAATGACTACTTCTCAGATGGCTCTGTGTAACAAACCATCTGGCAGGTCAGGTTAGTAACTTCTGGGACTCCAGGAAACGGAAGGGAAGTTATAGGTGTTGGCTGTTGGATTTTATTACATTGAGACAGATGCTTTATGCTAAGCTAAGCTAAGCTAAGCTAACCGGCTGCTGGCTGTAGCTTCATATTGGTCGTACAGACACGAGAGTGGTATTAATCTTTTCATCTTGCAAGAAAGTGCATAAGCGTATTTCTGAAAATGTATCCAGAGATAAACAAGGATGCGTAGAAAGCTGCAGAGCATTTGATGCACAGAAGATAAACCTAAGATAGTTTTTATAATAGTACAAAGAAACAAAATAGCTGTTACTGACATTGTAGCTTTTAATTGTATTAATTAAACGTCTATGAAGAGGGACATTTCTATCTGTTCTGTGTGGTACCTTGTCCCAGTTTCGCATGGAGGACAGCACAATTAGCCAAATAAATTTCCGTATCTGTTCTTATTATGAAGACTTAAATATTGATTGGATATTGAATAGAAGGAGCAGATGGGATAATGAACTTGATCTCTTTATTTCTCACGAGTATAAATGTTGACCAGCTCAAAGAAAGCGCTTCAGCTAAAAATATATTCATAACTGGGATAACAGTATCCATATTATGATTCAGGTGATATGGTAAAAGAAAAGAAAGGCAGTGAAAATAAATTATCTGAATAACAATAATAATTATAATAACAATAATTATAATAAACAGTGTCAAATTAAGATTCATAAACCTTTTTTGTTTGCTTTCTTTCTTTTGTGAAAATTCCTTTAAAATTGTCCATAAGCAAAAAAAATCCAGCATATTTTCATTTAATGTTGCGAAGGTGATCTCGTCCCCTTCGGTCTCACACATTTACAATATTCACAGTTACTATAAACCTGTTCGGCACATACTGAGCCACACTGCAGTCAGTCAGGCTATCAGTGGGGACAAAACTATCAGGTGCAACGACATTTTTCGTGTTTACATGTGGGTGCCTGGCCGACGGGAAGCAGAATATCCCTCTCTGACTTCCTCCATCAAATTAGGTACCTATAGATAAGGAGTAAAAAGGTCATTTTCTCCCATGATACATCTGTTCTCCAACATACCATTGGCATAATCAATCAAGAGACAATCAAGATGAAGACACACAAACTGCATGTCTGTAACATTGCACACACTGTCCTCTAGCGAGACCCTCATCCCCGTTCGCACAACCATCTCAGGTTCCCCCAGCGTTCCTGCACTTTAACCCCTCTCAGCCCATGGCCGTCACCATGTTAGCGTGGTGCGGGTGCCCAAAGGACGGGTGTATCGGGGTGGGCGTGGGAAGCATGTGTCCAGCATGGCTGAAAGGCGGCAAGTGGCCCATGGACATGTGTCCGGCCAGGGAGCTGAAGGGAGAGCTCTTGTCGTGCAGGCTTTTGGAAAACTCCTCGTAGCTGTCGCAGCCCCGCTTGCTCTTTTTAGATTTGTTGGACATTTTTCGGTTGCGTGTCTGTATTCCCTCCTTTTTCATGGTCAGAGGCCGGTTCACCTGTTCAGAGAGGGAGAGAAGTGAGGAGGTGAGTGATCTGGTTCAAGTTTGGAGAGAAAGTTCAAACCCAGAAATTATGAATTTTATGAAAATGTCACCAAATACATTTTTTTTGTTGTGTTTGTTCTTATAGTTCTTTTGTTAAGTTTAGTAAGTCCTTAAAGGTAGGGTTGGTAAAGATTTTAGAAACATTTTTCGTTATATTAGTTGAAATTCTCACTTGACAGCTGTGAGTACTAACAATAGACATGTTTGTTGCTTAAGTTCATAATGATAACTTTGGGGGAGTGGCTTTGGAGGGAGGCCTGAAGCGTCGGACTGTCCAACTTGGCCACTTTCTCTATAGATTTTAGGTTTGCAGCTTGTGCTGCTAGCTACTTTCATTGGTAAAGAGTTGGCAACACTGGGCCCGTTTTTTTGGTTGGATCATTTTTAAAAATCTAGGGTACTCTTGCTAGTTTTTTAAGATCACCGACCCTGCCTTTAAAGGAAAAAACATATTCAATATTTTTGTTATTGTCAACAAATCCCATGAAAAGACCAAAATCGACTATGTATTAGTCCATCCCTCAATGCTTTTCTACCTTCCTGTCTGTGGGACTGTGTAAATATTTAAAAATGGGTAACAAGTGTATATAAAGGCTAAATAATTCCCTAAAACAGCTGGGCATTGTAGTTCGTAGCAAACGTTACTCAAAGAGGAGTAAAGAGTGCATTTGTTGGGGACTATTTTCAGCTGCGGATTAATACACAATTGGTTCTCTATTAAGTATATCTGGCACCAGAGCAGTGTGTGTGAAATTGTGTGGCTCATTGGTGTTTTTTAATAGTTTTTGGAGAACAATGGAGGTCTATGGCACATATAGATATAGGATAGGGATTTGTTGACAATAAGAAAAATATTGGCAGATTCATCCTTTAAAAATATGCATCCCGAGTACCTATTATATATCATGATGCCTCCCGTCTTAATGCTATTCATATGGAGCCTTGTGGCAGTCCCACTCAACAACAGTCCCACCATTGTGACTCACAAGGGGATTACGCCTACCATGGAAACAATAAAGCACGAAGAATGAAAACACCAACGAGTCCAACAGTATCTGAGAGTAAAACAGCCCTCTCTCTCTCTCTTTTCTGCCTCTCTTATCCCTCAACAATCAGTGTGACCTGCCTGCCTACTTCCCGTCTACTTGACCCTGTTGGTCCCAACTTGGTGATCAACAGTCAAAGACTTACATTATGCAGTTTATAGTAGAGGCCGCAGGCATTGCACACCGGGTCTCCATTTGCATTGCGCCGCCAGAGTGTGGTGGTGGTCGTCTGACAGTTAGCACAACAGGTGCCTGCTCGTCTGGCCGCAGACTGTGGAAAGATATTAAGCTTTGATTAGAGCTCAACAGCACGGGGCACGGGTTTAAGAATATATTTCAGTATGTACAATGTATGAGATTAATTTAACTTTCTAATCTATTGATTTAAACATTTCATGACATTAGGGCCACAACTAACGTTTATTATATCTATTAATTTAATATATTAATCGTTAGGCTTATAGATCCTCAGCAAATTGTGAAAAAATGCCTATCACAAGTTCCCGGAGACCATGATGATATTTTCAAATGTCTTGTTTTGTCGGACCAACAGTCCAGAGCCCAAAGATATTCAGTTTACTATCATATAATAGTAAGAAAAACAGAAAAGATTCTCATTTGAGAGGCTGGAACCAGTAAATCTTTGTAATTTTTGCCTTAAAAATGACTTGAACAATTAATTAATTGCGACAATTGTTGCCAATTATTTTTCTATGGAGTGAGAAATCGATTAATCAACTAAACGTTGCCGCTCTAATCGATTAATCGATTAGTTGTCAGCTAATTTTGATAACCGATTAATCGGTTCGAGTCATTTTTTAAGAAAAAAAAGTCAAAATTCTGATGATTAAAGCTTCTTAAATGTGAATATTTTCTGGTTTCTTTTCTCCTCAATGACAGTAAACTGAATATCTTTGAGTTGTGGAAAAAAGTTGTGGATGTCATCTTGGGCTTTGATTGACATTTTTCACCATTTTCTGTCATTTTATAGACAAAACAACTAATGGATTAATCTAGAAAATAATCGACAGATTAATCGACAATGAAAATAATCGTTAGTTGCAGCCCTAGTTGACATATTCAGTTACCTCCTCAATATTTTGACAGCAGATTTCCAATGAAAATGTATAAACAAGATAGGTCACATAGGGAATGTTCATTTGATACAGTAGTTTTTGTTTGTTATTACAAATGCTCAGTTCATGTGCACAAAGCTCAGTGCTGCTGAGCCCTAATAACAGCTCGTGATGATCACTCCTGATTATTTCATGCTTTTAAACTGAGTTGGTCCCGGAAATTAATACATTAATCTGCACCCTCAGTCAAAATGTTCTAATAAATGTAGTTATTGATATAATCATCATCCTAAATTCTCCATAAATACTCTAAAAGTCAAGTGGTTGGTGCCCTCATAGGTCAAACATCAGCTCCCATAACTTTCCCCAATCTTCTTTTTTTAGATGTTCACTGTGCTGTTCTTTCTCTGTGGTGGCCGGAGAGCTTGACCACCGTGGAATGAGCTCTGAGCCTGCAGTTATATAGTCAGGAGGCCTCGGGGAGGAAACAGGCGCTGGCCCCGCTGCTCTATCTGGACCGGTCACATATCCGGAGAGGAAACAACTGCAGGGGCTGCTGCCGCTGAAGCACTGCGAGCTCCGGCCGAGCCCCACGGAAACCAGGCCTGATATATGGCGCTATTATACGCTATTATAGCGAGCAGACGCTTAAATAAAACGCTCGTATATGTTGTGTGAAACAGGCAGCTGTTTCTGCAGGTCAGTAGCGATAGATTATTATAGACCTGTTTGTCACATCAGCCCGCATGCGTCAACAAACAGACTCGGATCAGGTAAAAAAATGTTTTTTTGTTTTTTTTATCTGGAACTAATCTTAATGGTTGACTCTAAATTATAATAACAATATATTCGAAAATATAATGTCTTTTTTTCGATTAGCTCCCCGGTAGCCTTTTCTCGATTGACCTACTTTTCCTGTGTGAAGTTGCGCACTTTAGTTGCGCGTTTGCACATCAGATTAAATATGCTTCTTTGATTACAAAATGCTGCTTTAATTACAGCTAATAGACGAGTGCTTTTGTTTCTATTGTCTTTGGCTTTTTCCAAGTCAATTCGTCCAGGATTCCAAAATAAAAACCATTTCCATAAGTCCTGGTTTAAAAGTCTGAGTTAATTAGGCTGCTACTGATTTAATGCGCAATGTGTGTTGACTCTGCAAATACTGTCTTCATTCCCTCCTGCTGCATCACACAAACACAACTGGTGCTTACAAGAATACACTGAGGCTGCAAATATTACTTTGAAATTATTATGAGAATGATCAAATAGTAGGAATAATTATTTTATGTCCATCATTTACTTTAGCTTCAAAATGTCAAAATGATCAAGCAATAAAATTATCTTTTATAGCGTTTATAGCATGATTGATGCTTGACTTTTAAGTATTTGATTTAATTTCACCATTAACTTTTTGACTCCCCTAACCTGGTAGTGCATTGGGTTATGTGTTTAAACCGTTTTAAAGTTCTTCGTAGGATGAGTGTGACATGAAGTTGGGGCTGCCTGGGTTGTCTGAACTAGTGGTTCCCAAAGTGGGGTCCACGGACCCCCAGTAAAAAAGAGAATCATTTATTATCACTATAAATCCCTCCATAAGTAGCATAATGACAAAATATATGACTATTTTGGTCAAGAGTTTCATCCACTTTCTATAATAAAACCTATAAAAGCAAAAAAACAATCAGATGGGGGACCCTGGGACAAAATCTTATCAAATGGGGACTAATTTGTGTCAGTTTAGGGTTTTTTGATGTGAAAACACAACTCCCAGCAACACTGATGTTTGAAGCAGTTCATGATGGGAGATAACTCCTAACAAAGCTGCACTGAGACAGACTCACTGTCCTTTACAAAAAAGCCCACAAATCTCAAAAATGTCAACTTTTCATGAGCTATAAAAACAGCCAATTTTCACATAATCTAATGGCTTTTTAATGGTTTATTATAGTTTAAGAGGGAGATTTTTTTCAACCCCAAAAATGAACATTTGATCCTTCAGTTTATTTGAAAAATTCAAAACCACCAAACTTTCAGACGCGTGGTTTTCACTGGACAAACCCTTACTTAAACACCTCGGCCTACAAATAAATAAAACGAGCTGAACCCAGCAGCGTTATGAGCCATAAAGTGTCAGCGAGATCCGGTGTTGTTTTGAGGGATGGGGTGCTGGCCCTGCTATCAGTGACAGTATCAGGAGTAGCAGTAATAATGATAAGAGAAACAACACAGATAGTCCCTCTCTGCTATAGCAGCCCGAGCATGAAGGAGCAAGAGGTGAACGAGAAGCACAATTCCTGGAAACTGATTGGGAAAATATAACTTTCCTGGAATTGTGCCTCCCCCCCCCCATCCCCTCCCTCCACCTTACACTCTTTTTATTTACTACCACCTCCAACACACACACATTCGTTCACTGCCCCTCTCTCTTTTAGACTCACCAGCCTGCGTTTGGGTTTGATGAGTGGTCTGTTCTGGCCGTTCATCTTGTGGTAGAGCCCGCAGGCGTTGCACAGGTAGTGTCCGGTGCTGTCACGTCTCCACAGAGGTGTAGACGTGGCGCCGCAGTTTACACACTCACGGCCCTCTGAAGAAGAACACACAGTGACAGTTTCTCAAATTTGATACCTGGCAACTTGCTTGTTACTTGCTGCTTGTTGATGTAGCTTTTTTTTGTTAAATATGATGATTGTGTTTATGGTCACTAAACTATAAGATACTGTATTATGTTTATAATCTTTTCTAATTAACATTTTCTAAATTAATAATGTGTGCATGCATGGGCATTTATGTGTGCACATCAGATTATAAGCAGTGCATTTCCACAAACAACACCTTCAATTATAGATTTAAGTATTTAACTTTCTTATGACTCTTTGTTTGTGAGAGTAAAGAGAAAGAAACAGAGTCTGCATGTATACTAGAATATAAAATATATAAATATAAAGGGACTCTGTTACAGCTGTGCATTAGCAGAAACACAAAACAGCTAAAAGTTGAAGAAGAGTTTGCTCTACAATCAGTAAATATATTCCTTCTGTGCTGTCTAGCCTCTATTTCTTAAACATCAGTTCAACACCAATGCTTCACCTCTACAAAATATATGTAAAACATGATGGAGAATACTGTATATATTTCATTTTATAAAAGCAGAGCCACTTAGTTCCACTTTTTAAAAAAAGAAATGATGTGAGTTGAATCCCTTTCATGGTGCAAACCACAACCATTAAATCCATTTTGTTTTATAATATTTTAACTTAACAATAGCAGAAATCATCATATAACCTATAGTTATAGTCATAAAAATACATTTTGCAGCCAGTTAATATGTCATCTCTCATTTAATAAAAACAAGTTATTCAAAGTGAGTTTAGGTTACCCTGCACTAATAAACTGGTTAAACACAGTCAGGCTTAAGCCGGGAGTCTCCTAGTCTGTAATCAAATAACAATCAGGACAATGTATTAATGTCTTATGTAACAGAGAAGCGACTCGTAGCCTAAATACTGAGGTTTTTGGCTCTGAGCGCCTGCAGATCTTCCTTTCACACCTCTGGGCCGGTTCCAGTTCACTGTTCTGCTGCAGCCAGCTCAGCCATAATTACAGAGTCATGGTTAACAATAGAGGATTATCAAAGTCGCTCTGTGTAGTGCAGGCTTAGGCCTCTGCAAGCATTTAATGAAAAAATAGTATTATCGTTATTATTTATTAGGCTATTATTATTATTATTATTATTATACAATTTCCAAAATTATAAATTGATGGTGCTCAAATCATAGCTTGCACATTACAGACTGGTCATACAGAAAAAATCAAAATAAATCTGGTTACATTTGGAATATATTAAATGGCTTTTACTTGTATGTTATAATTGTAAACAGTAAATGGTTTAATATAGCAGGATAGCATGACAAAAAAAAGCTTCTCTTTAAGGTTTTTTTTAATTGGTAAATGTTCCTTTGAATAATTAATATTATTGGGTCATTAAGAGTTGTGTGATAACAATTGTATATATTATGTTGGCTAAGATTCATGAACCACTTTGATTTCAATAGGCAGTTTACATGTGTATGTTTGTGTGTGTATTATGTAACGAGATAGTGAAATTATCCTCAATTTACAGAGTAGTATATTAATTATAAATGTGGCAAATAATAACAAAACGATGCAAAGCTGCACTATATGTCAATAAACTCACCCTGGCACCTCAGATACACAACTATTATGTACAGTAGAGTGTCAAGGATATTTTAAACATGCATTAAGTTACTTTATATTTGCCTGAGAGCAACTACCTTTAGTTCTAGTTTAGTTTGACTCGCTATAGAAGAGCAGGCCTATATGATAGGGTCGTTATATAAACTCACAGACAGCTTCTGAGTCCAAATACTGTGTGAATATTTCCCAGATGTAATCTATTTGATGTTCTGAGGTGTGTTTGCATGTGGACTCACCGATGCAGGAGCGTGTTTTGCCTTTGTTCCTGCAGCTGAAGCTGGATGATGCTCCCAGCAGGCTGCCCGGGTGAAACAGGCTGCCGCCGTACTCGTGCGCCGCTGGGAGAGAGTAGGTGGGATAGGTCGGTATGGGATGGTGGGTGGAGGGGGTCTGTGCGCTCATGGAGGCCAGGCTGCTCCTCAGCGGGCTGCAGCCCTCCATCTTCATCCCCTCCGACAACGACACGTGGTATTTGATAGATTCCTTCTCGTCCATCCTGGTGGCGGAGGGAGACGCGGCCCCGAGGTCCGGCGATACGTCCTTTGGCGGCGTCGGGGGGAAAGTGTACAGATGCGGGCTGGAGTGGGACGGCGGCGTTAGCGAGGACGCGGAGACCGCGTTGGAGTTGCTGCCGCACGGGTAGACGGCGGAGAGGCCGCCGGGGGACGCGGAGCCCGGGTGGTGGAGGCTGGGCTTGCTGAAGGGGCTGACGGACCAGGCGTTGTGGTGGTGGTGGTGAGCCGACAGGGCCGCCTTCCCCCCGTCCAGCCATGAGATCCCCGGGCTGTGGATGAGATGAGTCCCCGTCAGACGAGCTGAGAGATGACACAAAAAGCAGACTATTTATTATACAGATGATGATGACAGCATTTAGAGAAACTGTGTGGTGTTTGGATGCAAAAAAAAAAGACTTGTTGATTCACTGGACACACTGGCTTGATTTAAACGTGCAAATAAAGTAATATATATTTACAAAAAATAGAGCATCATTAAACAAGTATATCCTGAACTAACATATGCATTAAAATAATAATAATTTAAAAAAAAAATGCAGTTCCTGATTGCACGAATAACCTCAAGATATTTTTTCCTGAAAGTGAATGTCTTTTATATTTTTTTAAATCACAAAAATTGTGGGCTAATGTAAAAAATGTGAAACCAGTTTATGAGACTCATCAGCCAGCAATTGTGCACAATTATTTAGTTATTATTAAGTTATTTTATTAATTTAATTAACGTTTCAAACAGCAGAAAACAGTCACATAATGTTAACTCTGATAATTGTGTTAAATAAACAAAATGACCTGACGCTTATCATAATAAAACTAAAACACGTAGAAAATTGATATTTTTTTTATAGCCTACTATAAAGCCAACTACGAGTTTGTATGTAGGCCCATTGGGTAAAGTTGCACCCTTGCGTTACTATAGCTCATCTTACCGTGCGCCTGGCTGTAGGACACTCTGGCCCTGGCGGGGTTGTGGTAGTACGGGTTTCCCTGTGAGTCCAGGTGATTAAAGAAAACATCCACCTCGTCCGGAGGCAGGAGCTGCGCCGTGGGCTCCATGTAGTTGTGCCCCAGGCCGTGGTGGTGAGAGTCCGGGTGTTGTCCGTTCAGCACGGCCGCATGGTGATGCATCCAGCGGGGCTGATCAGCCGCCACATCCATCTTTGTGGCTTCTCTGTGGCGCGCTTTAGAGTAAACGGATATCCAGGGAGAGGTCTAAAATAATAAGGTGTCCTTTACTAGATCTTCACTGTGTCCATTTACAGAAGAGCACTTTTGTTTTGGTTCCTCTGACTTTAATTCCTCTCCTCTCCTGCACATCGAGTCGAGTTTGACACTGGAAACCTGCAAACAAGCAAACAATCAGATGTTAATATTTTAAAGGCAGCATGAGGTATCTCTTAGACGCAGAGCTCCTGTGGTGCATGATGCAATTTAAGATAAAACAAATCATCTCCACCAACCATATTTACTACCACATCACTCTCCTCACTGCTCACCCACAACCCGTTTCACACTCAATAAGATGCTTCACCCAACATGACAACAGTAAGATAAACATGCCGCACCTTTTGCCCAAAGCTATTGTATCCACAGCGTCCGATCAGCTCGCTCCTCTTTGGGAAACTGCTGCAGGTCCTCTCCGGTTCTCTGCTGCTGTTTGTCAGAGTGAAGTCCGTCCACTGGGACTTAAAGCAACACGTCTAACTGTGGCTGACAGCGGGGCCAGGCTTGTCAAGCTCATGGGGCGGAGTCTCCATTAAAGCTTTGACTCAGCCAATTGTACAGCACCTCTGCAAAACCTCAGAGGCGGTTCCCCCCCACAAGATGCTAAACCCTTACGGAGAGACTGGCTGCTCGGGGCCGGGCCTATAATATTATGATTTTGTTGTACTTTATGAAATTGAATGTTTCATCACCAGTGTAATATTCCTTGAAACATAATATGATATCCATTTCAAATGAATAGGCTGTATACAAACATTTTTTTATAGCTTATTTCCCTAAAGCCTACAGTCTGTGATCAGTCTACGCTGTGACATATTTTCACTATTGCACAGCAGACAACCACAGACAAATGATTATACAAATAGATATATCTGGTAACATTTAATCAAAATAAAACCACCACTGACACATGTAAACACACCAGCGAGAACTATGTCACTATTAGGCACTTCTTTTAGTGTTAATGCATATTTTAATGTTTATCTGTAGACGATGGTTCATTAACAGTACTGTTGCACATTCACTGTCACACTCTCATCCTTTAAGGAAACTTTTATCAGTGAAATAAATGTGAAACCTAAATAAAACGCTCAAATGTTAGAGTTTTAATCTGCACGTAGGCTACACGTGTTCTTTTAATCAAACGGTTTGTGTAAAGATGAATTCACCACTGATGATATGATTTGTTGAGGGTTAATTATGCACCCACTTATTTTAGATTTGAATGGGGAAACAAGAGGTATTTAGTGTGCGTAACTGCTCAATTCTAGCCTTTTTCTTTGTTTGTTGTTGGACGTTTATTAGCTAAAAGTTCAGGATACATCTGTAAATTCTCTCTCTCTCTCTCTCTCTCTCTCTCTCTCTTTCTCGCTCTCTCTCTCTCTCGTTCTCTCTCTCTCTCCTCTCGCGCATGATTGACAGACAATAATTGGAGAGGGAGCGCGTGCAGCTCCGGCCGGCCGACACTGCCGCCTGCTTGACGCCGTTTCCTGACGTCAGTGCATCTCAGTGAAAAAAAAACAAATGAGAATCAGGACATGAACTTTTTCGAGAGAGAGAGAGAGAGAGAGAGAGAGAGAGAGAGAGAGTGAGAGAGAGAGAGAGAGAGAGTTTGACGGGGTTGCCCGGTAGTCTGCTGCACTCAATCCCAGCGGATGAACTCGAGGAAGGACACTGCAACTGATATTTACACTGTGGCAGCATTAATAATACATCAAGTACATCCTCTCTGCTGTGATTTCGAAGAACAGGCCAACAAGCACTGCGTGGCAAACTACTGCCACGGTGGACTAGACAGATTAGATTAGATTAGATTATATTAGATTAGAAAACTTAATGTCCTCAATGAGGAATTCTTTTTGCAGAAACACCCACCAGCACGTCGTTTGTTCACACTGAACTATCAAGAAAAATGTTGTCTTGGTTATCTTGCAGTCTACAGTTGATGCAGTCTGTGCTTGAACAAAATAAACTCGCTGTCCACTGTTTGTGCGAAACCTTTTAGTTGGGGTAAATTTGGAAATCCAGCAGGTCAGGTCCAGAGATGTGATGTTTTAATCTTGCTGCATTTTGGCAAAATCACTGGCAAGGCCAAAAACTTTCTGAAAATGAGTTACCAATAGGCTAGTAATCAGTGCTGGACTGGCCATCTGGCATACCGGGCGTCTTCCCGGTGGGCCAACGTCCTTTTGGGGCCGACGTATGTCCTTTTTTTTTTTTTGGCCTATAAAACAAGTAAATCGGCCCATTTCTTTTCCTTAATTGACACTGGGCTGGCCCAATCGCTCTGTGCCCGGCGGCCACAGTGAGGAGGAGAGGGAGAGAGATGAGGGAGGAGAGGGAGAGAGATGAGGGAGGGAGTGTAGAGTTTGCAGTAAGCAGTTATGTGCTAGCTGCCTGGCTCATATGTCATGAGAGATGAGCAGTGCTCGAAGTGGGCCGGTACGTAGCGGTACGCAGTATTTTAATAATTTCACTCCTTGGCGTACCGTGACTTTTTCATGCGTACCGGAGCTCCTCACAAGCTGCCGGTACTCTCCTCTGCCCTCTCCATATCAGGTTCTCTGGGAGATTCATAACGGCGCAGAGCCAGCGTATTTGCGCCGCGTGGGTTCCCGTAGGGCACGGAAGCGCCGCGCTATTAATCTCCGCTCGAGCTGAAGCCTGGCTGTTTACATCAGAAGCGCATTTCTCTGCTTCTTCTGATCCTCTGCTGTTTACTATCCATCTCTCTCTGTCTGTCTGCTTATGTGTGTCTGCCAGGGGCGGGGCCAAAGAGGGGGCCGGGGCTTGCCACCCCTGGAATCTAATGCCCCCCCCATCAGAGTCTGAATGTGATAGGTCCAATAAGACTCAACAAACATTAATGATGATCTGATGTATTACTGATATACTGTATGAGACCCAGCTGAAACTCTCAAAAAATTTTAATAAGGAATTCAGCATCACTGTTTCCTTGAACTGTAAAGCAATATAATCCTAAAAAAGGACAGCAGGGGCAAAAAAATGAATTATAATTTATGAATATTAGTTTATGCTAGATATTCACATGCAAAGTTTATGCCAGAGGGGCAAATTATTCAGTTTTCTTTCCTGAGATTTAAAGGTCAAATTAGAAGTTCAACATAAAATGCTGTTGTGGTGTACTTATTATTTTGTTATTTTCATTGTTTTAAAGTCACCAGAATTCAGGAAACAAAGTCTCTGAAACTCAAACACTCAGCCTTCAACATAACATGGTACACACAGCACAAACGGGCGGTGATGGGGCCGGTCTGGGCCAAAATGCCAGGGCCGATTTTTTGTCCCAGTCCAGCCCTGCTAGTAATACTACTATAAAAGTTATGATGGCCAACAATGATGCCCAATTTGCGAAATTGGGCATCATTGTTAATCGGTTAATCCGACTGGAAATCCTAATTTATTCTCTTTAATTACAATTTGCAGCTAAAGCTAAACTTGCAAGATGTGTGGAAGTCAGCGCACACCGAGTTATTCAGTTTAGGTGTGAGAGTGATGGAGGTGTACGGCTGCAGACTGCAGGAGATCCACCGGCTCACACAGTAACCATCGCCCTCTGCTCCTTTTCCTTATGATGTGCGGAGTGTAGCCCACTTGGATGAGCCAAAAAGGAAAACTATAACAGTGAAGGAACCACGTGACAGGATTGTAGATGACAAAAAAAGATACCAAATGTGCATGTGACATTATTAGTTTTGCAGTTGCCATAACACCCTTTACAATTTCTGCGCAAATGTAATTTTGAAAAAGTCTGATTATTATCTATCTATCTATCTATCTATCTATCTATCTATCTATCTATCTATTTATCTATCTATCTATCTATCTATCTATCTATCTATCTATCTATCTATCTATCTATCTCATAACAACTTCCCTTAATAGTCCCACTTCAAGTCCATGATAAACAGCAACTTTAGATGATTAATAAGATAAATCTGTTTGTTTTTGAATGTATGTTGACAAAAAAAGATACCTAAATAAACCAAATGTGCAGCTGACATTATTAGTTTTGCAGTTGCCATAACAACCTTTACAATTTCTACGCAAATGTTGTATTTAGACAAAGAATGTCTGATAATTATCTATCTATCTATCTATCTATCTATCTATCTATCTATCTATCTATCTATCTATCTATATCTAATCAGTTCAGTTCAATTCCAAGTGGTTTTATTGGCATGAAAGTTTCACAAAACAATGTTTCCAAAGCATCAAAATACAGAACACAAATACACAATAATATTGAATATAATGAATATTAACACAACATACAATTGTTATATATTTATGATCTAATAATCTATATCATTATCTATTAAATATAATGATCTATATCTATCTACTGTATATCTGTCTCTCTCTGGTGTTTTTTTTTTTGAACATTTAGTAAAATGTTTATTTCATAACAACTTCCCTTAATAGTCCCACTTTAAGTCCATGATAAAATGCACCTTTAGATGATTAATATATTAAGATAAATCTGTTTGTTTTTGAATGACTGAATGCTATTATTTACACAGAGGCAACCCTTCTTTCCATCAGGAGTATTATTAAAGAGGAAATCTGCCGTATAGACCGAAGAAAGAGGAACATACCGGAGGGACAAGTGTGGCAGCATTAGAGCTCATCAGCATGATAATGTGGAAATACACATGCTTTGAGTGTGAGCCCTTTTGATCTGGCGTGGCGATAAAACCTTATCGGCGGCGAACATCCACTTCCATTTTAGGATTTGACATTAATTCAATCCGCCCTCCTTTCTCTTTTTTTTTTTTTACTGCTCTTTTTCTCACAGCAGAAAGAGAGAGGTCGCAGCCTGAGAATCTCATTATAGGACTGCCATTGAAAGGAAGAGGTTTTACCTCATAATAAAGATAAAAATGAAATGTCACTATGGTATATTATACAAAAAAAACAATAGATAAGTAGGCTAATATAGGCGTTTATTAATCTTAATTAAAGCCGAATTAATTTAGTTATTATTGTTTATATTAGTAGGCTATTATTGTGTTGTTTTTTTTATTATTATTATTATTATTTTTGCTGTTGTTTTGTATCAAAATAGTAATTTTCTGCACTGAGAGCTCCATACATTGACGCGTGTGTGTGTGTGTGTGTGTGTGTGTGTGTGTGTGTGTGTGCGTGTGCGTGTCCCCAGATTGAAAGAGAAATCCAATGCTGGTAGGATCCTTGGGTCCCACTGATTATAACCCATCCCGGGGTAATTTTTCATCGGTGCTGGCTAATCTTTGTTCTTTGTGAAGATAATAAATAGCCTAATCGTTATCAGCGAGCTGCTGGAGGTGTCGGGGAGAATGGGGGCTGATCGGCCCGGGAAATAGGCTCCAAAGTGCCGCGGAATAAATGGCATTTCTTATCTCTCTCTCCCAGATTATCGCCGCCTTTTCAAACCCGCACAACAAATACATCTAATGCGGGGAATGCATCATTTACTGGAGCAGATCTGTGTAAATGATAGATAGATAGATTAGAGAGAGAGGGGGGTGTTGGCTATTATTTACAAGTTTAATGTTCTGCATGTGCAAAGTCTTTATTCTGCGTATTTAGATTGTATAAATACAGCTCGCTTTTCCATTATTTTTAGGTTATCTGCCGGAGCCATCTGAGGTTCCGGTTCTTTGTTGCGGTATTTTATTTCTTTCATGTTGGATTTTGCTGGATACGAGTTAAACAGACGCAGCCGCGTCCACCCAGGGAGGAAAATATATTTGAATAATGTTTTCATGTGTTGTAAATTTTGCACACAAAAAAAAGAAAAAGAAAATGTGAGCAAATATAAAACCACGGGTGTAAAGCGGTCTGTTTACAAACAGGCCATAGATTCACTTGATATTTGAAACTCATATGCCAGAAGTATGGGGTTGGTTTTATTTGCACTTTATATTTTTTATTGTTATCTAAATCTTACAGCACTTTATGTGGTTGTTTGGTTGCAATCCTGATGCATTGTGTTCCTTTAAATAATGAAAACAACTAGTGAAGATGATTTGATAAGACCAAAGTCAAATTTGACCAAAGTCTTATTATAACCCTCCTATTTTAACAAACTATTTAATAATTTCCTCAAAACATCTAGACCAAATTTCAGTGAATGGAAATGGGAAACTTTAATTTCAGGTTTGCCTTGACTTAAAACACAAAGAAATAAACTAAGAATTAAAAACACTTTATGAATAAGGTGAACATGTTGATAAAAATACTTTTTATCCATCACAAAAGTTGTATTTGCATGCTTCACACAAATATATATATATATATATATATATATATATATATATATATATATATAAAAAAAATCAGTGTCCCTTTAGGCCCAAAGAATGAGGAGGAACCTATTTATTGTAGTGTTGAAGCATTGTGCATGGTGAGTGTGTGGGGAGTGACCAGTTATGGCAGAAAAGGTATTTTTCCATTATATACAAACTGGATGCTTAATAACTTGGCAGCTGCAGCAGCCCTGGGTGCTGCTGATGGTCTCCAGGGTAACAGAGATAACAGCACAGTCATTTTCCATATCTTACAGTCTATTATATTCAAGGATTAGTTCTCCTTCCAGAAAAGGTCAAACATAAAGTCAAGCCAACCAGGAGTGCTCCTCCTCCCCTCCTCCTCCTCCTCTTCCTCCTTACAGTGACAGAGCATTTCACATTTTTTCATATTATCTGGTTAAACCAGTGTGGTGACCTTTGCTGACATGCTTTGGTAGATGCAAACCTCCCACAGCTGACAACAAACCTCCCTGAATTATTTTCCTTTTATAATATAAGGACTCGTGTTTGTGGTGAGCTGTGATTTTCTTTGGTTAACCATCACTCTGCACTATAATTATATTTTTCTGTTGTGCCTTATCCATCTAAAATCATAGTTCTTCCCCTCTTTTATTCACGGTGACACAAACATTTCTTTCTCTTGACTCAAGAGACAAAAACAAAGATTAGATTATATAATACCTGGGATAGCAGCCTGATAGTCCAGGGGCCGTATTTGAGTTTGGAGAAAGTCCTAAAATTACAGGGTGTGTCAGTCCTAACTTTATGACTCCTATAGTTTTTGATCTTAGAGTAATTCACAAAGTATTTTAGTAAAAGTAGCTCCTAAGTCTGAGAGAAGTTCAGGCAGTCCAGAGGACTCCCAAGACCTGCTCACAGTCAGTATGTGCTGCCGGTAATGTGCCTCATTGAACAAGTGTTTAAGAAAAATACAACAATAATGAACCTTTAAAAGCATATTTTGATGGCTGGTGAGTTAATAAGAATCAAATCAAGTCACCAACAAATCCAAACAATCCAATAACACCAGAGATGAGAGTTTGCTCACCGTTTCACTACTTGGACACTGAGAAAACTGTGCTAATGAACTTGAAATATTTCAGCTGTCTGTGAGAATTATTCCTGCAACCAAAAGTGTGCTCTTCATATTCACATTTGTCTGATAATTCATTGCACTTTCAAAATAGTTACCAAATAAAATAAATAAAATAAAGCTCATTTCATGGCCATCGACAGATAACCTGTAGTGTAAATGTAGAATCACCCCATCAAAGGAGGACTATTCGATTTAATTTAGTCTAATTCTAAAAAAAATAAAATCTGATTTTAAATTTAATTAGATTAAATTTGAATTAAAAATGTAAAACAATGAAATGAATATAACTTTTTTGTTGAATTTGTTTTAATTTAATTATGAATTACATTTTTATTAAAATCTTAAGTATATTTATTTGATTTGATTTGATTATAAATTTATTTAAATTTGTCATACAATTTTATTTTATTTTATTTTATTTTATTTTATTTAGTATTCACTGACTGGCTCCAACCAGTCACTGTAATGGTATTCAAAATATAATGAGTAAATTCATTCAAAACATGATGTCACCCAGAGGAGGCAGTGTTGAGGCCACATTTGAAGTGGAGTAAAGTATAAAAGTATACATTTACTCAAGTACTGTACTCATGTACAATTTTGAGTTACTTTCACTTTACTTGAGTATTTCCATTTTCTGGTACTTTGTACCTCTGCTCCACTACAATTGCGGCTGTGGCTCTGGAGGTAGAGCGGTTGTTTACTAACCAGAAGGTCGGTGGTTTGATTCCTGACCCCTGCAGTCTGCATGTCCTTGGACAAGATACTGAATCCCAAATTGCTCTCTGTGAGTGTACGTTCTGAAATGACCATTTTGCATAATGAGTTTAGTACTTTAACTTTTGCTACTTATATAATATATAATATAATATATATATATATATATAATATTTATGATAATAATTTGAATAAGTGCATTTTTGAATGCAGGACTTTTACTTGTAACACAGTATTACACAGTATTGTTGCTACTTTTTTGAATGTTTCTACGGTTGTTTTGCAATTTTTCAACATAACACAACAATCGTGCATATTCATCCCCTCCCTCCCACCCGTCCCCACAGCAGAGGTGAACATTAAAAAAAAAAAGAAGAGTGTTGGCCTTCATCAAATGCAAAATAGGTATTGGGAAAGTTCACAATACAAAAATATATGCAACAATACACATAATCCATGTATGTCACATATTGCACAGATGGAATAATCAGATCAAAGACAAAATTGTCATTGTGCAAACATGCAGAATTTCAACGCCGTCGGGCAAAAGCTGAAAGGCGTTGAGCTACAAGGCACCACATGAACATTAGGTTTTGGCAAAATAAGACATTCAACCCTATAAACCCCCAAGTCATTCCATTACAATAACAATGGGGTTGCTGCACTCAGCGCATGGACCCCTAAGAACAAAAAATAATAGTGTGTTTGCGTATGTATGAGGAACAGTCTGTCTACCTTTTATGGCTTTAGTTGTCTCCATCCTCTAGAACAACTGTTAATGTCGTCACATAGACCAGAAAAGACATCCATGTTTTTTCACAAAATTTCTCAGTGAACCTTTCAGGGAAAATATAATCTTTTCTAGCTTGATGTGATATAATACATTCTTGATCCATCTACAGTGGGTAGAATGCGATGCGTTTCCATTGAAGACGTACAAAGCGTCTAGCTAGAAGACAGGTAAAGGACGTAATTCTTCCATTAAGATACAAGTGAGTATTAGTCCTGGGTCGAGCGCTTAAGTAAAAGTTCTTCCACCCGAAGATTTTATTTTGAGTCCGGTCCGAGAGAGAGAGACCGGTCCACCACGCTCTGTGTTAAAAAATGCCACGTTTACTCTTGAGGACGGGTTGACCATGATAACTTTTACCCTGAAACTGTACTCTTTCCTTTCATTATGAACTAGTTCCATATTGTGAAAGATTGAATTATACAGTCTTCATCCTTACTCATACTACTCTCCTGTTAGAGCTGGTTTACACACATCTCACTGAAAGTTTCCAGTATTTCCAGTATCTCTTGAATGTCCCTACTTGATCTCGTACTTCCCCGTGTGTAGTCTTGAGAAGAATCTCTACAAAGTCATTAGAGGTCAGAGGTGCACTACTTCACTTCCTGCCCAGAGAGCAGCAGGAAGTGAAAGTTTACAACACCTTGTCACTAACAACCTGTCAATCAAACTCTGCTTCACTTGAGCCGTCCGGGGAGTTGTAGAATTCAAAACACCTCTTTTTTTTCTCAACCTGAGTGTTCATCAGTTTCAGACATCGTGCCTATTTTGTCTTTATGTGAATCTAGTTCCTGTGGGAGTGTGTGTGTGTGCAGGTGAGCAAGTGTGCGAAGTCAAATGTGTGTAAAAGGCAGTTACTGGTCAGGAAATATGTGCTAACTGGCCAGAGAACTGGAAAAGCTGCATATGGTCCCTTGAATTTTAATGTTTTCTGCAAACTTTTGTGCTAATTCCTTGAGTAGATATTGAAATATATCACAAGAAATGTTTGACCTACTGGAGGCGCTAGATACAAAGTCACGGGATCACTAAGGTCAATAGGATTCATTCTGAACCATGTACTAGATTTTATGGCACTCCACCAGTGGGCTACCTCCGGGTCTGAGAATTGAAGCCACTGCAGAAGTGCCTTAAACCTGCATTCGCTCTAATAGCCAGCAGGGGGCGACTCCTCTGGTTGTAAAAAGAAGTCTGATTGTATAGAAGTCTATTGGAAAATGACCCTACTTCTCACTTGATTTATTACCTCAGTAAACATTGTAAACATGAGTTTATGGTCTCAATCGCTAGTTTCAAGTCTTCTTCAATACAGCATGATGTTCATTTAGTAAATTATGGTCCCATTTAGAGTCAAATAGACCATAAAGCAGGGTATGCTTTAGGGCGTGGTTATCTTGTGATTGACAGGTCGCTACCACGGCGTTGTCCGGTCTGGGAGTTGTTCGTGTTTTCGTCTTACAACTTTAACCCTTTCAGAGTGTGTTTTCAGTTCATGAAAGTTATTTTTAACCATCTGAAAATTTCTCATTCAGCATTTGGTTGTACTTAGCTCCACCCTCTCGTGTCACTTCTGGTTGCAAAAAATAATACGGCGACGGCGAAATACCCAGATGGCGACGGCCTGAATGGCAAACTCAAAGCTTCAAAACGGCAGTCCACAAACCAATGGGTGGCGGCACGGTGACTACGTCCACTTGTTATATGTAATCCACCCAATAATTGTTGAGATATTTCAGTCTGGACAAAAGTGGTGAACTGACCGACCGACCGACCGACCGACCGACCGACCGACCGACTGACCAACCAACAACTCAGATAGACCAACACTGTCATCCAGATTATTTTAGTCCATGTTTCATAGAGAAAACTGTGTGACAGCGATGGCCTTCACCACCAACTAGAGCTAAAGCGAAGTGATGTGTCCGCACCTTAAATGACAAAGACTTTTCTGCAATATGTAAGAGCATCCGTGTGCTTTATATTGTCTCAAGGTTGAGTTTCTCTGTGTGTGTTTGTTTGTGTGTGTGAATGTGTGCATCTCTTTGCTCATTCTGTGTTTGATCCTCAGTGATTGCGAGTCTATAAATCCCCTGACTTTCCTCCTCCTCCTGTGAAGAAATGTCTGCTGCTTTGCTTAAGCTGATTCTCCAGAGCTAACCCGTCCTGCCTGTCTCATACACACACACACACACACACAAACACACACACACACACACACACACACACACACACACACACACACACACACACACACACACACACACACACACACACACAGACAGCGAATACACAGGATCTGATCTATCTCTTCCACCGCTCTGTGTTCCTCTGTCTCTCGCTCTGTTCAAGTCATGAGATTGCAGTTACAAGACGTGTGTGTGTGTGTGCTGGGGAAGAAGTGAAGTGCAGTATGAAGGATGTGGTAAAGCAGCCTAATGGTCAGCTGTGTTTCTCTTCTTCTCTGTCGCCTCCTCTCTTGCACCTGCAGAGAGTCGTGGCGGAGTGACAAAACACACACACACAGTTCGTGTTTCATAATTTTTGACAGACACAGTGTGCATGTTTGTTGGTTTATTAATTGTCAAAACATTTTCCTGGTATTTCACGTGGATTACGATGAGCTGCTTCTGACCTGGTGGTTTCCTTTCATGTGTGTTTTGCGTCAGTCGGCATTATCAGATTAGATAATCCTTTGATTTCAGAAATAGAGTCTGCCTGATCAGCATTCTCCATCGCGTCACCTTTCCTCTCGCTGCAGCATTTTCTCCTTCTTCTCCTTCACATTAGAGTGACAGTTTGGTGGATTATAATGGAAAGAGTCAACAACAGAGACTCTGATACAAAAGGGAACTAAAGAGGGCAACTGATGTGATGCATCATCACCAAATATTGTCTTGGGTTTGAAGGTTTTAATCAGAATTCCTGGATATATATTTTTTATTTACATAAATAAAAATTGGTCACAAAAATATTTTAGAGTAGGCACGAATTCACTTTTAAAGCTTGTTTTTTTTACTTACACATGAGAAATAAACTCTGACATATACAGTATATAAGATGTCATGAGGACAAAAAGTCCTGATCTGCTTCCCAAAAGAGTTTTTGATGACTTGGGGGCAGCTGGACCAAGTTGTGAACACAACACTGACCTATCATCACCTTACAAAGGTGAGAATGATCAGATTTATAATGGTAGAATATGAAATTTGCAAAGAAATGCCAATAAAGATGAAACGGTGTTGCACCAGAAAGCGCTGAAAGCCTCAACAGTTGGGCTCTCCTGAGAAACGTTTAATAAGATTGTTTAAAAGAGGGCTGTCAATCGATTAAAATATTACATCGCAATTAATCGCATGATTGTCCATAGTTATCGCGATTATTCGCAAATTAATCACACATTTTTTATCCGTTCAAAATGTACCTTAAAGGGAGATTTGTCAAGTATTTAACCCTCTTATCAACATGGGAGTGGGCAAATATGCTGCTTTATGCAAATGTAGGTATATATTTATTAATGGTTATCAATTAACAACATAAAAAAATGACAAATATTTTCCAGAAACCCTCACAGGTACTGCATTTAGCATAAAAAAATGCTCAAATCATAACATGGCAAACTCTAACCCAACAGGCAACAACAGCTGTCAGTGTGTCAGTGTGCTGACTTGACTATGACTTGCCCCAAACTGCATGTGATTATCATAAAGTGGAAATGTCTGTAAAGGGGAGACTCGTGGGTACCCATAGAACCCGTTTTCATTCACATATCTTGAGGTCAGAGGTGAAGAGACCCCTTTGAAAATGGCCGTGCCAGTTTTTCCTCTCCAAAATTTTGCGCAAGTCTGGAGCGTTATCTAACCTCCTTCCCGACAAGCTAGTATGACATTGTTGGTACCAATGGATTCTTTAGGTTGTCTAGTTTCATATTATGTCAGTATCTTCTCTCTAGCTTGAGCCCGCTACAACCTCCGAAAGCTTGATTGCGTTAGCGCATTGAAGAAATGAATGGTGTTAAAACGATAAACGCGTTATTATCGTGTTAACTTTGACAGCCCTAGTTTAAAACGTTGTTATCTTGACTCTTCAAACCTTAACAACATTGTAAGGCTTCAGTGTAAACAGCTAAATTTGTGGGACAAGCCAGGTTGGATAAAGAGTGTCTGACAGCCGCCATTTACAACCACTTGGGAGAAATGAGTATATTAATATCAAGCAGACAACAGGCAGATGCTGCATTATGTGTTGATTGTTAATTCAATATTTTAGTTCATTAAAATGTCACAAAACTTCACACACAACACAACACAGCCTCTAGTGTTTCTTCACCTCCCTGAAAAAAAAAATCACTTTCTTGTGCAGATCTAGAAATGACAAGAGATGGGAGTGAGGCCTGCCACATGGCGCGCTCTGTGTCCTCCCCTCCCTCCTCTCACCTCCTCACCCCAGCTCCTCACCACATCAGGATACACTTGTTCTGGTGAATTCCGGTTTCAAACGGAACGCTGCTTTGCTCTGGTTTCTGCAGGACCAGTATTAAAAGCAGGCACACATACTGTCTCTCGGTGGTCCTGTGGTCAGGGAGGGGGAGCCTCCAACGGCCTGTTGTGCTCACACACCTTTGAAACCTCACCCGCTCCTGCTTCCTCCCCCCCCGAGCCGTCCACCCCTCCTCATCCTCATCCTCGTCAGCCCACATGCACACCCTTATCACCATGAGAGCAGATTAAAGAATGAAAAGTTCCTTCCACTGCAGGCCGCAAAGCTCTTCGCCTCCTCCCGCCTCTTTCACTCCTTCACGTCATTGATTACTTTTCTACTGTAGACACACTGATGTTGAATCTGTATAGTGAATACTCTAAATATTCTACATTAAAACTGTTGCTGTGAAGTTATAAAAAAGTCTTGAAATTTCTCAAACTCTTCTCATTGTAGTGTGTTTTTTGTCCTTTGACCTCCAACCTCAATTATGGCGCCCTAGTGTTGAAAAGAAGCACTGCAAAATGTTTTTTGGGGGTTTGAGTTGACCCTCAAGCCGCAACAAAAACTGTATTTTAACATTTTATAAATCAAATCTGTCTTGTTTGTGCAGCGGTTCTGCTACATTCATCACTCTGATGCATCAAAACCACTGAAAGAAATCACATTTTACTGAATTACGTAGCTTTAGTACACATACATATGACATCATTTACTTTCTCGCCCAGCAGTTTTCACATAAACATGACTCAATTATTGTTTTTGATTGTTTATTTTCAGATAGAGCACAATATCTATTGTTCTGTAGTTTCTATACACATGATGTTTCTGCCTCTTTGTGTTCGTGAAGGAGTTGCAGTTTCTCATGTGAAAGTGCCAGTGAGACGGA
Organism: Sebastolobus alascanus; assembly: GCA_916701645.2. Taxonomy (NCBI): domain Eukaryota; kingdom Metazoa; phylum Chordata; class Actinopteri; order Perciformes; family Sebastidae; genus Sebastolobus; species Sebastolobus alascanus. The sequence continues at coordinate 546,191 of CAKAOJ020000257.1, read as the reverse complement.
GGGGAAATCATTTCCCAGATCTCCTCTTTGCTGAGCAACATTGCCACCTGGTGTTAAACAGACAGACTGGCTCTCTTATACTGTCTCTAAAAAAAGTAAAGAATGCTGATGGGCTTCAAACGTTTTTTCTGTGAAAGCTGGATGTATTCTTGCTCTATATGAAATACCTCACCACATCTTTGTCAGCTTTTTGTCCATGCAGGTCCTCTCTGTAACTGAACTAAATCTGAGGAAGAACTGGAACTTACATTTTTACTAAAGTGATATTGCAAAGTGTAAACTGAAGTCAGACTCTGCCCTCTAGGGTCGCCGGGTGTCCCACTTTATGAAGGACTGCACAGCATTTTTATCCCTTGTCCCACATATTGACATGATGTACCACATTTTCATTGGCTCTAGTTTTCAAAAGTCAAACCACTGCAGGACAGACGCTTCTTTAAAATCTGTCTTTTATCCAATGGCTGTGAAGAAAGCAGGGAAGGCTGTCATCACGACGCTGTGTTTGCTGTCAAACTGCGCACACGTGGGTCAAGTGCAGGTTGACCTTTCACCATCTTTGCTACGCTACGCCCAACAGAGAAAAGTGCGAGTCACTGCAAAGTGACTATGCAGATTTAGGCGGAATATGCTGTGAACTTTCACAAAGAAAAGGAAGAGCAGCTACAACAAAGACTGTGGAACTACTTATAAGTATTTATAAGCCGGCGGAAGGCGATTCTCAGAGTTTTTTGTGAAATTTGCCAGTTATTGTTCAATTTCACACGAGGGGGAATATGACATGAAGCGACACAGCTCATGTGAGTCTCAAAAAGAGATGTGCAGCTCAAAAAGAGATTTGCCGATCTATGGATGCATTCGGGCAAAGCATAGAGATGTTACAAGATAAGGGGCAGAATAGAAATGTTTATAGATATTATATCAAAATTGTAGACTACCTCTCAGCCTTGGTAACATGTCCCACATCTACTGCCTTCACACGTGATATTGTCACTATTGAGGCAGATTACTGGATGATCTGTAAAGCTGATCATCATTAAAGTTGGATGGATTGGTGGATGGATATCGCCTGGATAAATACATGATGTGATCAAGAAACTAAATGTTTTACAGTGGCCATTTGGTGATTTGGCTTTTGTTCATATTATCTCTTACGTTTCTGTGACCATCATGAGTAATCAAATCAGCTTGTGCATCAAACGACAGTCAGATAAGACGATGAGTGTTCTCATCATACTCTATAAGGGCCAACAAAGTGTTATAAAGATGAGTTACGCGTCTGTTTTTAATCTGATGTCTTCTTGTGGCACACAGTAATGAGTGACACAGGTCACAGGGGGAACTTCCCTCAGAGGAGCGCGGTGTTTCTCAGAGGGATGTGCTGGCTAACCGCTGCCCAGGCTGGGCTTCCGGCCCTGGGGCAGCAGAGCCTGCCGGTACCCCTCACACCCTGCAGCAGCACCACTATCACCCCACTCCAGACACTGTGCCAGGATACTGTGGTGACACAACCCTGGGCCTCTGTTCCTCCCTTGTCAACAAGACTGATGGTGATGGATGCAGAGAGGAGTAAAGAAGAGGACACATTGATATATAAAGTGACTGTAGCTCAGAGTATGGAGAATAACATTTATTTATTTTTGAGGGGATGAATTGAGAATGAGGGAATACAATGAAAGATAAAAAGGTGAAGATGAGTAGAAAATGACACAGAGTGGGTACAAGTGATTTATTTTCACGTCAGTACTGAATTATCTTTTTTTAGGTATCAAGCGGCATTTGAGAGATTCATCATGATGAGTATTTTTCAGAGACAGAAAATGTATTTAGACCAACAGGACAATTTGTTCTCTCTAAATTGACCAAATGTTACCAGTTATATTCAGCTAAAATAAAGTTTTACTCTGACTCTCCAGTATGATCAGGAGCCACCAGGGGGCACAACATGGAGCCTTTCAACCTTTATTTTCTCCAGTAATACAACACACACACACACACACACACACACACACACACACACACACACACACACAGCCAAAATCAAATGAGAAAGCTGATATGTATAATGGCTTATATGGGTGATTGGTCTTGATTACTTATGATTAACTGTCTGCAGTGTGTGTGTTTGCATGTGTGTGTGTAAGACAGAGAAAAAGGGGAAAAGGAGCTTGCGGCTGCATAACAATAATTAGGGCGGCATGATCAAACCGTCTTCAATGACAGCCATTTTATTTCTAATGTGCACTTGTTTTAATGAAGTCAAGCGCATCATGCACCTCCTTATCTGCTGAGAGAACCACTGTGTGTGTGTGTGTGTGTGTGTGTGTGGGGGTGGGTGTGTGGGTGTGTGTGCACATGAATACGGGCATGTCCCAGTGTGTGTATAAGTAGTGTATGTGAAATACCATGGCTGGTCTGGAGTCTGCCTGCGGTGAGTCTGTGTGTTTAGATCAGAGCCCGCTGAGCCCCCTCACTGGTTAATATTAGACACCCTGCTTGTTGGAGAGACTGACAGCTCATTGTGAACGCTGCTAAAATAGGTGCAGCCATCTACGCACACACAGTGAAACACACACACTCGCTGACCAACCGTCCCCACACCACCTCCACACACACAGACACAAGCATCACACGTGCACGGCCAAAGTCAGCGCTCACACACCGACTCTAAACTCCCAGAAAAGCCTTTGTGAAGCACAGCCAGAGAGGGAGGCTCCCGCCTGACGCCAACTCCAAAAGGCAGGTGAGGCCGAGTGTGTGTTTGACTTGATAGCGGTGGGCGGAGGGCGGTTTAGAGTAAAGCTCCTAACGGTCAGCATAAGTGTGTCAGCCTTAGTCCTGGGAAAGTATGAGCAAGGTATGGTGAGAAAAAATGGCTTCTCCAAAACTGGGCTTCTCTCTGTTTAGTGTCAAACCGTGAGCTTTGGGTTTGGCTCTCTATTAATACAGTTGGAGGCAGAACACAGGGGGGGGGCCTGTGAGTAGACAGCTCACTGTCGCATAATGTTTGAATTTGAGGAGCTGTGTATCACCCAGCTGTTAGAGCCCCCTGCAGGGTCACAATGACCTCTTAACCTTTAGACATTTTCTCTCATGGCATCATCAGACCTAAAGCCCCAGACACACCAACCCGACATCAAAGAACTAGCGGCGATGAAGGTCGCTTGTTACGTCACCTCACGTCGAACACACAGCAAAGACTACAATCGACGGCCAGCTACCACGTACATTCTGCGCCTGCGTGAGAGGAAATAACTTTCCCTACCAGCAGGTGGCGGTAGTCATATTCATCATTCAGAAAGGGCCGTTGTTATGATACGTACATGAAACAAAGCAGCGTCTGCTGACCATTTTCACACCACTCTCACTCACCACTTAGCTTCATTCCAGATGGCCATGTCACTGTGAAAATATCCGTGTATTGGAATGATCAGATGAGATGAAGATGAAAAATGAGAAGAGCCTTCTGTGTTTTTCCTCTTGACTTTACTTGTTGGCTTGCTTTCCTCGCGTCCGTTTCTCTTCTCGTGCACGGATTTGTTTTACCTGAACTGCCAATCAGAGGGATTTCTCTCACCGACGGGCACCGCAGGCGATTCAACATGCTGAATCGGGCGAAAAATCTCCAACACGGACAGACTAGAGCCGACGGTGCGGGACACACCTCAAAAAACTAGGCCGACGGACGATCACCGACGGCCCAAAACAGTCCGACGGCTGACTGTCGGCTTGGTGTGTCAGGGCCTTAAAACACGTGAGCTGTTGCAGGTAGGGGCACATACAAACTTCAAGTGTTAAAGGTGCTAATTGGGAGCATTTCGATTGCCTCTCAACGGCTCTCAACATGGCAACTGCGAGCCACAGCTCGCAGCTAACAGTGCTAACAGCAATAAACAGTGCAACAGTGCGGATGGGATGGCGTTATCAGCAGTAACCGCTGTATCAGAGCAGTGCAGAGAGGCGGCCATGAGCTAGCCAGTGGAGCACGCTCACATGCACAAACATGCACTAAAAGCATGCATGGCCGGCCCGGCGATGTTAACAAAGCGAGGAGAAACTCAGATTACAACACACACAGAGGGAGAGTGACTTCATTCTCTGCTCAGGTAGACATTACCGCTCTATATCTTTACATAGCACCTTTAATCCATGTATTCTTGTAGGATCACTTTATGAACAGTTTCACCTTTAACATGTTGTATGTGAATGTTTGGCTTCACAATACAATCACCCATTACGTGTAAACAATGATTGCATGTAGACACATGTCTCACCAGGCATCCTAGCGATTAATTAAAGCACCACAAAATGTTTTTCTTAATGCACAATAAAGATACTTGAAATTAATTGCAATAACAACTCAACAAGCAGTTTTTTCACTTTCTATTTCTTTGTATCACCGCAATAGAGTAACACTATGAATATGGTTTATGCAAGAGAGAAGCCCTATAAAAAACAAAAGAGTGTAATGTGGAGTGTAGCTTCAAACAGTCTGTTAGTGAATGTTTAGAATTTTTTTTTTTTCTTGAATCTATTAGCTGCCACCCGCATGTAACTGATAAGGAACATGAAAGCTGCTCTAAGTAGAGTGATGTCCACACAGTGACTAAAAATATAACTGTGGTTGACATGATCATCTGTGAGAATTGTCACCATTATTTAGGATGTTCCAACAAAGTTCCTGGGTCTCGTCTTCATCTCCACCCTCTTGAAGGAGTAGCGTTCTCCAGTTCGTCCGTCTGTCAGGATGTACCACGTCCCCCAGTAGATCCCGTTGGTCACCCCGCTGTAGCGCCCACGGTAATACCGTCCGTTCAGGTTAGCTGCCAGGCAGGCATCGAACCACCAGCCTGCACCGTAGTACTGACCACAGTTTCCAGCCGCGTAACGGTCGTGGTCTCGGTCAGCTGTGCTGAAGGATCTGCCGTCGTGGTTGTAACGTTTGCTGTAGCTCAATGCGTTGCCTGCATCGCCAGAGTACTCCCGTGCTGTTAGACGATACCTGGAAGACAGATAAACAACATATGACACATTTGTGAGGGTTGTGCGTGAAATCCAACGCTGTGTCTCAACTTGCGTACTTCCGTACTTACACTTGCTATTTTGAGTACATAAGTTCGTCCAGACTGACAAGTATTGGAAAAGTTGGAAAAGTGGTCAAAAAATTTGTGTAGAATGCTGGACACTTCTCCCCCTCAATGGGGTGATCAATGATCGCCATCTTGGTTATATGTAGTGGAAGGGGAGGTGATGATGGCATATTTTCCACCTTGCATGAAACAGGATACATAAGCAAGTAACAGTAAAATCATGTTGTGGGAGCGAACACGAGATGTTTTGGTGGGCGACAATCGTGGCAAAATGTTGGCGGTAATGTGCGGTCCAGTTGCAAATTGCCATTAAAAAGAAGAAGACGCGGTCAAATGTTACGCTCGTCATTTCCGGTGTGCACAACAGCCGTGCTCAATTTGAGACAACACTACCCTGTAGTTGTAGTAGTGTACACAGTGTAGCCTACTGTACTACATGGAAGTGTACTAACGGGAGTATCCGAATTCAGACACAGCACAAGTCTTTATGTGTGTACTGGGAAACCAAGTGGATACACACTAAACGTGCTAAACGCGAGATAGGGAGCATATCTATTGCCTTCGCACGGCTCTCAACATGGCGACAGCTGAGCTGGCGGCTCGTAGCTAACGGTGCTAACAGCGCTAACAGTGAAAACAAAGGCAACACTGCTGACAGAGCTAACGGTGTTAACCTGAGGGGGAACCGGTGGGTGGGTACTACGTTTCCGCGACACGCCATCGGTTGGGATGGCGTTATCAGCTGTAACCGCCGTATGAGAGCAGTGCAGAGCAGCGGCCGTGAGCTAGCCAATGGGGCACGCTCACACGCAACTTCGGGCTCTCTCAGGTAGACATTACTCCTCTATATCTTTACATAGCAAATAGTTGTTTGCTGCTATATTAATGCTCTGGATATTGTGTAGAGCAACTTTAAAGACACACACAAACACACACACACACACACACACACACACACACACACACACACACACACACACACACACACACACACAACAAACCCGATCAAGCTACAACCACACAGACGCAATAAAGAAAATAAAGCAAAGAGTGTTAAACTCTTTATAAATGATAACCAAGACATTTCTTTCTAAACTGTAATTGTTGCCTATTTTCAGGGGCTTTAAGACCATTAATTCCACCCATCTAGCTGTTGCAGAAAATGTGTTTGTGCCTCTGCAGTGTGTTTCACCTCTGTGCCTCTGAGGCCACTTTGAAGTGGTTGTAGGTAGCATGGCGTTTCTGGTGGTGCCAATCCTCCAGCTCAATGCGAAGTTGATGTTGGCCCGTGGAGGTGAGGGCGTGCAGCGCCGCATTCCCCAGCCAGTGCTCTCCCTGCGGACCGCCAAAGCCCTCCCGGTATTCCTGCCATGTCCTGTTGAAGTCCAACGAGCCGTCCCGCCGATTCTGGATCACCGTCCACCCACCACCCGCCGTCTCCATGTCACATTTAGCCTGAGCCAAAACAAAGACTTTGATATTATAAAGCCTAGATTTTCCACAGATAGCATACACATCTCTAAAAGAGGAGGAATAGGGTGGGGGTCCATCTGCGTGGTTTATGAGTGTGGTGAATCTGAAATACCTCCAATGCCGGCCGGTGCAGGTCAGGCTGGATGGTGTAGATTCCATTCTCTTTGATCCCGAGCTTGTAAATCTCTGCACAGTCCTGAGGATGTAACCTCTCCAAGGGGGCAACTGAGAACCACACACAGTACATTTTTATTCAACTTATTAAGCAACAATTGCATGATATGATCACTCCTGATGCCCTTACCTGTGGCTGGATATTGTGTGATGCTCTTCAGGAAAAGCAGCAGGTCTCGCTCCCCCTCTCTTCCCACGGCTGCACTCTCTGTCAACCCAGAGAAAGATTAGGTTATCAGTGAGACACCGGGGTTGAAAATAGAAGCTTTGTCTTTATATTCTATGCAGAGGGGTTCCAGTTTGTATGATGACTCTTTAAATCTTCTCCACATCGTGAGCCATACAGTATGTGTGTCTGTGTGTGGATGTACATAGAGTTTTTCTAATCCTTCTCGGTGCAGTTAAATTCCAATGCACTCACCTATGACCGACACTTAGCAGGCCTCATTGAGGTTCTGTTTACTATGTGTGGGGGAGTGACTGCGCTGGCATTTCTATGTGTGTGTGTGTGTGTTGCAGAGGTGGGGAGGGGATATAAATGTGTACTACTCACCCAGTCGTTTGGCCATCGCCCCAAGGGCCTGGCTATGACAGTGGAGGTCACACTCTGTCAGCACAGCTGCCATCAGTGCCAGGATGGCCCCTAGAGAGTTGTTCTCCTGGCTCCCGTGGCTCCAGGGGCCCCCTGTTTCCTGGAGAGAGCGCATGCAGCGCTGCAGCTGAACGAGACGCTCTTTGACACCTCCAGTCTGCAAAGACAGCGCTCGCAGGTACTTCTCGATAAGACATTGTTACACACAATATTTGCCAAGGAAATTTCATATTCATAAATGTTGTTGAGTGAAATAATAATGCTGTTTTTAAATACAGAAAATGAAGCTGTGCATGTGCATCCTTCAGTTTGGAAGATGACATCTGAACGGTTAATCCACACTCAAAACTCACAGCTCAGTGGCATGTTTTCTGTCAATCTGTCTCTTACACTTACATCAGTCATTGTAGTCACGTCCCTCACACACACCTGTTGCTGCATGAGCTCAGCACAACCATATGATGAGGACATTTTCAAAGCAGATCTAATTTTATCCCTTCTTTGATTGCTGACTGTCATTGCTCCATGGCTGTTAGGTGGTGCCAAGTTTAGTGTGCCGACCGTCCCGTGAGAAAGGACCTGTTGACCTGTGCCTGATAGTACACTGCTCAGTCTGCAGTCTCAGGGGGTCAGCTCTGTTTCAACTCCTCTATCAATGTTTCTGAATCATCTCACTGTTGCATGGCTGAGATTAAAAGTTGCATTATCTGGCTTTTCTTAGGATAACATTTTAAGATTTGTAAGTAAGTCTCATTGGGACGGCCACTATAAGTGATGTCACTCACCTTAGGCTGAACCTGGGGGAAATCGTGCCTGTGCTCCACCCTCCGAGGAACATCTGAGATGGCTGGAAGTGAAAGCCCCATCCTGCAGGCTGCTGTCCCAGTTTGACCCTCACATGCCCCGCTACCGACTCCTGCTCCCATCCCGGGCTGGATGGGTGCCGCCACCAGATTGTCCCTGCAGGGAGGGTGCGTGCAGGCTGGAGACGCATCCGAGGACAGCAGCGCTCCCACGTACAGCGACAGCAGGGGAAGCAAACTGAGAGGGCTGAGTGGAATCATGGGAAAATGCAGAAATGCAGGCTGACCTTTGTCTTAAACTCTTGAGCAGTGGTCCACCTTCTCCTCCAGGAGGAAATCCTTCTTTCTCTGAGCTGTAAGTTGCTTGCTCTTTTGTTGTTGATGATTCTCAGAAAACTTTCACTTCACTTTCAGTTATATCTGGAAAATGTTTACTGAACTTTCCTTTTTGTTTAGATCTTTCTATTGTCGTCCTTGTCTGTCTTGTTTTCTACTTTTTGTGCTTCATTCATCCTCTTCTTCTTCTTCTTCTTCTTCTTCTTTTTGCCTCAGTTTATCTCACTCCCGGTCCTCCTCTTCCTCCTGCTCTCTGTCTGTTAGTGAGGTTGCTTTGGCTCAGATTCTTAGATAACTGCGGCACTCTTTGCTGTCTGACACGGACTAATGCACCCACCCCCTGACACACACACACACACACACACACACACAGACACACACACACACAGACACACACACACACACAAACACACACACAATCTGTCCATCTCCTTAACTCATCTCATGCTCCCTCTCTTAGACTCCCACACAGCCACACACAGAGGTACATGTTTACACCCACACATTGTGTAACATTACGCAAAAATAAGCCAGTCTTTCACAGATTAATGAACCTTTATTAATGCTATGATTAAGCTCCTCACCTGCCTCTGTGATTATACCTGTCTCACACCCTGTATGTTCATGCAAGAATAACTTTTTATTCCTCTGGAGAACCCCATTCTGAACAGGCTTTAAACTCCCCTTACCCTTACCCATCAACATGCATACGCGGCAGTGTTTGTAGAGATAAAAAAAGCAGCAGATGCTTAAAGTATGTGGCTCCTTTCCTCCTGTGCACCATTTTGTCGCTCACGTCCTTTTGTGTCGCAGTATTTGTGTTTACAAACGGAGTTCCAAAGAGGCCATAAAGACTCTACATTCAATAGGAGCGAGAAGGCAGGAATTCCTCTATAAACACCAGTCATCAGGATTCTGCAGAGGCACACTCCCACTAACAAGGAGCACAAACACACACATGTAGACACACTTACACATGAACATGGAGCAGGACGAAATCAAGATGAGATCTCTGTTAGGTGTGATGAGGAAAAAATAACCTCATAATGTGAAATTGTTATTCTGATGAGCCAATGGCAGCTGAGTCTGTGAGTTTAAATAAAGATGTTAAAGAAGAGTCAAGATCCTAATTTTATTTTTCTAATAGGGCTGTCAAAGTTAACGCAAATTAGTTTTAACGCCACTAATTTCTTTAACGCATTAACACAACTTATGATTTTTAATTAACCTTTTAAAAATCCGATATTCGATCTTTTGGAGGTTGTAGCGAATCCATTGGTACCAACCATGTCATACTAGCTTGTAGCGAAGGACGCTAAATAACTCTTAACTTACGCTACATTTTTGAGAGGAAAAACTGTCATGGCCATAGTCAGAGGTCAGGGGAGATATGTGAATGAAAATGGGTTCTATGGGTACCCACGAGTCTCCCCTTTACCGACATGCCCACTTTATGATAATCACATACAGTTTGGGGCAAGTCATAGTCAAGTCAGCACACTGACACACTGACAGCTGTTGTTGCCTGTTGGGCTGCAGTTTGCCATGTTATGATTTGAGCATATTTTTTTTATGCTAAGGGCAGTACCTGTGAGGGTTTCTGGACAATATTTTTCATTGTTTTGTGTTGTTAATTGATTTCTAATGATAAATATATACATACATTTGCATAAAGCAACATATTTGCCCACTCCCATGTTGATAAGAGTATTAAATACTTGACAAATCTCCCTTTAAGGTACATTTTCAACAGATAAAAAATGTGTGATTAATTTGTGATTAATCACCTTTAACTATGGACAATCATGCGATTAATAGAGATTGAATATTTTAATCGATTGACAGCCCTAGTTCCTAAATTCACACACTTCTCTCTTGGTACACAAAAGATTCTCTTAGATAAATGATCATTGCAACACTGAGAATATGGTAAAAAATAAGACATCTATATATGCTACAGTTCTGAATTGCTCCTATAACTAATTTTATAATTGTTTTACTTTGTATTTATTCATTGATCAACATTAAAAGAACTGTAATTGAGTTAGCTTATATGACTAATTTCCATGGTAAACTTGCATTTATATGGCGCCTTTCTTGTCTTCCGACCACTCAAAGTGCTTTATACTACATGTCAGTATTCACACATTCACACACACATTCATACACTGATGGTAGAGGCTGCCATGCAAGGTGCCAACCTGCCCGTCAGGATCTAATCTAAATACTCATTCACACACCGATGGCACAGCCTTCGGGAGCAATTTCCATCTGTTGTCTCTAGCCAGATGTTAAAAAAGTACCCTAAAAACAGAATATAACAAGATATCTTATAAAGTGAATATATACAACATAATAAATATCATACACAAGATAGTACAGCACACATTCACCAATAAATAATGACACAGTAAGACCAATGAAAAACTATACAGTATGTGACTATTCTGAGTTCAGTTTAATTTAGACGTATCTGAAGAAATGGAAACTTATTAAGCATTTTCTTATTATAACTCAAATTTACTTCTAATATGTGTAGCTGAGAATATTTTTTTGTAAATTTAAGGCATGTAGTGATTTAATCTTATTACTTGGCAGACATGCAGCACTTGTGACTGAAACAGAAACTCATTTCAGATGTTATGAATACAGTTCTCCTGTTATTAAAATATCTTGTGTCTCTCACTAACCAGAAATCATATGTCTTAAAGAACTTAAAGTGTGTCTGTACGTAGTACTCAGCCGGAGTTTACAGTGACATTTTTTCACCAAGTGGCGTTATTTATTAAATCTTTTTCATTATATCATCATTATAAAGTATAATAATTAGAAGTTATTATATAAGTATCAGACATTTTTTATCAGTTCTATATCAATATGAAAGTTTTCTGTAATGTGTTATGGTTTCCTAAAATTATTTTACAAATTTACATACACGTGTTTTCATTAGACAGGTGAACAGACAACAATTCATATCTGTCAGAATTGCAATTTTAAGATATCACGACACACACACGCATGCACGCACGCACACACACACACACGCACACACACACACACACACACACGCACACACACCAGCAGAAATACATTTTCTTTCATGGACTAACAGTCTGCAGACGGGCTGTTGTAAAGACTGACCTGTATTCCCGTCTTTACATGTTTCTGCATCACTGTGTTTTTGTGTTTAGAGGACAAAGACAGTCTTTCATGTATCACAGCAGCAGCTAACTCACCTATCTTTGAATTCATAGTAACACTTTCTCAGCGCATTGTCAACAGCACAGAGTGCTGCATCACTCTACAGAGGTGGGCTGATGTCTGGAGCCACCAGTTCACTTGGTTCATTCATTCAAAGTGGGTTGACACTGTCCTCTAGTGGTGGATCATCACATTTCTCCCTTTTGGCTATGATTCACTGCAATTAACCACACTACACAACACACATCGTTAACTTGTTCTGTTGATCATGTAAAAAGCATCACTGGTGGGGGGAGGTATTAAAATAAGAGGGCCCCTTCAGTGCAGTGAAGCTGTATACACACACATATTTGGTGATGAAGATCATGTGATATAATCGAAAGGTCCAGGAGGACTACTAAATGGACCTCAGCTGCTGTTTTCCAAGGTTGAGAGTGAACTTTCAACCTCAGCTTTTAAAGGGGTTTCGTGGTCATGTGGAGTATTAGCCAGCTACTCAGCCAAAGTCTCAGAAAATAACCCTGATGATGTCATCAGGGTTGGGCTCAAGGCATAAAGATTTTAACAGACCTGTGTATCAAACTGGGGGTTTAGGAGGCAGTTGCATTGTGGAAATTGTGGCTACCCGTGTTTTGGGAGTTTGACCCACAGAGTCTACAGAGTTGACCTATCTTTTATTTTAATCTGTTTTTGTGAGTCCCCAATCTTAAATTGCTACAAAAATACTACTTTTACACCCAAACGTGGTGGGACCTAATGAAACTGAACCTCTATACCAATCATGATATGATTATTAGGGCTGTCAGAGTTAAAAATATTTTGTTACTGCAAATTTGTTTTAACGCCACTTATTTCGTTAATGCATTAACGCAACTTGCGATTTTTAGGTTGTAGCAGGCTCAATTTTATAGCTAAATACAGGCATCATACGAAACTAGAGAACCTAAGGAATCCATTGGTACCAACCATGTCATTCTAGCTTGTCGCGAAGGAGGCTAAATTACGCTCCAAAGTTACGCTAAATTTTGGCGAGGAAAAATGTACCTTGACCTCTGACCTCAAGATATGTAAAATGAAAATGGGTTCTATGGGTACCCACGAGTCTCCCCTTTACAGACATGCCCTCTTTATGATAATCACATGCAGTTTGGGACAAGTCATAGTCAAGTCAGCACACTGACACACTGATAGCTGTTGTTGCCTGTTGGGCTTAAGTTTGCCATGCTATGATTTGAGCATAATCTTTTTTAATGCTAAATGCAGTACCTGTGAGGGTTTCTGGACATTATTTGTCATTGTTTTGTGTTGTTAATTGATCTCCAATAATAAATATATATATGCATTTGCATAAAGCAGCATATTTTTGACAAATCTTACTTTAATGTAAATTTTGAACAGATAAAAAAATGTGTGAATAATTTGCGATTAATCGCAATTAACTATGGACAATCATGCGATTAATCGCGATTAAATATTTTAATCGATTGACAGCCCTAATGATTATATAACATGATATACTTTAGGCTTATACTGTACATCTTAACATGAATTCTTCTTTAACTGTTAACTACTGATGACAAACCCCTGAAAACTGCAGCTGGGTCTGAACATACAACTGTTTTGAATTGTTGCTCTATCCACCAAAGACCAAAATTGAGAACTTTTTAAGTCTATGACAAATATTAAAGAAAAGAAGTGCGCTGCGTCAGTGAGCTGCGTCTGACGTAAGACGTAGGCGTTGTTTTGGAGGAGGAAGTGAAAGGGGAAGAGAGAAGCTGAAGGGGTAGCAGACAGATAGTTAGCTCGCTGGTAGGCAAAACCTTTACGCAAAGTGCCAAATTTTACACACCAGTTGTAGATAACCCGCCTCGTCAATTTACGACACTGTTTTTGTTAGTTTTCACGCAAAAGACAGCACATTTTTTTCCTAAGAATTTGAAACGTGGCATTGCCAAATCGACGCTTCCTAACGAGTCCAGAGCCAGAGAGCTACCGTAACGCCTCGTTAGCCGCTAACGCTGACTCTCCTGAACAATAACAGATAGTTAGCTCGCAGCCTGCTCGGTTCCCCGGTAAGAAGTCGACGCTTCGGTGTGATACAAGTTGAAAGTAAGTTCTTGAAAGTCTGTTCGTGTGCGTAATGTTTGCTCAGTCATCAATTCAGTGTCCTGTTAACGCTACAGCGATAACAGCTAATGGTGGTGCAATCTCTTTTTCGAGAAGCTGGTTGACAAAAACAAGGCCTCTGGCTCCTCTGGGTCGACTCAGACCGGGAAGGAGAACCGGGGAGACGAGGAAAAAAAATCTCTCTTATGTTGACAGAAGGAATATTGTTTTCTCTAAATACTTCACTTTCTATTTGACGTATACAGAGAAGGAGGGGGTTGAGGGGCACACTCAACCTTTCACCTCCAGTGTGCCACTCTCTGTAAGGTTGATTAATCTCATATAAAAGGTGGACAACATGTCTAAGTGTCGAGTTTAGACTTGTCTTCTGTCAACAGGCTGGATGAGAGTAAATACCCTGTATTTGTGTGTTTGTCGTTGTGTTGCCAGGCAGACGGGACTTGCATGATGTTTTTCGGTTTTTGTTTCGGTTGTGACTCACAGGGCACGCATGTACTCGTCCTTTCAGTTTAATTGTTTAAAGGTACTTTAATCTGATGTTGTATCAACGCCTATTAGCCTACCTGTGCCAAAAAAAAAGCTTTCCGAGATGAAGTGTAACCTGAAATCTACTGCCAATCCGTGTTGTTTTCAAGTTCAAATGGTGTCTGACAATGTCATCTAACTTTTTTTCTTTACTTTGTCTTCATTGGTTTTCAAAATCATACTAATTACATAAGAGTATGAAGACTGAGACATGTTACTGCTCTGAGATTTAGTTTTAATGATTAATTTTAGTTGGCAACTGGCAACTATTCTCGAGTTTTTACTACTACCGCCTGCCTGGTAGTTTGGATCAGCTCCAATTTGATATTTACTCATATCCAATGAGTTGACATTATTATTTTTTTTTTAAATACAGTTGTTCAGCACAACTTATGGCTATGCGGGCTCGTCATGGTTAAATGCCTGACTTTTTTTTCACAGTTAACATTGTAGCATACACAGCTGCATTTTACGCTGCACAGTGTACCTTCTAGTTTGTGCCACTGTATGTAATTCTTTAGTGTTTATAGTTGAACATCTACATTATATAGTCTCAGAAAATAACCCTGATGATGTCGTCAGGGTTATCTCAGCTTGGGCTCAAGGCATAAACATTTTTTAACAGACCTGTGTGTCAAACTGGGGGTGTGGGGTTTGAAAAAAGTGAGCACTTAGGAGGCAGTTGCATTGTGGAAATTGTGGCTACCTGTTTTTTGGGAGTTTGACCCATAGAGACTAAAAACGTGTAGGCTATATCTCAGACGAACCTCTATATTAATTAATTTATTATTTGTAGTAGTTAGCAACTGGCAACCATATTCGAGTTTTAATCTTTAGTACCTGCCTGGCAGTTTGGATCAGCTCTAATCATGGTTATGCGGGCTTGTCATGGATAAAAATGCCTGAACTTGTTTTTTACAGTTAACGTTGTAGCATTACACAGCTGCGTCTCATTTTACGCTGCATAGTGTACCTTCCAGTTTGTTCTGCTGTATGGAGTACTTCAGGGTTTATAGTTGGACGACGATTTGAATGTCTAATTTTGTCTGTAGGCTCGTGTGGAAAGCAGTCTTTTTCTTCAAAACATTTATTTTTCTATTTGATACAATCCTAAATTTAATCACAACATCGGAAAGTTAACAATGTTGTAAATGTAAGGAAACGACTCCTTTTGAAAGCATTATTTTAAAGAAATCTTTTGCTGCGCATGATATTATGTACCACCAACGCTGTAGTATAGTGCTTTAATCACACATTATTTTAGAATGATGTGTTTATTGTTCTGACATCTGTTTATCACATGGGCACTAACTAACCAAGATGCACGTTACGTAGCCAACCAGGAAATAATAAATAAAGATAGCCTAACCTTATGACATGTGGAGATGAGTTTAAGCATTGAGAAACATCTGAAGCCGTCTATATTTAGTCCAGAGTTTGTTGGTGTGGGTGTGCATGCATAATCCATGTCAGAGGTGAGCTGTGAATTCCAGCTGCTTGTGCCGGTGATTTATGGGCAGATGGGGGAAATATGTCGGGACTTTTACTTTAGTACACAACACATTGCATGACATGTGACAGTGATGGGCAGTTGCCTCTGTAAACTGGTGATGCCAAATTTTTACAGATATTTGCCCTGACATCCTTTTTTATTCTTAAATAATATAAATAGATAGGAGACTAACCATGGAACCATGGACAATGGATGGATGAAACATCCCAATTAAAAGAGCGTGGCTTAAAAAATAATTTAATTACCAAGATTTATACTAACAAATTTCACAAATCGATAGCAAGGTTGGAGGTGGCAAACTAAGACTGAAACAATGGCAACAACAACAACATGGCAAACTCAAGCCCAACAGGCAACAACAGCTGTCAGTGTGCTGACTTGACTATGACTTACCCCAAACTGCATGTGATTATCATAAAATAAAGGGGAGACAGTGGGTAATATTCACATATCTTGAGTTCAAAGGTCAAGGGACCCTTTTGAAATGGGTCATGCCAGTTTTTCATCACCAAAATGTAGCGCAAGTTTTGAGCGTTATTTAGCCTCCTTCGCAAAAAGCTACTATAACATGGTTGGTACCAATGGATTCCTTAGGTTTTTGTAGTTTCATATGATAGCAGTATCTTTGTCCTAACTTTAAAACTCAGCCCGCTACAACCTAAAAATGCAACGCATGTTGCGTTAATGCATTAAAGAAATTAGTGGCGTTAAAACAAATTTGCAGTCACACAATATTAACGCCTTAACTTCATTGTATAAAGTTGTTTTTTTTATCGATATTCATTCAGTTTGTCCCAAAATGGTCTGATAGATATCTGCATGTTAATGTTGGTGTACTAATGCATTTCATGAGACAGAATAACTAAAGGTGGATAACGTCCAGCTGATTTCTGAACCTCCTGTCAGAGACGATAGTCTGCACTCAGGAATCAATGTCTAACGCTCTGCTGTTTGTTAAAGACCTGAGTTGATTTTCTTTTGTAATCATGCGACTGCGGTCTGAGCATACCTAGACTTCAGTGCTGTGCTGTTGTTCATGCTCCTGTCAGTTAATCAGTCACTGCCATACTGTGCTTCACATACTGTTCTTCACAGTACGGCAGTCACTGGAGTGCTGTGCTCGTTCCTCTCAGAAAGAATGCAAGTGTACTTTCCAGTTCCTGATGGGAACTGAAGTGTTTGTGTTTTATAGGCTTAGTTTCAGAATTTGGTTTCATTTTAAGTGTTCGGGTCACACCAAAAACCTGTTTGAGTCAGATTGGCTTGTCTAAAATATCTTTTGTGCTTTGTACATGATGTTTACTTTTGTGACGAGCTGATGGGAAGTGGTCATGTTTTGTTAAAAGTTGTCTAACAGGTTATCATGCTTCACTGACAAAAAGGATGAAATTAGTCATTTGTTTTCCCTCAAAAGGGACAGAATTGTTCATTAAAGACATTTTGTCTACTAATTTCAAAAAATATTACACTCACAAATAAATCTGCCAATAATTTTCTGTATACTATGTACTTTATACCTACCCATATATTAGTTTGGCCTAGATCTGGGCATACACTGTATGATTTTAGCCCATTTCCGGCCCCAATTTTGAGCCCAGAACTCATTGTAGAGTCGGACTGAATTTCAGCTTTGTCGGGTGTCGTTTGCCGTGCAGTGTACGGGGGGGGGGCTGAGGACCGATTAACCCCTGACCGACCGTTGGACAGTTGGAGGAATTTCTGACATGTGAGAAATTTTGGTCGGCCATCCAAAGGCTCTCACACAGTTGAATCAGAGCCACGAGACGATTCCTCAACGTCGGTGCCTTTTTTCTGCTTTTCTTACAACAATGTACAATAGACATAGTAAAACGTAGCTATCTTACCTCCAATACAGTGTGAGCACTCAGGTCATGGCTGACCATCGGACCTTAAAGTGTGAGCACATAAATCGTGAGCTTTGACTTTACATCATAAACGATCTAATCATACAGTAGGAGTAGGAACTACACAACAAAATTTCTAAAATTGCACAGTGTATGCTCAGCTTTACTCACAGTTAAGATCATCTTCACTGTTATGGGGTAACATTGTATTATAGGCTACATATTCCCATCAGACAGCTGCCATTCTCTTTGACAGTATATGCATACAGTCTATGATGCACACCTACAGTAGACTTTCTAAGTTCTTCTTCTTTTCAGTAGCAATATGCTTGAGTCTGGCACAGATAAGACAAAAGTGTGAACAAAGATAAAGCACCCTCTTATGAAGTCAAGGATTGTTTTGGTCTGTTTAGCCTATTTGTGTAAGGTTTTTACAGATAACCCCGTAGACTTGAACATAGCCATTTTTATGCCTCTGCACCAACATCAGACATATTTTCAAGTTGTCTGTCTGTCCGTCCGTACCAGTCTTGTGAACGCGATATCTCAGGAACACCTTGAGGGAATTTCTCCAAATATGGCACTTGGACTCAAGGATGAACAATTAGAATTTGGTGGTCAAAGGTCAAAGTCACTTTGACCTCACAAAACATGTTTTCTACCATAAGTCAAGAATTCAAATGCTAATTGACAATTTCACACAAATGTCTAATAGGATAAAATGATGAAGTGATGACATATTGGACAAACAATGGTTGTAAACTGCAACTTGACTGGTTGGCGGAGGCATACAACCACAAGGCGGTAATTCTAGTTTTTGTTTATTTTACAGCCACAAAGTTCATTTTGTAATATGAGTTTCCTCCATGAAAAGCGAAGCCATTATATTTTTGTCTGCCATGATGAAGTCTTTGAAGGTAGGGGGAATAGAGTGCTCCAGGGATGACGTATTTTTGTAGGCCAACCAGGAAGTTAGCATCGCCCTGGTTCCCTCGACAAAACCCAATGGGATTTTCCCATTCGGTTTTTGGATTATTGCAGAAAATAAACTCTGTGGCAAACACACGTTTATGTTACTTACACATTTTGTTCAGCAAGATAATCTCCACAAACGAACACCACTTTTATTAATTTTGAAGTGTGAATGCAATCGCCAGAAGTAAAAAGCTAAAGTTAGGCTGTAAACAAACTACCCCACGATCGTATGAGCGCGAGTATACACAATGAGACTGTAACGGCGGACGAGTCGGCGTGATGATGTTTAGTAGTCTCATTTAGCCAGTTGTTAGCAACCGCCTTTTTTAAGACACATAAAGACTTCAAAATTCACAAGTGGGTTATTTATTGATGTATTTTATATAATGTAGAACAAAACCTTAAAATCTCTTAAGCTTGTGTTAACCACAGACCTTATTTCAGGCATCTAACTAAAAATCCATTCAAAAAACCCACTGACTTCCAGACGAGGGAACCTGAAGTGCTAAAATGCGAACTCATTTCTGGGTTTTAGGACTCATTCCTGTAGCGCTCTATACTGTAGATAGGTAGAAGGCAGAATGAATAATAGTAGGAGGGACTAAAGACGAACCCCCGTCATGTTTCCGTATCTCAGACACCAATCATAAGGCTTGACTACAGCTGATTTTATTTTCACAGAACATCAGGGAGTAATATACAGTATATAACGCCCATCATTGCTACTTTCTGGTCTTTCTACAATTGCACTGTTAACTTCCTCCCTTTTGTGGAAACGTCGTTGAATGAATCATCTCCCAGCTGCAATTTAGACATTTTCTAAGTGAATCACATCAGCTAAAGGCGGGATAATACATAATTTGCTCACTCAGTCATGTGTTGGGCAATATTTCAGATATTGCTTACTTAATTTTGACAAGATGTGGAAGAAATGACGCACTCCACTGAACTACAGTTCTTGCTGTAAGTCACATACTGAATCTCTGACTGACCCTAATCATTGGAGTTTATTGTTGCTTTGTTGGGAACATCAGAAATTCATGCATGAAGACATAGACATTAGGGTTTTAGATAAAAAAAAATATATATGTACAGTGTATAGCTCATGTTGTATATGCGGTTGTAAATGCTGGTCATTTTACATCAACATTGTATCTGACTGATATCTGAATATAGGATGATTGATAGTGTACTTAGATCAACACATGTAGTGGTAGGTTGTGTGCTTAGTGACAGCCATGTCAGCAAAAACTGCCATATGAGCTCCTTGGTTTTTAGTCGTAGTACAGAGAAGCAGTCAGTTGTCAAGGGGGTAACTTCCTGTCGTGCATGAGAGAGAAAGAATGATGTGTTCCTCGTGATTTGACCAACAGCTTAGAAAGCACATGACTGGAATGAATGGTATTCTAACCTGATTGGTGCAGGGGCATAAAACTCTACACACAAATTTGTAGGCTAATGTTTTCCAAAGGGCGTGTCTGCATAGAAACAGATTTACCTTTGTATTGATTACATTGTCCCTGACCAATAGGAAACTGGAGATTAGGTTGTGACTTGCCATGAAGAGGTTAAGAGGTGAGTACTGTCTGTATGCTAAACGTTTTGTTTTTTGTCTTTCTGCAGCTGTGGAAAAATGACGTCCAGGAAGAAAGTGCTCTTGAAAGTCATCATCCTGGGAGATTCTGGGTGAGTCACAATTCAGGATATTTCTCCCCTACATGTCAAAGCCAGCAATTCAGGTAATGAAACTATCAGTTAGGTCTGTTCTAAAAATAGTTTGGTGGGAAAAAACCTAAATGCTATTTTTGTTTTGAGTCAAATCATGGAAGACTGGTTGAATTAGTGTTACTTCCTTGCTGGCAGGAGTTATTACTCTGCCATAAGCTGTCTCCAGGCAGAACAGCCCTACTGGTTTTCAACTGCACTTTTTTATCTGCAGACCTCAGTAAGGGATAATGTACAGCGGGTCATTGTTGTGAAATAAACCTCTTCGGGATGCGGAGGGGTCTTGCATCGCCCTGAAGGGGTTCATTTCACAGGAATGACCCGCTAGCTGTACATTATCCCGCTTATTACACAGCTACTTACTTAATAAATCAATAATTTGACACAAAAACGGTCCTCCAGAGTCCGACATCAGAACTGTGCCCATAGCAACGGTCTGTTATACATAGCAGCGTCCTTCTATAAAGAAATAACAGACCGTAGAACGCCGTGATTGACCAATCAGAATCAAGTATTCAACAAAGCCGTGTAATAATAGGACATAATCACTGCCATTACTTTTCATGCTAAGTACTGCACGGGATTGTTTGTGAAAAGTAATTGCATTGTTACGCAAAGACTATCGTAAGGGCACTTGGTGTTTCACAGCCTTTCTTAAAAGGTTTAAGTTTACTAAACATTGTGATAATAGATACCAGAGCTGTGTGATATTGGAAAAAATCTACTATTTTTTCATGTCTGTGACATGTTCCTAAATAATTATTCTAATGGCTCGGTATTGTTTCTTCATGGTTAAAAAAAATTAACAGCAATGTGGAAATGATGGCCAAGCGAGCGAAAACATTCACTGTTGTAAAAGTCAGAAAATTGCATCACTTTTACTGCAGCCTTTCAGGCATTGAAAAGGGAACATTAAGCTGCAGTCTATTATGAAATTACAATGACCAAGATGCCAGACTGTGACCAGCATATGGTCATTTCTCACAGTATCTGACCCCAAGTGTGTGTCAGAAGAATAACTTGACGTTAGCAGTTTAGTTACAATGAAAAGCAGTTTAGCTCGGTAGCTAACAGTTATTCATAAACTAACACAAACATATGGATGAATCCCATGAATTGACTATCACATACAGTATATTACCCTCTCTGGCAAGTCATTTTAAAAAGAGTAAAACAAAAGAAAATATAAAAAAATAAGCTAAAATAGAATGAGACAATTTGGAAAGTAGAATGAAAGTTACAGTGCAGTACAAGATATTTAAAAAGTCCCAAGCTTAACTTAATAAAAGGCAGAGGTAAACAGAAAAGTTTTAAGCCCTGATTTAAAAGAACTGAGAGTTGGACCAGATCTCTTGTTTTCTGGGAGTTTGTCCAGATATGTGGTGCATAAAAACTGAATGCTGATTCTCCATATTTAGTTTTGACTCTGGGGACAGTAAGCAGACCTGTCCCAGACCGTCTGAGAGGTCTGGACGGTTCATCAAAGAGCAGTAGATCTGAAATGTATTTTGGCCCTAAACCACTGAATAGTTCAGGCCATTGATCCGTTTACGGCTCCGTCATCACATTCAGATCAATACTCTCTCACCCACACACATCATTCAGTGGTTGCACTGATTAAGGATCCGATTGAATTAGCTGGAGCTGTTTTCTTCCTCTCGTTATATAGGTGACAGATATAACGGTGGCTAATCTCATTGTAATTTCAGTGTCAAAGGTAAAAAGTGTAAATGGGGTCTTGATTACATCCATACATCCTCCAGCTCTAAATAAACATAGGTAATCTAATTACTGCATATTTCATACAAGCTATCAGTCAATGTATACCACCTTTTATTTTTGCTCTTGGTCTAACATCTTCAGTATCTGTTATCCTGCTGTCTGTTGTCTTCTACTCTCAGTGTTGGAAAGACCTCCCTCATGAACCAGTATGTGAACAAGAAGTTTAGTAACCAGTACAAAGCTACAATAGGAGCAGACTTCCTGACCAAGGAGGTGATGGTGGACGACCGACTCGTCACAATGCAGGTACAGTACAGCTGGAAGGGAACGTCTTGGAGAATGAAACTTATTTGTAACTTCCTTCAGTGTTGTGCAAGTTCACACTTCACAAGAGCTTCACACAGATTAAAATGAACTAGTTCACGTTCATAGTTCACAATTCTGAATTTTATATGTATATACATACAAACATCTCATATGCATATACATTACTACTTTCCTGTTTATATTCAGTTTATCAATTTGAAATACTGTCTACCACAAATTTAGAATGCTATATTTTATATTTTATTTATGTTCATATTTTAGCCCTATATTTGAACTTGTGCTACTTTATGTCTTAGATTCTCAGTTTGCTTTTACTTCTGTGATTTTCCTTTTTTTTTATATAGACCTACATATTTAAAGAGCATTGTTGTAGGGAGCCTGAGATTCAGGAGCCAACGACTGCTTCATTGTAATTGTTGTTTTTTATGATAATAAAGAACAAAACTGGCGCGCATTAAAACCAGGCATGTGGATGTGAAGAGAGCGCACTGAACATTACCTGCGAGTGGAAAAGCATCCTCATGAAGGAGCATTTCTGCTCCGAGTGCATAAATGCCGTCCTGTGAGCACGGGACCGTGACGAGCGCGAGCTCGACGCTCCCTACGCGCTTGCAACTAACACTTGCTCACTTGTCAAATTGACTTTGGAGACGAAGATGGAATAGACAGTGGCTGATGTCTGTCTCCGCTCCTTTGATTGCACTGCCATGGCGGCATGCCGGCTATACAGTATGTGAGCATCAATAACTGTCCCGGGAGCTAACGAGGCTCACGTTAACGCTCATTAGTTGCAAACGGATATATTCTGTTCATCGTTCACCAAAAACATTAGCACGTTCCATGCACAACACTGACTTCCTTTTACCAGACGCCATGGTATCAGTGTTTTGTATTTTCTCCACGGTTGTTAACAGTTGTAGCGGTCTTCTCATCTGTCTTGTAATCGTGTCCATTTACTAAACTTTGTATCTCCTTGTGGTTGTTTAGATCTGGGACACAGCTGGTCAGGAAAGGTTCCAGTCTTTGGGTGTTGCGTTCTATCGTGGAGCAGACTGCTGCGTGCTGGTGTTTGATGTGACTGCACCCAACACCTTCAAGACACTCGACAGCTGGAGGGATGAGTTCCTGATCCAGGCCAGCCCTCGAGATCCTGAGAACTTCCCCTTCGTGGTGCTAGGCAACAAGATTGACTTGGAGAACAGGCAGGTTGGTATTGCTGGATAATGCCTCCATCATGACCTCATTTTAAATGATTGCCCATGCTGCATTCAAATGTCAGATCCCTCAAACTCCCAAGACCCATTTCCAATGTCCATTATCACAATTATAATCCACACAGGTGCCTGAGTGCAAGTTTATACACACACACACACACACACACACACACACACACACAGGCTAAAACTCCTCTATGAGGAATGGCAGAGCACTAAGTGAAAAACACAGGAGTCACTTTACCTGGGCAAAGTAATTTCTGTTAGTAAAGGGCAAAGCTGGAGAAAAGGTTTGGGAACCACTGCCCTATTAGAACAAAGACCTTTGCACAGTGTTTACTGAAAGGTACATTTTCAATTTGTTTTCGTCAGCTTTTTTGGACTCCTGTCATTCCAGTTTCACCGATATCAGATATCAGGCCGATAGTGACTCAAATAGCTGGATCGGGTATCGGTGACGATGGGGCCAAGCTATTCAATTCAGTTCTATATGTATATACTATATACATTATATACTGGATTTTTAGTTCCTGTTTTAGTTTTGACCAATTTTTTGCTGCATTAAAAAGGTTCACACCTGAATTGTAATTCCTGATAATTTTAAAGATTTTTTTTACCAGGTTGCTGGTTTACAATTTATTATTTTAATAATAAATAATAATTCAGTAAATCTATATCTATGTATTTATTTGTTACATTTTGTTTAACAAAGTTAGGAAAGCAATGTTCAAGTCAAGCCTTAACATTTCTGACTTTATTAATAACGATTTATCTTTTGGAGACGACCATGAACCCATCCTTGTACATTCCAGCTCGCCGTATTGATGAATCTCTTCCTCTTCACGCACACAGGTAACCACCAAGAGGGCCCAGGCTTGGTGTCAGAGTAAGAACAACATCCCCTACTTTGAGACCAGCGCCAAAGAAGCCATAAATGTAGAACAGGCATTCCAGACAATTGCACGTAACGCCCTCAAACAAGTGAGTTACAGTTGAAATGAAAAATGAAAGACGGTGGAGATTGTTGTTATTTGCATATCTTAATGCAACAATGATGGCCGACTCATTTTAAACCCAGTCTTTATATTACTTTGTCAGTTTACTGATTATTTTCTCTCTTTTGCTGCCCGTCAGGAGACAGAGGTGGAGCTGTATAATGAATTCCCAGAGCCCATAAAACTGAATAGGAATGACGGAGCTAAACCTTCAGCAGAAAGCTGCAGCTGCTAAGGGACAACTTGGACCATCTCCTCTCTTGGCTTTCTGAATCAACCCGTCACCGGTTACATCACCTGCACCTCGCCCCCCCAGGGAAAGGACTTCCCTACTGGTCTTCCTCCTTCACGCCACTCTTCATTCCATCGACACAACCCCTCACGCAGTACATGGATGTACCCCCCCCCCCTCACTTAGTACACAAATTAATACACTAGCGTACACTCGCTGACAAATCCAGTGGCGAAAAATCACACGAGAGAAGAATGACACCCCTTCTGACCTCACAGTCCCCGACGCGATAGTGAGTGATCTCCTGCCCCGACCACCCGTTGTTCTGACTTTGGCCCCTGACTCTCACACCGAGGGGGCGAGATGGAGCCATGTTCAAAGAGTGCAATTGGGACCTCTAGATGGACTGGCTGAAGCTCTGTAATGTGAGATGATGTTGGCTAATGTCAGCATCCCACGTATCTTATTCTCTTTCTGTTTTCTCTTAGCTTTCTATTGCCTATCTGTCAAAAAATAATCAAGTTGAACTATATATATATATATTTTAATTGGCTGATTGAAGCCAATCTGAAACACATACATTGTTTTTTTGCACTTTCTTTTTATGTTTTTTGCCTTTAAATATTATAGAGGGATGACTGATTTTGGGCAACGTCTGCTACCACACGCCTTTTGGTAAGCTTCAAATTATACCTCCTCACTTGTTTTCCCTGTCAAATATATCCCCTGAGAATCTGTTGAACACTTTGGTGATTGTACTGCCTTTTCCCTTCAAGTTTGTGGGTTTATAACTGCCTCACACTGCAGAAGAAATGCTCCTAAGTAGACATTAAGTAAAAGCTGATAACGCAGTCACAGTGTAAATCATGGATTAATTCCTTGATATATTAATATTTGCCTTTTATGTAACATTACTTGTACTGCTACTATTACTGCTGTATGTGTTATGTCCTTCATCAGACATCTTTCAACGCTATGGAATTACAATACGTGTCACCAACACAGCATACACCTGTCTTCTGTCATGTCTTTGTTATTGCTGTTCTCTCTATCTGCTTGTAGCTCAGGTTGGCTAAGTACTTAATATTTTTAACGGATTGTGCATTACGGTGTATAGATGGTAAAGGTAAAATGGCTGATGAATTCAACTGAAATGGATGTTCTCTCTTCCATTTAAAGAAAAGATCCAACTTTTTGCCCTGGTATTACTCCTCCTTATAGAAAAAAATCACTGCGATGCCAATGATGTTGTCAAAGAAAATTGGGACGTCAAATAATAAAATTCTTGAATATATCAATGGTCTGGCATTATGTGTCTCAGTTTCTGTTTGACTGTTTGGTTAATTTCTTACAATTTCTTAATGCATCCACTTAGTGAAAGATATTATTTTTCTTGGCATTTGTATGTTTTCAAGTGTGACTTGAAACATGAAATAAGACTTTCTCACAGCAGACGTTTTGACTTGAAAAGCACAGCTGTTACTAACATTAACAATGGTTCTGTTATATTCATGTATACCGGTAAGTCATGACAGTGTGACAGTGAGCCAGCATGCACAATACCAGGACCCTGAAACTGAAGCAGCTAAATGGAATTCAGCCGTCATTCATTTTCCTACTGTGACAAATAATCCGTGAAAAAGGTATATTTGTGTGATGCTATGCATGGATGAACTGCAGTGTTTGAAAAATGTGGTAAATGCCCCCACACTGATTTTTTTTACTCTGTGTGCTCCAATACCCATACTACCCTACTATTTAGTATACCAAAAAAAGATTTATTATGTCCAAGTACATAGTATGTCAAACACAGTATGCTAAAAATACCAGGATGTCCTACTACATCCGGTCACATTTTGCAGTTTGCAAGCCAGCATGATTTTTGGCTATTTTGACCCACAATCCTCTGCACAGTGGACATATGAGCAAGAGGGTCAAAGTTCAAGGCGCGATGTTATGATGAAGTAGTATGTCCCAATTGTATGCATACTGCATGCAACAGTACGTACTTTGTAAGGACAGCTGCAGTATGTACTAAAAGTAAAAAGAAAAAGTATGTGATTTGGAACGTAGCCATTTATTATTTATTACAATCTGCAACCTCACCGCTAGATGTCGCTAAATCCTACACACTGCTCCTTTTAAATGTCAAAAGAGGTCAAATCAGCCAGAACCAGTGGTGGAAGAAGTACTCAGATCTTTTACTTAAGTACTAATACCAAGGTGTAGAAATACTCTGTTACAAGTAAAAGTCCTGCATTCAAAATCTTACATGAGTAAAATACAAAAGTATTAGCATCAAAAGTACTTGTTGGGCAGAATTTTCCCTTTTAGAGAGTTTATATTATTATATATCATATTGGAATATTATTACTGATGCTTTAACATATAAGCAGCATTTTAATGTGACAGCTGGTGGAGGTTGAGCACATTTGAACTATTTTATGTACTGTTGGATAGTTTAATCTGTAGCACAGTATCATATTTTAGATGTTTTGTTTGTAAAATCTTAATCTGTAAAATAACTAGGAACTAAAGCTGTCAGATAAATGTAGTACAGTAAAAAGTACAATATTCCTTCTGAAATGTAGTGGAGTAGAAGTATAAAGTAGAGTGAAATTGAAATACTCAAGTAAAGTAAAAGTACCTCAAAATTTTACTTAAGTACAGTACTTGAGTAAATGTGCTTACGTTCCACCATGGGCCAGAACAATTGCAAACTTTTGTGGGTCTGCATGGCCTTGAAGAATACAGCCATGGACCTGATGCATTTTGATGTGCCGTAGTAGGAAAAGCATGTGTTACTAATATTAACAAGTAAATCATGACACTGAGCCAGCATGCACACTACCAATTATTTTTAATAGTTAAACCTGTATTGTTCGTACTGTGACATATTCTCTGTGTCAAAGACCTATAGACCATTTTCACAGCAGACATTTTGGGTTGACATAGCAGGAAAATCGTTGATAACATTATTGGCTGCTTTCCATTGAGGTGAGCTAGTTGCAGGGCCCTCTCTGTATGCTGGCTCACTGTTATGGCTTACTGGGACACTTGATGGAACTGAACCATCATTAAAGGTGCTATCGATAACATTGAGATGTCACATTCTCCCTTCCCCGTTCCATTGCATTTACTTCATAACAAGTCGTTGCCAGGCACTTACTGTCAATCTCAGCCATTTATCCGTTTTTTCCACACTAATTGTAATTGAAGACCCAGAGATACCACGTGATACCAACGTCGTGTTACTGTTGGCTCACAAGCCTTGTTAGAAGTGGGAACCAAAGATAAACAAAAAATTAATTATGGACCCGCCAAAATTTAGAAAATTATTCATTCACAATCGTAATAATTTTTTTCACAAAAAGCCATTGAAAGGTGCCACTTTTATTCGTCACCATTCTAAATTCTCTGTGGATGTATTATTTAAAAAAAAAATATTTGTCAACATAAAAATGCTATCAATATAACCTTTAATGTTGCACCTGTGTGTTTCCTATGACAAATCAAAAGTATCTTCCATGAAATAGGTCTATTCCCATGCCTGTCCAAACTAATACAGTTATACCAATATAATCCAGCATGCAGATACTCAGCTTTTTCCTTCACTGAATCTCCTATCCTGCACTTTGCCTATATTAGGAGTGCACATTGCCAGGGCTGTAACCAGGATTTTAGAAATACTGAGGTCATTAGTCCAGATTTTCCAGCACAAGAAATGTTTGACAAGTCATAAACAAAACTGTAAAATTTGTGTTCAATTATATTTCCTGTATATATTTGATCTCCTTCCATTGTGGGCTAAATGTTATTTTAGAATTTAAATGGTCAGTTCAGGATTGTCAAAAATATTATAAGAGTCCCTGCACAGAGCTACCTTTCTGTATGCTCTAACAATCAAACAGAAATGGCATTTGTCGCATGTTTATAATTGAAGAAAGTAATTCTGGTACACCACAAAGCCCTGATATCTTAAATGAAAACCTAACTCTCATCTCAAAATCATTCAATTGTTCATTTTATAGGGATTTCACTATGGGCACGACTAGTACTGAAACTCAAAGTGAAAAATAAAATAAACTGTTAAACAAATATTTGCTTAAAGTAATAAGCAGGTAGACTGGTATTACACGTTTCGTCTCCAATGAGCTTGTTATTCTGTGGTGAGGAGAAAAAAAACAGGAATTATTCTGCTTTTTCTTTAATTATAGTATTACTGAAAAGCACACGGTTTAATTACATGTATTGTAGACTCATAATATTAACAGCTAAATTGTAATTTTGTAATCTCGTGTGTTAACTGCGGTATCTTTACACCAGAAGCAGCTCGGAGGCAGAGCTGAGTTCCGGTATGTTCCGAGGACGGTGAAAAATAGGACATATCAGGCGTCATCATCGCGTCATATCATCGGGATACAGCACATGCGCAGTCTGCACTCGCCGAAATTGAGCCAATAGCAACGCACGACCGAAGCTCCAGTTACACTGCGCATGCGTCGTACCCCACAGCTCAAGACCCGCATCCCAGCCTCTTTCAACAGGCCTTGGTATGTTCACGGAAAAGCCCTGACGAGTGCAGCTACTTCCGCCCTTTAGCCGCCTCTCATCATACAGAGAAATGGTAAGAGAAACAACACATAATATGCTGATTTACCGACACAGATTAACAGTTTACTTATTCGTCCTTGTCGATGTTTAACGTCCTCGACTACAGGAAGGCGCAGCTCGGGTTTACTCTAGTCTGTTGGAGTTGCTAGGCAGGTAGTTAGCTCGCAGGCTAACGTTAGCAGGTCTGTCTCCTAGCTACGAGAGAACACATCCGAGATAACACAATCCTACTTCTTCAAAGTGCAGACAGATGGTGATTATTGCAAACCGGTTTTAGAACTGGATATCCGTAATTCAATCCTTCCTAGTCAACATTAAAAGCTCAGATATCCACAGTGACATTCTTCCGATCCACAATCCTCATTTCAGGTATACACGACGTCATTCTTCCCAGGTAAAATGACGTCACTTTCGCCATTCATGTGTATTGGGCTTTCAATTTCAGATATCCACAATTACATTTTTATTATCTAGAATAAACACTCTGGATAGCTGCAATATAATTCTCACTGTAGTAGGGCAGCATGGCTCCACATATCATAACAATTGTTCATTTTGTGATAAAAGCACCACATTTTGTCAGGTGTGTTGATAGTTATATTGGGAACAAAACTGGACATTGGGCAATCACAAACTTGCACCCTGGTGGCTGTGGCAGCCATATTTTCAAAATTGCCACCAGCAGTTGGTCAAACTTTCTTGTCGTACCCACATGCAATAACCTTGAATTTCCCTCGGGATCAATAAAGTTTCTATCTATCTATCTATCTATCTATCTATCTATCTATCTAACATAATCTAGATCCTTGTAACCCTGAGAACCGAATAAAATACTCACTCACAATTCTATGGACTTTTCCAAAGAAATGGGTAATTTCTTTATATTATAATTCTATTATATAGTGTCGTGAATCAGTAAAAACAGTTCTCGTAGTATTATTTTGTCAGATGGTGAATACTAGAAGAAACATTGTGTTTCTTTATTTATACCGGGTTGTCCTCAGGGTGTATGCTGGAGGTCTGTATGGTTCTGTGCCCCCGGCCTTGCTTCCCCGTTGCTCTAGCCGCTGGTGCACCCAGGCGGGGTTTCCCCGAGTCGCGCGTGCGGCCATTGTCGTTGGGGCCTCTCTTCGCCTGTCCGTGTTTCTGGACAGGCTGGTGACCGTCCCTGTGCTGCAGGCGCCACGCTTTAACCAACCATCATTGTCTGGGCCTCCTTATTATTGCCTTACATTGTAATAAAACATAGATTTTTCACTTTAACTTGTATATAAATAATATTTGTGGTGCTGAAAACATGGAAACAGCAGCTTGGGGGTGGCAAACGGATCTATGCAAGTAACCGCCGGCAAAAATGGCTGCCGTGGTCATCAGAATACCAATCTGCAATGGCCCAATATCCAGATTTCTTCTAAATATATTAAGCTATATATGTACCAAATTTGGCGCTTTTATCATGTCATAAACAATACATTTCAAACCTAGGTTTGCTATGCTGCCCCACTACTAGGAAAGACACACATTTCAGATATCTACAATCCAATTTAATCATAATTTTAATTTCATATATCCAAAATGAAAAAACATTCCAGATATCCATAATGTAATTTTGAATATCCAAAATACATTCTGACTAGTAAAAATGTCATTACAGATATCCAAAATTGGAATTATGACTAGTAAAAATGCATTTTCAGTCATCTACAATTTGAATTATGACTAGAAACATTGCAATTGCATATATCCACAAATGTATTGTGGATATCTGTTCTGGATATTCAAGAAGATAATAATATGCCAAAATGACTCACTTCAGTTATGACGAGTGACAGTTGGATTGTAGATATCTGAAATGTGAGTTTTTCTTCGTAAGAATTCTACTGCAGATATCCATAATGTTTATTCTAGATATCAAAAATGCAATTGTGTATATCTGAAATTGAAAGCCCAATACACGTCAATGGAAAAAATGACGTTATTTTTCCTAGGAAGAATAATGTTGTGGATATCTGAAATGACAACTGTGGATAGGAAAAAATGTCATTGTGGATATCTGAAATGTTCTTTTGACTAGGAAGAATTGAATTACATATACATATATACATATATCTGCAATATATATCCAGTCTAACTATGAAATGTTAAAACGGCCACTTAAATCAAATTTATGAACATTTCAATTAAACTTTGTGACATGTGGCTTAGCCTCTGCAGTTTGAGTGCATTAATCTCCATATGAATAGATTATATAGTAGACTCAGAGAGTTATCTAAACATTGTTTCATGTCAAGAGCACTTTCCTGGCACCATGGAGTTAAGATGAATTACTGGTTGTGTTATGTGAAGACCCAACAGAAACAACCAGAAGCCCGCTCTATAGGTCGAGACTTGAAACTTGTTGATCCACAGGAATTCTCACAAGTCGGTCTCGGTTGTACCTGCTGCCGGTAGGTTCAGATATTCTTCTTTATGGATTGATTCTCATCTACTCTTTCTCGCTTTCCTCCCTCAGACGGCAACCTTGCGCCCATATCTCAATGCAGTTCGTGCGACCCTGCAGGCCGCCCTCTGCCTGGAGAATTTCTCCTCGCAAGTGGTGGAGAGACACAACAAGCCAGAGGTGGAAGTACGGTGAGTTTGTCACGGCAACTTTGAGCGGTTAACACCCAGCAGTGCAGTAAATCTGAGTTCCACCTCTTCGTGCCTGTGGACTGACAGAAAATGAATCGTGTGTTTCTCCCATTTACAGGAGTAGTAAAGAGTTGCTCCTCCAGCCTGTGATCATCAGCCGTAACGACAAGGAGAAAGTTCTGATCGAGGGCTCCATCAACTCTGTCAGAGTCAGCATCGCTGTCAAGCAGGTCGGTCTGGCTGCTGTCTGGGTGCCAAATGGTTATGATACAAAACAGATGGTTGCTTACTAGAAATTAGTGATTAATGTGATAGATGTAAAGATCAGAACTGTATCTGTAATCCTGACTATTCCTTTTAAATATTCTGCTGCTGTAGGCAGACGAGATTGAGAAGATTCTGTGCCATAAATTCATGCGTTTCATGATGATGAGAGCGGAGAACTTCTTCATCCTGAGGAGGAAACCAGTGGAGGTGAGTGGGCGTTGAAAGTGGGTCACTCACATTTACAGGGTTCCCACACATACTTATTCAGTTATAGAAAATTACTAAAAAATAGCCTGATTAACAGTGAGTTGTCCTGTAAAGGTAATGTGGAACAAAAATGAAAAATGTTTTCCTATATGAACTGTTAAACATGATAAAACACCAAAAATTAGTCTAGTTAACCCTGAATGACCTTGAGTGGTTATAGCTCTTGAATGTTCAAGTTAGTCGAGACAACAGAAACAAAACGGTGATGTTCAAATGATGGTTGCCATTTTATATTTAAAGGTGCTAAATGTGAGATTGGGAGCATTTCTATTGCCTCCGCACGGCTCTCAACAAAGCAGCTAACGGTGCTAACAGAGTGAAAACTAAGGCAACGCTGCTGACAGAGATAACAGTGTTAACCCGGGGGGGAACAGGAGGGTGGGCGCTACGCTTCCGCGACGTTGGTCGGAAAGGCGTTATTAGCTGTAACCGCCGTATGAGAGCAGTGCAGAGTGGCGGCCATGAGCTAGCCAGTGGGGCAAGCTCACATGCACAAACATGTACTAAAAGCACGCCTGGCCGGCCCGTTGATGTCAACAAAGCGAGGAGAAACTCTGATTACAACACACACAGAGGGAGAGTGACTTAATTCTCTGCTCAGGTAGACATTACTCCTCTATATGTTTTCATAGCAAATCGTTGTTTGATGCTATAGTAATGCTTTGAATATCGTATAGAGCAGTGGTTTTCAAAGTGGGGTTGGGGACCCCCGGGCGTCCTTGAGGGGGTTCCAAGAGGTCCCCAGCAAAAGGAGGAATCGTTCTTTTTTCTCTCTATAATTCCAAAACAATGAGAGAAACTATGACTATTTTGGTCATGGGTTTCATACACTTTCTGTAATAAAACATCAAAAAGCAGGGACCCCTGGGACAAAATCTTATCACATGGGGGTCCGTGGTCTAAGTTGTGTCAGTTTAGAGTTCGTTGACATGAAAAAGTTTGTGAACCACTGGTATAGAGCACCTTTAAGCCATAAATGTTTTCCACAAATATACAGAAAATGTCCTGTAAAATGATTTGTTGCAAGTAGCGGGAACCTTGATTTACATTAGTGCCAGTTTTTGCTGTTTGCTGTAAAGTTTTAAACACTCTTTTTGTCATCCATCTTCATTTCGCAGGGCTACGACATCAGTTTTCTCATCACCAACTTTCACACAGAGCAGATGTACAAACACAAACTGGTGGACTTTGTCATTCATTTCATGGAGGAAATTGACAAGGAGATCAGTGAAATGAAGCTGTCGGTCAATGCCAGGGCTCGTATTGTCGCCGAGGAGTTCCTCAAAAATGTAAGTTGTGTTTTTTCTACATTTTTTTCTGCGTTTCAGTGCTCGCATTGATGCAGCATTATGTACAAGGAGTTTAGTTTTTGCATTATTTTTACATGAGGGTGTCTGAGTTTTGTATGATAGGACTTTGATTCAGTCATGTATTATGCTGTTATTTTAGGGATAGAATGTTATGTTGTTGTAGGTGATTGAAGTTATATTATTAGTAGAAAAAAAGTTAATATAATTCTTGTATGTCTTTTAGATTTATTGTAGCTTAGACATTGTTTTTGTTTTACTCTTGCAGTTCTGAAAGAGAGAGAAAACCCGGGAATACATTCCTTTTGCAATCTTGGTCGTCACTGTGGAGATTTCGCATCACAGAGCAGAGACGGGACAAAATCAGCTAAGAGAAGTTGAGAAACACAACATGTACAGTAAACATGTACAGGCCAATTGGGTTTTGCCCTTTAACCTTAACATGCCCCTTTGCTCAAAAATATTGATTTTTGTACATAATGAATATTCACACAAGACATTAATATCTGCCTTTAGAACATTAGAAGTCAGGGCAGGTCCTTAAAAGCTATTTGTAATCAATATTTATGAGCACAGGGTAATATGGATTTAAATTTAAATGTTTTTTAATATATATATATATTATATGCACATAAATTTAATTTAGCTTTGTTTTGTTATGACAGACCTTTAAACCAAGAAGGCAATCAATTGGTGCACGTTTCTTGTATTAGTACACAGAATAAACCCTATTGTAGATGGAAATAATTCAAATAGATATACTTGCTGAAAGTGAAGATAAATAAAAACATTATTCTTTGTATTTTTGTGATTTTTCTTTTCTTTTTTTTATTTGTCATGAAGCATAAACCGCAGCTCTGACTCTACCCCAAACATTGAAGGTTTATTAAGATTTTCACAGCTGGAGACAAACAAGCCATTTGGAATTATATTTTCAGTACAGTCATATACAATATCAAATGTATAACATTATAGAAATTGTATAGAGTTCTCCAAAGAATGACATACTGTATAATACATGTTGATCTGCAAGCAAAACTTACATCAAACAAACATGCGTGTACAGTTTGCACGGCATCAGGCAGGCATTCATTTGAATGATAAAATCATAGGTCAACCAAACGCTGCCTTTATAAGTGAGAGACTTATGACTGAAGATTTGTCATAGCATTTCACTGTCTTTTTTTATGACATACTATACAATGACTTTTGGATGACACACAATACTATGACTTTTTCATGAATTTTTATTCAATATTATACTATGACTTTTTTATGACATACTATACAATGAGGTTTTGTTTTTATGACATACTGTATTATGACTTTTTATGGTATACTATACTATCATGACATGCTATACTATGGCTTTTTTACAACATTTTTATGACATGCTATGACATTTTTATGAAATGCTATACTATGACCTTTTATGGCATTTTTATGAAATACTATACTATTACTTTTTATGACATACTGTACTATGAGTTTTTTATGACATATAATTCTATGACTTTATTATGACACACTAATCTGACTTTTTATGGCACTTCTATGAGTGTTGTGAATTCCCTCTGTGCTGATGAGGAACACTGCCCCTAGAGGACGGAGAGACAATTACCTCTTACATCACTCTCCTGATTGGAGCAAGTGACTGCAGGTGAGCTCAGGTCTTCTCAGGTGGAGGCAGTTCAGTTCAGTTCAGTTCAGTTCAGTTCAGTGCAGAGCAGACAGACCTGGCTTTCAAGTGTCTCCAGTCCTGCTTCCCTCATGCGTTACTGACGATGTGAGTTTCTTTCTGAACATTATATTGTTTGAATTATGGTGTGAACATACGTTTGGTTACATTGCTGCTTCATCTATGGATAGTTTGATTTACTAGATTTATCTACTGCATTGACTGTGGATGTATGCATTTTTTTCTTTAATTATACCGCAGAAAACCATGAGTTGAATGGACGCAATAAATGGACAACTATAATTAGGGCTGTCAAAGTTCAAAGCAAATTCGTTTTAACGCCGCTTATTTCTTGGACTTAATCATGGACAATTATGCGATTAAATATTTGAATCGATTGATAGCCCTAACTATAATGCATTCCTCTGTCAAAAACTTTTACTTGAGAATCCTAAGCTCTACCTGCATAAGCACTAGAGAAATTTAACTAAACATATTATATTCTGACTTTCATGACATATTATACAATGATTTTCATGACATTTTTATGACATTATAGCCTACTATGACTTTTTTGTTATGATACACTACTTAGACTTTTCATGACTTTTTTGACATACTATACTATGACTTTCTTATGACATTTATTACATACCATACTATCACTTTTTTATGAAATACTGTACTTTAATTTTTTGATATTCTGTTATGACATACTACATTTTTATGACATGCTATACTATGACTTTTTAGTTTTTGCAATATACTATACTATGATTTTTTTATCACTTTTTTTCGACATACTATACCATGACTTTTTATAACTTTTTCGACATACCATATGACATAGTATAGTATGTCCAGATATTTTGTTGTGGCATTCTCTATATTTTTATCACATACTATACTATGACATTTTTATGGCATAGTATAGTATGACTTTTTTTATGGCATGCTCTATCCTGACTTTTTATGGCATTCTATTGTATTATGGCATACTGTATGGCTTTTTCTATAACTACATTTTTACTACATACATACTACTACTTTTTATGACATTTTTTATGGCATGATTTACTATGACTTTTATATGACATGCTACTGTTTACTATGACTTTTTATGACTTTTAGTTGCATATTATACTATGACTTTTTTATGGTATGCTATACCCTGACTTTTTAATTTTGCGTCAATTCATATGCAGCAAAAATGTATGTTAAATGTATTTGTTGCTTATAATCATAACTATAAAAAAACAGGCTTTATGTTAATACAATCGGGGTAACGTTCATTATTAAACAAATTATTTAAACAGTTTTAAAAAGAATATTAATGTAATGTGCTTGTAGTCAACATTTTTATGGCATAATGCAAAATTGACTATTCTATGACTTATTATACTGACTTTATATTTTTTGTCATACTATACTACTATCACTTTACATGAAGCACAAACCGCAGCTCTGTCTTATATGTCTGTCTTATGATATCGCGATATTATGTTTTGTGATACTGTATCGATTCTCAAAAACACTATCGATTTTTAATTAATAGTTTAGCTGCAAAGATTAACTCAGTCAATACTTTATTTAATTTGCAAAGAGATGCGCCCTCTCAGTGTATGTGCCCTCTAAAAGTAGTGCTATAATGTTGGATGTTACATGGACTGTGATAAATGTAAATCCACCGTTCTGATTGCTTAAAAAAAAGGTTTACTTATAGTATTTTATGCATATGGCGGTGTTCTTTATACTGACAGTTTCCCTAAAATTAGATTTTAAAAATCACAATATATTACCTTACTTACAGTATCGCAATATATTAAATCGTAACCCCTGTATCATGATACGTATCGTATCACCGTATTCTTACCAATACACAGCCCTAGTCTTTACCCCAAACATTGGAGGTTTATTGAGTTTTTCACAGCTGGAGACAAACAAGGCATTTGGAATCATATTTTCAGTACAGTAATATACAATATCAAATGTATAACATTACAGGAATTGTAGTTCTCCAAAGAATGACATACCTTATAATACGTGTTGATTCTCACACAAAACTTACAACAATAAAACATGCGTGTACAGTTTGCATCAGGCAGGCATTCATTTAAATGATAAAATCATGTGTCAACCAAACGCTGCCTTTATATGTGACAGACTTAATGACTGAAGATTTGTCATAGCATTTCACTGTATTTCTTAAAAATTGAAGCCCCACAAAGTCCATCCCAAAAATCCTTTTTGGTTTAAAAGTATGAGGAAGGGTCTCATCCCAAGATTTCTGATTATAGAACACAAGCTAGATCTGTGTGCCGGTTGCATTTACAATGCTATTTCCATTCTTTGTGGTGAAAGGATTGTATCTTCACCACTGTAATGTTTTAAGATCCATATTAATCTTTGTTTACTCAGGGTACATACACTGAGCACAATGGCTGCATTTTGAATATAATTCAACAACAAGCAAAGAAAAACAGCTTAAATTGAAATGTTTGTGTTTTCTGCTCAACTGTCAGGGATTAAGTACTTTGATCAAGAGCATCTTAACTGAAGTAATTACAGTTGTTGGGGGGGGGGGGGGGGTAATGATACTTCATAAAGTAAAACCATCCCCAGAAACACTGGGAGCATATGGCAGTATACACAGTGCACAAAATACAGTAGATATTAAATGTGATCATGGAAAAAGGTGCAGAAAGTTAAGTTAAGGGATTATCATCATTTCAACAATAACAGTAGACCCACATATCAAAAATATTGGCATTTTCCTTAGTTTTTTTCTCACTGGGAGTTGAGCTACAGCACAGACGTATAAAAATGGATTACATTTAGTGAAAGTGCTTTACAGATTGAGTCTGGGCAGTTGAACAGGACCGGTCCCATAATACAGTTCAGAGGACCGAACAGAAAGTCAGGTGAGGTTTGCGTCTGGAACAGGAAGTGCAGGAGGTTAGAGGTGAGCTGGGACCGTCTGCAGAGCGTCTTCTGTGGTGCGCTTCACTTTCACATTCTGAAACAGTGATGAGAGAAAAAAGGACTGAGTTATAATCCTACATTACTTATCTGGCATTTACAATTGACTTTTATTCATTGACTACTCCTTGATATTCATATCTTGATCAACAGTAAAATGACTCAGATACAGTTAGTTTAATTAAGGCAGAATTCATGTTTTCATCTAGTATTCATAGAATATATGAATGGACGTTGTGGGTGCTGTTACAGTGGTTTTGAAATTACAGTTTGTGTCATAAAATACATCTCTTAAAAGTAGATTTACATTAAAACATGCTCATGGTTCAGAGTTCTTAAGTGCCACAGAACGATCTAAATGATTGATTTCAAAAAAGCAACTTTTAGGAGGCAATACAGAAGTCAGTATTTTACTGTAGATAACTATTCATAAAATACTTATATTGAGACAAATCATTCTATGTCTTGCTCAACCACCACTGATGTGTGACATATAAAGAACTGTACTTATAGACACATTATAACCACCGTCTGAGTGACAAAATAACTGATCACTGATGTATTCACCAGAAGAAACAGGAGAAAGTGACTTCTTTTTTCCAATTTGGATTTTTATATTTACAATAACCTTCACAACACAAAAATATCTGAAAAAAAGTTACATTTGATGAAATGATTTAAGCATGTGTGTTCTCCAACAACAGTAAACAGTGATCATCTTGATTCAAGTGGAGGTCTGGTGATTAAAATGTTGGTGGGCATTACAGATTAACCCTTCACATTAAGGCAGAAAACAAGTTTTAACAGATAAAGTTTATCTTAAAAAAACAACAATTACTGGAATGAAAATTATATTGTGCGTCAATTCATATGCAGCAAAATTGTATGTCGAGGTAAATGTATTTGTTACTTATATACATAACTATAAAAAACAGGCTTTGTTAATACAATCAGGGTAACGTTTATTATTTTAAAAAAACTGATAAAAACTACGTTATTTTAAGACACATTTAAAAACATTATTAATTTAATGTGTTTGTTGTCATGTTCTCTCTATTCACTTTATTCTGACACACACACATACGTTTGTATTTCTATACTTGTGAGGAACCTCATTCTCTAGGCCCCTTACCCTAAACTGAACTTAAACCTAATTCTAAACTTGACCAACACCAAGTCTGAACCGTCAAACAGACCTTTGAAGGTCCAGCTCAAATGTCCTAAAACTGGATTCCAGTTATGTAGTTCCTACAAAGATGTAAAACGGAGGGAAATACGATCTCCCTGAGAACTCAATGCACTGCAACTAGACAAAACACAAGCAAATGGAGAAAATATCTTCACCAATTTGACAGCACATGTGCAGAATTTAGGGAAAAAAGCTGCAAAGTGAAAAAGCACAATCAAATACAGAGATGCTGCAAGTCGGAACACAACAGAAAAGTGATGAACACACCTGGGACGCTACTTCTTGCCATGGTTTGTGGCTCATGAAGTTACTGAATCATATAGTCTGTCAGTGTTGAAAATGAGCTAACAATGAAAGTTATTTCTTCCTTTTAACATTCTGATTGCATGATTCAGATATTATTTCAGATATCTGCTGTTAATGTAGCGTTAGCCTTTTGCTGATTACTAGTTGACAAATAAAATTCTGAAGTATGCAATGAGAATGTTTAGATAAAAAAGGTAAATTAGTTTATTTCTATTTAGTGACTATAACTGTTTAAAAAAAAACAACAAAAAAAATAAACTAATTTCTGTTGTGTTCTGTATGATTTGCACAGTTTCTGTATTTGGTTGTGTTTTCTCACTTCAATGCAGCGTTTTGTCTCATTTCATGTGCTTTTCTTATGTTGCAGTGCATTGAGCTCTCAGGGCCGGCTGCTCCGACTGAGA
This sequence comes from Sebastolobus alascanus, assembly GCA_916701645.2. Lineage (NCBI taxonomy): Eukaryota > Metazoa > Chordata > Actinopteri > Perciformes > Sebastidae > Sebastolobus > Sebastolobus alascanus. The sequence goes on along the minus strand of CAKAOJ020000257.1, from coordinate 505,663 downwards.
GACAAAAGTTAAATGAGAGAAAGTCACAGCTGACAGGATGGAGGTAGGAGTGTCAATGGTAAGTGATGTCACGGTTGTCTTGATTGCTGTCGGGGATCACTGCTAGGTGAAGACTGAATGCGGTTTCCTCTGCCATGTGTGAAAGATTTACATTTTCTGTGCAATAACAAGAGATGGACGGATCAGCACTGATTGGTGGGCTTGCTTCAGGAGGGGGTTGCAGACTAAATACGATGGAAGACATGCAATGTGTCTCTCCAGAAATCATCAAAGAAAGTCACACACAGCTTTTACAGTTGAGGCGTTTACTGCGAGACATTCTCCCGAATCCGATGAAGTCTCCGGTCATAGATGAGCTGGAGGGAAAACGCTGTGAGGTGAATCACACCTGCAGCGGATTGAAGTTGTCTACGTCGTCTGTTGAGAGACATTTCTGTGTGCTGCTTGGGATACCTACCTCTGGTCTGTCTCTGTGTGTGTTCACAGAGTCCACGCCTAAATAGACCGACTCCACTTTACATCCTGAGAAAGAGTAAGGAAAGTAAGGATTATTAATAGTTAGACCAAGTGGAGATCATTTGTCAAGTTATCTTTGGTCGTAATATTTGTCTCTAGGTGGCAAGTTTACATTGGAGTAGGGATGCTAACTTTGAATTTCGTGTTTATTCTTCTTTAAAAGCCACTCCTTTTTATTTAATTTGTAATATTTCAATTGATAGCATTAATCGGTAAAAATTCTTAATGTCGGTCAATATCCCTACATTGGAGTGCAAATAAGAAATAAAAACATAAAACAGAGTTATCCTATTATGACTCAGACAAAATAATGCTACAAAAAAACAATGATGCATTTATGGGCTACTTAGTGTGGAAGAATAATAATATATAATATTATGTCATTATTATGCGGCGTTGTTGAATACTCTATTCTGATTGGTTAATCACATCATTCTGCAGTCTGTTATTTCTTTATTGCAGACCGTTGCTATGTATAACAGACTGTTGCTATGGGCGCAGTTCTGATGGCGGACCGTTATTGTGTCAAATTATTGATTTCTTAAGTAAGTAGCCGTGTAATAAACGGGATAATGTACAGCTAGCGGGTCATCGCGTGGCGGTGCGGCTCGCCCTGTCAGGGTTTCTTTCACAACAATGACCGGCTTGCTGTACATTATCCCTTACATATAAGCCTAGAAAATTACAGAACTCACCGTAAGCCATGGGGGTCAACTTCAACACCGTATGCAAAGGGCACTTAAGATAAGGCAACTCAGCTGTGGAGACAAAGACAGAAAGTTATGAAACATCTTGGAAGTTTCAGGGTCAAGGTGTACTGCATATTTTCATTTAAGGCTGCAAATGGTGCTTTTCAATATGTTGCAATTTGGCCAGAGAAAATATTTTTATGCCTCTACGCCGGTGACCGCCGTGGCCGGAAGCATTATGTTTTCGGGTTGTCTGTACCCATCCGTGAACGCGAAATCTCAGGAACGCCTTTAGGGAATTTCTTCAAATTTGGCACAAAAGTCCACTTGGGCTCAAGGATGAACTGATTAGATTTTGGCTATCAAAGGGCACTGTGACTTCACAAAAGGCATTTTTGGCCATAACTAAAGAATTTACTAATGATAACATTTTGGACAGACATGACTGGTTGGAGGAGTCCTACAACTGTGTGGTTGTAATTCTAGTATATGACATACTATGACTTTTTTATGACATACTTTTTTATTACTTTTTGACAGAATATACTGTGCCTTTTTATGACTTTTTAAAAAAATATTATACTATAACTTTTTAACTTTTCGACATACTATACTAAGACTTTTATTTTTTCGACATACTATACTATGACTTTTTTATAACTTTTTTTTTTTTATATATATTATACCATGACTTTTTATCACCTTTTCGACATACTACACTATGACTTTTATTACTTTTTCGACATACTTTACTGACCTTTTTTTCGACAAACTATACTTTAACTTGTTTTTATTTTTTCGACATACTATACTGACTTTTTTTTAAATTTTTTTAACATACTATGCGATGACTTTTATTTATGCAACATACTACAGTATGACTTTTTTTACCACTTTTTTCGACATACTAGGACTTTTCCATCACTTTTCTTGACAGGCTATACTATGACTTTTTTCAACTTTTATCGAAATACTATACTTTGACTTTTTTATTTTGTCGACATACTATACTTTGACCTTTTTTTTTATTTTTTCCACATACCATACTATGACATTTTTTTTTTATCAGTTATTCAAAATACTATAGACTTTTTTTCGACATACTGTAGTATGATTTTTTTATCACTTTTTTCAAAATACTAAGTATAACTGTTTTTATCACTTTTTTCGACATTCTATACTATGACTTTTTTTTTAACACTTTTTTTTGACATACTATACTATGACTTTATCATTTTTTTCGGCATACTATAGTATGACTTTTTTTTGACATACTATACTTTGACTTTTTTTTTTTTTCGACATACTATGCTTGGACTTTTTCGACGTACTATACTATAATTTTTTTTTCAAAAATCTTTTCGACATACTATACTAGGACTTTTTTTCAATAAATTTTCGACATACTATAGTATGACTTTTTTTTCATAAATTTTCGACACACTATACTGTGACTTTTTTTTCATAACATTTTCGACATATTATAAGGCTTTTTTTGCACGAAATTTTCGACACATTATACTACGACTTTTTTTTCAAGAAATTTCATATGTCGAAAATTCTAAGAAAAAAAGTCACAGTATAGTATGTCGAAAATTTCTTGAAAAAAAAGTCATAGTATATGTCGTTAATTTTGTGAAAAAAATTCATAGTATAGTATGTCGAAAATTTCTTGAAAAAAAAGTCATAGTATAGTATCTCGAAAAATTTCTTGAAAAAAAGTCATAGTATAGCATTTCGAAAATTTCGTGAAAAAAAATTAATACTAATGTCGAAATTTTTGTGAAAGAAAAGTCACAGTATAGAATGTAGAACATTTTGTAAAAAAAAGTCATACTATAGTATGTCAAAAATTTTATTAGGAAAAAGTCATACTATAGTATGTCGAAAATGACATGAAAAAAAGTAATTGTATAGTGTGTCGTTAATTTCGTGAAAAAAAAGTCATAGTAGTATGTTGAACATTTTATGAAAAAAAAGTCATGTATGTCGAAAATCTCTTGAAAAAAAAGTCATAGTATATTATGTCGAAAATTTTATGAGAAAAAAGTCATAGTATATTATGATGAAAATTTTGTGAAAAAAGTCAAAGTATATTATGTTGAAATTTTTAAGAAAAAAAAAGTAATAGTATAGTTTGTCAAATTTTATGAAAAAAAGTCATACTATAGTATTTAGAAAATTTCTTGAAAAAAAAGTCAAAGTAGTATGTCGTTAATTTCGCGAAAAAGAAGTCATAGTATGTTGAAAATTTCTTGAAAAAAAAGTCATAGTAGTATGTCGAAAATTTCGTGAAAAAAGTCATAGTATAGGATGTCGAAAATTCTCGAAAAAAAAGTCATACTAGCATGTCGAAGATTTCCTGAAAAAAAAGTCATAATATAGTATGTCGAAATTTTTATGAAAAAAAAGTCATAGTATAGTTGTCGAAAATTTCTTGAGTAAAAAATAATATTAGAATGTCGAAAAATTCCTGAAAAAAAGTCACAGAATTGTATGTCAAATTGTATGAAAAATAAGTCATAGTATGTCGAAAATTTCCTGAAAAAATAGTCACAGTATAGCATGTCTTAAATTTCTTGAAAAAAAAGTCATGGTATAGTATGTCGAAAATTTCTTGAAAAAAAAGTCATAGTATATTATGTCGAAATTTTAGAAAACAAGTCATACCATAGTATGTCGAAAATTTTATTAAAAAAAGAATTATAGTATAGTTTGTCAATTTTTATGAAAAAAAAGTCTTAGTATGGTATGTCGTTAATTTCGCGAAAAATAAGTCATAGTATGTTGAAAATGTCTTGAAAAAAAAGTCCTAGTAGTATGTCGAAAATTTGGTGAAAAAAAAGTCACAGTATAGTATGTCAAATTTCCTGAAAAAAGGTCACAGTATAGTATGCCGAAAATTTTATGAAAAAAAAGTCATACTATAGTATGTCGAAAATGTTATGAAAAAAAAGTCATAGTATAGTATGTCGTTAATTTCGTGAAAAAAAAGTCATAGTATGTTGAACATTTCTTGAAAAAAAAGTCATAGTAGAGTATGTTGAAAATTTTGTGAAAAAGAAGTTATACTATAGTATGTCGAACATTTTATTAAAAAAAAGTCATAGTATGTGTGTTGAAAATTTTGTGAAAAAAAAGTCATAGTATAGTATGTCGAACATTTTATGAAAAAGGTCATACTATAGTATGTCGAAAATTTTGTGAAAAAAAGTCATAGTATAGTATGTCGAACATTTTATGAAAAAGTCATAGTATAGTATGTCGAAAATTGTATGTAAAAAAAGTCATAGTATAGTATGTCAAATGTGAAAAAAAGGAATACTATACTATGACTTTTTTTTCAAAAATGTTTTGACATACTATAGTATGACTTTTTTTTATAAAATTTTCGACATACTATACTATGACTTTTTTTTCACGAAAATAACGACATACTATGAATTTTTTTTGCAAGAAAATTTCGACATACTATATAGTATGACTTTTTTTCATAACATTTTCGTCAAACTATACTATAACTTTTTTTTATAACATTTTCAACATACTATACTATGATTTGTTTTTAACGAAATTAAAGACATGCTATACTATGACTTTTTTCACAAAATTTTCGGCATACTATACTTTGACTTCTTTTTCAAAAAATTTTCGACATACTATAGTGGGACTTTTTTTCACGAAATTAACGACATACTATACTTTGACTTTTTTTTCAAATCATTTTTGACATACTATACTATGACTTTTTTTCATAAAATTTTCAACATACTATATTATTACCTTTTTTTCCAAGGAATCTTCGACATACCATACTATGAATTTTTTTCATAAAATTTTCGACATACTATATAGTATGACTTTTTTTTCATAAAATTTTCGACATACTATACAATGATTTTTTTTTTTAACGAAATTAAAGACAGACTATACTAAGACTTTTTTTACGAAATTTTCGACATACTATACTATGACTTTTTTGTCATAAAATTTGACATATTATTCTATGACTTTTTTTTCATACATTTTTTGACGTACTATACTATGACTTTTTTTTAACGAAATTAAAGAAATACTATACTGTGACTTTTTTTTAACTAAATTTTCGACATACTATACTATTACTTTTTTTTCATAACATTTTCGACATACAATACTATGAATTTTTTTCATAAAATTATCGACATACAATACTATGACTTTTTTTAAATAAAATTTTCGACATACTATACTATGACTTTTTTTCCACAAAATTTTCGACACTATACTATGACTTTTTTTCACGCAAATAACGACATACTATATTATGACTTTTTTTTCATATCATTTTTGACATACTATACTATAATTTTTTTTCATAAAATTTTCGACATACTATACTATTACTTTTTTTCATAAAATTTTCAACATACTATATTATGACTTTTTTTTCAAGGAATCTTCGACATACCATACTATGAATTTTTTTCATAAAATTTTCGACATACTATATAGTATGACTTTTTTTTCATAAAATTTTCGACATACTATACTATGATTTTTTTTTTTAACGAAATTAAAGGCATGCTATACTATGAATTTTTTTTAACGAAATTAAAGACAGACTATACTAAGACTTTTTTACGAAATTTTCGACATACTATACTATGACAATTTTTTCATAAAATTAACGACATACTATACTATGACTTTTTTGTCATAAAATTTGACATATTATTCTATGACTTTTTTTTCATACATTTTTTGACATACTATACTATGACTTTTTTTTAACGAAATTAAAGAAATACTATACTGTGACTTTTTTTTAACTAAATTTTCGACACACTATACTATTACTTTTTTTTTTACAAAATAACGACATACTATACTATGACTTTTTTCCACAAAATTTTCGACACACTATATTATGACTTTTTTTTCATAAAATTTTCGACACACTTTACAATGACTTTTTTTTCACAAAAGTTGTCATACTATGCAATGACTTTTTTTCCATAAAATTTTTGACATTCAATACTATGACTTTCTTTACATAAAATTTTCGACATACTATACTATGACCTTTTTTTCACGAAAATAACGACACACTATACTATGACTTTTTTTTCCAAAATCTTTTGACACACTATACTATGACTTTTTTTCACGAAAATAACGACGTACTATACTAAGACTCTTTTTTCATAAAATTTTCGACACACTTTACTATGACTTTTTTTTCATAAAAGTTGACATTCAATACTATGACTTTCTTTACATAAAATTTTCGATATACTATACTATGACTTTTTTTCCATAAAAGTTGACATACTATAGTATGCCTTTTTTTCATTAAATTTTTGACATACTATTGTATGATTTTTTTTTCATAAAATTTTCGACATACTATACTATGACTTTTTTTCACAAAATGTTGGACATACTAGACTGACTTTTTTAACGAAATTAAAGACATACTATACTATGACCTTTTTTTCACAAAATAACGATATACTATAGTATGACTTTTTCCATAAAATTTTCGACACACTATACTATGACTTTTTTTTCATAAAATTTTCGACATACTTTACGAGGACTTTTTTTTCATAAAAGTTGACATACTATACTATTACTTTTTTTCATAAAATTTTCGACATACTATATGACTTTTTTTCATAAAATTTTCGACACACTATACTATGATTTTTTTTTTCACGAAAATAACGACATACTATACTATGACTTTTTTTCACAAAAATAACGACGTACTATAGTATGACTTTTTTTCATAAAATTTTCGACATACTATGACTTTTTTTCCATAACATTTTTGACATACAATACCATGAATGTTTTTTTCATAAAATTTTCGATATACTATACTATGACTTTTTTTTCCATACATTTTTTTACATATAATATTATGAATGTTTTTTCATAAAATTTTCGAGATACTACAGTATGACTTTTTTTACATAAAATTTTTGACATACTATGACTTTTTTTTCATAAAATTTTTGACATACTATACTGACTTTTTTTTCGAAAAATAACGATATATTATAGTATGACTTTTTTCCATAAAATTTTCGACATACAATACTATGAATTTTTTTTCATAAAATTTTCGACATACTATACTATGACCTTTTTTTCATAACATTTTCGACATACTATACTATGACTTTTTTTTCACAAAATAACGACATATTATACCATGACTTTTTTCCACAAAATTTTCGACACACTACTATGACTTTTTTTTCATAAAATTTTCGACACACTTTACAATGACTTTTTTTCACAAAAATAACGACGTACTATAGTATGACTTTTTTTCATAAAATTTTCGACATACTATGACTTTTTTTCCATAACATTTTTGACATAGAATACCATGAATGTTTTTTTCATAAAATTTTCGATATACTATACTATGACTTTTTTTTCCATAAATGTTTTTACATATGATATTATGAATGTTTTTTCATAAAATTTTCGAGATACTACAGTATGACTTTTTTTACATAAAATTTTTGACATACTATACTATGACTTTTTTTTCATAAAATTTTCGACATACTATACTATGACTTTTTTTTCATAAAATTTTCGACATACTATACTATGACCTTTTTTTCATAACATTTTCGACATACTATACTATGACCTTTTTTACATACAATTTTCGACATACTATACTATGACTTTTTTTTCACAAAATAACGACATACTATACTATGACTTTTTTTCCCAAAATTTTGACACACTATCATATGACTTTTTTTTCATAAAATTTTCGACACACTTTACAATGACTTTTTTTTCACAAAAGTTGACATACTATGCAATGACTTTTTTTCCATAAAATTTTTGACATTCAATACTATGACTTTCTTTACATAAAATTTTCGACATACTATACTATGACCTTTTTTTCACGAAAATAACGACACACTATACTATGACTTTTTTTTCCAAAATCTTTTGACATACTATAGTATGACATTTTTTTCATAAAATTTTCGACATACTTTACTATGACTTTTTTTCCATAAAAGTTTTGACATACTATAGTATGCCTTTTTTTCATTAAATTTTTGACATACTATTGTATGATTTTTTTTCATAAAATTTTCGACATACTATACTATGACTTTTTTTCACAAAATGTTGGACATACTAGACTGACTTTTTTAACGAAATTAAAGACATACTATACTATGACCTTTTTTTCATAAAATTTTCAACATACTATACTATGACTTTTTTTTTCACAAAATAACGACATACTATAGTATGACTTTTTCCATAAAATTTTCGACACACTATACTATGACTTTTTTTTCATAAAATTTTCGACATACTATACTATGACTTTTTTTCATAAAATTTTCGACATACTATACTATGACTATTTTTCATAAAATTTTCGACATACTTTACTATGACTTTTTTTCCATAAAAGTTGACATACTATAGTATGCCTTTTTTTCATTAAATTTTGAAATTTTCGACATACATACTATGACTTTTTTTAAAAATTTTCGACATACATATATGACTTTTTTTCATAAAATTTTATATACATTTTTCTTTTTCCATAAATCTTGACTATTTTTATGATTTTTTTCATACAATTTTGACTTATTTTCTTTTTTTCATAAATTTTGCATTTTATATATGATTTTTATAAAAATTTTGTACAAATTGACATACTACTATGACTTTTTTAACGAAATTTTGACATAATATACTATGGCTTTTTTTCATAAAATTTTCGACATACTATACTGTGACTTTTTTTCCCAAAAATATCGACATACTGTAGTATGACTTTTTTTCATAAAATCTGACATACAATACTATGAATTTTTTTTCATAAACTTTTCGACATACTATAGTATGACTTTTTTTACATAAAATTTTCGACATACTACTATGACCTTTTTTTCATAAAATTTTCAACGTACTATACTATGACTTTTTTTTCACAGATAACGACATACTATACCATGACTTTTTTTCCCAAAAAATTTGACAAACTATACTATGACTTTTTTTCACGAAAATAACGACATACCATAGCATGACTTTTTTTACATAAAAGTTTTGACATACTATAGTATGACTTTTTTCATAAAATTTTCGACATACTAGACTATGACTTTTTTAACGAAATTAAAGACATACTATACTATGACTTTTTTTCATAAAATTTTCGACATACAATACTATGAATTTTTTTTCATAAAATTTTCGACATACTATAGTATGACTTTTTTTACATAAAACTTTCGACATACTATAATATGACCTTTTTTTCATAAAATTTTCGACATACTATACAATGACTGTTTTTACATACAATTTTCGACATACTATACTATGACTTTTTTTTCACGAAAATAACGACATACTATAGTATGACTTTTTTTACATAAAAGTTTTGACATACTATAGTATGACTTTTTTTTACGAAATTTTCGACATACTATACTATGACTTTTTTTCATGAAATTTGGGACATACTAGACTATGACTTTTTTAACGAAATTAAAGACATACTATACTATGACTTTTTTTCATAAAATTTTCGACATACTATACTATGACTTTTTTTCACAAAAATAACATACTATAGTATGACTTTTTTTCATAAAATTTTCGACATACTATACTATGACTTTTTTTAACCAAATTTTCGACATACTATACTATGACTTTTTTTCATGAAATTTTGGACATACTAGACTATGACTTTTTTAACGAAATTAAAGACATACTATACTATGACTTTTTTTCATAAAATTTTCGACATACTATACTATGACCTTTTTTTCACGAAAATAACGACATACTATACTATGACTTTTTTTTCCAAAATCTTTTGATATTAGTATGACATTTTTGTCATAAAATTTTCGACATACTACTATGACCTTTTTTTCATAAAATTTTCGACATACTATACTATGACTTTTTTTTACATACAATTTTCGACATACTATACTATGACTTTTTTTTCACAGATAACGACATACTATACCATGACTTTTTTTTCCAAAAAATTTGACACACTATACTATGACTTTTTTTTCACGAAAATAACGACATACCATAGCATGACTTTTTTTACATAAAAGTTTTGACATACTATGGTATGACTTTTTTCATAAAATTTTCGACATACTAGACTATGACTTTTTTAACGAAATTTTCGACATACTATACTATGACTTTTTATCACATAAATAACGACATACTATTGTATGACTTTTTTTCATAAAGTTTGACATACAATACTATGATTTTTTTTTCATAAAATTTTCGACATACTATAGTATGATTTTTTTTACATAAAATTTTCGACATACTACTATGACCTTTTTTTCATAAAATTTTCGACATACTATACTATGACTTTTTTTCATAATATTTTCGACATACAATACTATGAATTTTTTTTCATAAAATTTTCGATATACTATACTATGACCTTTTTTTCATAAAATTTTCGACATACTATACTATGACTTTTTTTCATAATATTTTCGACATACAATACTATGAATTTTTTTTCATAAAATTTTCGACATACTATAGTATGACTTTTCTTACATAAAATTTTCGACATACTATACTATGACCTTTTTTTCATACAATTTTCGACATACTATACTATGACTTGTTTTTACATACAATTTTAGACATACTATACTATGACTTTTTTTTCACGAAAATAACGACATACTATACTATGACTTTTTTTCACAAAAATAAAATACTATAGTATGACTTTTTTTCATAACATTTTCGACATACTATACTATGACTTTTTTTAACGAAATTTTCGACATACTATACTATGACTTTTTTTCACAAAATTTTCGACATAATTTACTATGACTTTTTTTCCATAAAAGTTTTGACATACTATAGTATGCCTTTTTTTCATTAAATCTTTGACATACTATTGTATGACTTTTTTTCATAAAATTTTCGACATAATATACTATGACTTTTTTTCACAAAATTTTGGACATACTAGACTATGACTTTTTTAACGAAATTTTCGACATAATATACTATGGCTTTTTTTCATAAAATTTTCGACATACTATACTGTGACTTTTTTTCCCAAAAATATCGACATACTGTAGTATGACTTTTTTTCATAAAATCTGACATACAATACTATGAATTTTTTTTCATAAACTTTTCGACATACTATAGTATGACTTTTTTTACATAAAATTTTCGACATACTACTATGACCTTTTTTTCATAAAATTTTCGACATACTATACTATGACTTTTTTTTCACAGATAACGACATACTATACCATGACTTTTTTTTCCAAAAAATTTGACACACTATTCTATGACTTTTTTTTCACGAAAATAACGACATACCATAGCATGACTTTTTTTACATAAAAGTTTTGACATACTATAGTATGACTTTTTTCATAAAATTTTCGACATACTAGACTATGACTTTTTTAACGAAATTAAAGACATACTATACTATGACTTTTTTTCATAAAATTTTCGACATACAATACTATGAATTTTTTTTCATAAAATTTTCGACATACTATAGTATGACTTTTTTTACATAAAACTTTCGACATACTATACTATGACCTTTTTTTCATAAAATTTTCGACATACTATACAATGACTGTTTTTACATACAATTTTCGACATACTATACTATGACTTTTTTTTCACGAAATAACGACATACTATACCATGACTTTTTTTCCCAAAAATTTGACACACTATACTATGACTTTTTTTTCACGAAAATAACGACATACTATAGTATGACTTTTTTTACATAAAAGTTTTGACATACTATAGTATGACTTTTTTTTACGAAATTTTCGACATACTATACTATGACTTATTTTCATGAAATTTGGGACATACTAGACTATGACTTTTTTAACGAAATTAAAGACATACTATACTATGACTTTCTTTCATAAAATTTTCGACATACTATACTATGACTTTTTTTCACAAAAATAACATACTATAGTATGACTTTTTTTCATAAAATTTTCGACATACTATACTATGACTTTTTTTAACCAAATTTTCGACATACTATACTATGACTTTTTTTCATGAAATTTTGGACATACTAGACTATGACTTTTTTAACGAAATTAAAGACATACTATACTATGACTTTTTTTCATAAAATTTTCGACATACTATACTATGACTTTTTTTCACAAAAATAACATACTATAGTATGACTTTTTTTCATAAAATTTTCGACATACTATACTATGACTTTTTTTAACCAAATTTTCGACATACTATACTATGACTTTTTTTCATGAAATTTTGGACATACTAGACTATGACTTTTTTAACGAAATTAAAGACATACTATACTATGACTTTTTTTCATAAAATTTTCGACATACTATACTATGACCTTTTTTTCACGAAAATAACGACATACTATACTATGACTTTTTTTTCCAAAATCTTTTGATATTAGTATGACATTTTTGTCATAAAATTTTCGACATACTTTACTATGACATTTTTTCCATAAAAGTTTTGACATACTATGGTATGCCTTTTTTTCATAAAATTTTCGACATACTATTCTATGACTTTTTTTTGTAAAATTTTCGACATACTATACTATGACTTTTTTTACATACAATTTTCGACATACTATACTATGACTTTTTTTTCATAAAATTTTCGACACACTATACTATGACTTTTTTTTCCACAAAATAACGACATACTATACTATGACTTTTTTTCAGGAAATTTTGGACATACTAGACTATGACTTTTTTAACGAAAATAACGACATACTATAGTATGACTTTTTTTACATAAAATTTTCGACATACTATTCTATGAACTTTTTTTAATAAAATTTTCGACATACTATGACTTTTTTTCACAAAAATAACGACATACTATAGTATGACTTTTTTTCATAACATTTTCGACATACTATACCATGACTTTTTTTCCACAAAATTTTCGACACACTATACTATGACTTTTTTTCACGAAAATAACGACATACTATACTATGAGTTTTTTTTATAAAATTTTCGACATACTATACTATGACTTTTTTTTCATAAAATTTTCGACACACTTTACTATGACTTTTTTTCATAAAAGTTGACATACTATGCTATCACTTTTTTCATAACATTTTCGACATACTATACTATTACTTTTTTTCACAAAATAACGACATACTATAGTGTGACTTTTTTCCATACATTTTCGACATACTATACTATGACTTTTTTTCCACAAAATTTTCGACACACTATACTATGATTTTTTTTTTCACGTAAATAACGACATACTATGCTATGACTTTTTTTCCATAAAATTTTTGACATTCAATACTATGACTTTCTTTACATAACATTTTCGACATACTATACTATGACCTTTTATTCACGAAAATAACGACACACTATACTATGACTTTTTTTTCCAAAATCTTTTGACATTAGTATGACAATTTTTTCATAAAATTTTCAACATACTTTACTATGACTTTTTTTCCATAAAAGTTTTTACACACTATACTATGACTTTTTTTTCCACAAAATAACGACATACTATAGTATGACTTTTTTTCATAAAATTTTGGACATACTATACTATGACTTTTTTTCATGAAATTTTGGATATACTAGACTGACTTTTTTAACGAAAATAACGACATACTATAGTATGACTTTTACATAAAATTTTCGACATAAAGTACTATGAATTTTTTTTCATAAAATTTTCGACACACTTTACTATGACTTTTTTTTCATAAAAGTTGACATACTATGCTATGCATTTTTTCCATAAAATTTTCGACATACTATACTATGACTTTTTTTCCATAAAATTTTTGACATTCAATACTATGATTTTCTTTACATAACATTTTTGACATACTATACTATGACCTTTTTTTCACGAAAATAACGACACACTATACTATGACTTTTTTTTCCAAAAGCTTTTGACATTAGTATGACATTTTTTTCATAAAATTTTCGACATACTATTCTACGACTTTTTTTTGTAAAATTTTCGACATACTATACTATGACTTTTTATACATACAATTTTCGACAGACTATACTATGACTTTTTTTTCCAAAAAAATAACGACATACTATACCATGACTTTTTTTCCAAAAAATTTGACACACTATACTATGACTTTTTTTTCACGAAAATAACGACATACTATACCATGACTTTTTTTTATGAAATTTTGGACATACTAGACTATGACTTTTTTAACGAAAATAACGACATACTATAGTATGACTTTTTTTCATAAAATTTTAGACATACTATACTATGACTTTTTTTCACAAAAATAACATACTATAGTATGACTTTTTTTCATAAAATTTTCGACATACTATACTATGACTTTTTTTTCGTAAAATTTTCAATTTTTTTCATAAAATTTTCGACATACTATACTATGACTTTTTTTACATCAAATTTTCGACATACTATACTAAGACTTTTTTTTCGTAAAATTTTCAATTTTTTTCATAAAATTTTCGACATACTATACTATGACTTTTTATCATAAAATTTTCGACATACTATACTATGACTTTTTTTCCACAAAATTTTCAACACACTATACTATGATTTTTTTTTTCATGAAAATAACGACACACTATACTATGACTTTTTTTACATCAAATTTTCGACATACTATACTAAGAATTTTTTCGTAAAATTTTCAACATACTATACTATGACTTTTTTTTCCAAAATCTTTTGACATACTATAGTATGACTTTTTTTTCATAAAATTTTCGACATACTTTACTATGACTTTTTTTCCATAAAAGTTTTGACATACTATAGTATGCCTTTTTTTCATACAATTTTCGACATACTATACTATTACTTTTTTTCACGAAAATACCGACATACTATACTATGACTATTTTTCCACATTTTCGACATACTATAGTAAGACTTTTTTCGTAAAATTTTCAACTACTATACTATGACTTTTTTTTAACGAAATTAAAGACATATTATACTATGACTTTTTTTTCACAACATTTTTGACATACTATACTATGAATTTTTTCATAAAATTTTCGACATACTATAGCATGATTTATTTTTCAAGAAATCTTCGACATACTATAGTGTGACTTTTTGTTCATAAAATTTTCGACATACTATACTATGACTTTTTTTCATAACATTTTCGACATACTATAATATGACTTTTTTTTCATAAAATTTTCGTCATACTATACTATGACTTTTTTTCATAAAATTTTCGACATACTATAATATGACTTTTTTTTCATAAAATGTTAGACATACTATACAATGACTTTTTTTCATAAAATTTGACATACTACAGTATGAATTTTTTTTCAAAGATTTTTCAACATACTATACTATGACTTTTTTTTCATAAAATTTTCGACTTACTATAATATGACTTTTTTCATAACATTTTTGACATACTATACAATGACTTTTTTTCACAAAATTTTTGACATACTATACTATGACTTTTTTTTAACGAAATTAAAGACATATTATACTATGACTTTTTTTTCACAACATTTTTGACATACTATAATATGACTTTTTTTTCTTAATTGTTAGACATACTATACAATGACTTTTTTTCATAAAATTTTCGACTTACTATAATATGACTTTTTTTCATAAAATTTTCGACATACTATACAATGACTTTTTTTCACAAAATTTTTGACATACTATACTATGACTTTTTTTTAACGAAATCAAAGACATATTATACTATGACTTTTTTTTCACAACATTTTTGACATACTATACTATGACTTTTTTTAACGAAATTTTCGACATATTATAGTATGACTTTTTTTTCAAGACATTTTTGACATATTATACTATGACATTTTTCTTAAATTTTTTGACATACTATACTATGACTTTTTTTTCATAACATTTTCGACATTCTATAGTATGACTTTTCTTTCAAGAAATTTTTCGATATACTATAGTATGACTTTTTCACAACATTTTTGACATACTTCACTATGACTTTTTTTCACAACATTTTTGACATACTTCAATATGACTTTTTTTAACAAAATTAAAGACATACTTTACTATGACTTTTTTTCATAACATTTTTTACATACTATAGTATGACTTTTTTTTCATAAAATTTTCGACGTACTATAGTATGACTTTTTTTCATCAAATTTTTGACATACTATACTATGACCTCTTTTCAAAAAAATTTTGACATACTATAATATGACTTTTTTTTCCATAAAATTTTCGACATACTATAGTATAGTTTTTTTTTCATAAAATTTTCGACATAATATAGTATGACATTTTTTTCATGACATTTTTCGACATACTATATACTATGACTGTTTTTTCATAAAATTTTTTGACATACTATGACTCTTTTTTCCATGGAATTTTTCAACATACTATACTATGACTTTTTTTTCCATGAAATTTTTCGACATACTATACTATGACTTTTTTCTCATTAAATGTTTCAACATACTATACTATGACTTATTTTTCCATTTAACTTTGCTAAATACTATACTATCACGTTTTTTCATGAAATGTTTCGACATAGTATACTATGACTATTTTTCATGAAATTTTTCAACATACTATACCTTGAAATTTTTTCATGAAATCTTTCAAAATACTATACCATGACTCTTTTTTCATGAATTATTCCACATACTATACTGACTATTTTCATGACATCTTTCAACATACTTTACTATGACTTTTTTCTTGAAATGTGTTGACATACTATACTATCACTCTTTTTTCATGACATTTTTCCACATACTATACTATGATTATTCTTTCATTAAATTTTTCGACACACTATACTATGACATTTTTTCATGACTTTTTTCAACATACTGTACATTGACTTTTTTCGACATAGTTTAGTATGATTTTTTCCGACATAATATACTATGACTTTTTTATGACTTTTTTCAACATAGTATACATTGACTGTTTTCGACATACTATACTACAACTTTTTTCAACATACTATATTTTGACTTTTTAGGACTTTTTTAGACACTACAGTACGACTCTTTCATGAACGTCCGTCTTACTCTCGTGAAAGTGATATCTCAGGAGCGCCGGGAGGGAATTTCATTACATCTGGCACAAAGTTCTACTCGGACTCAAGGACGAAGTGATTAGAATTTACTGGTCAAAGGTCACTGTGACCTCACAAAACACGTTTTTGACCTTATCTCAAGAATTCTTATGCTTATTATGACAATTTCATTAGACAAATGTCTAATAGGATAAAATGATGAAGTTTTGGACAGAGATGGATGTAAACTGCAACTTGACTGGTTGGCGGAGGCATACAACCGCAAGGTGGTAATTATAGTTTAAAAACTAGCCTGATGTATATCATAGATAAGCAAATAATCGGAATATGTTTATACAAATTATAAGTTTGTTCATATTGCCTACTGTAAGTCCTTCATACCTGCAGTCTTGTCCAGGAAATATGCAAGAAGACAACGCAGGACAGCCTGATGACAAACGACCAGAACATTCTCCTGTCTCTCCAACTCCATGATCACAGGCTCCAGTCGCTGCACCAGGTCTTCATAAGACTGACAAAAAAACACAGACTCATCAAAAACAGTTTACAGGACATAAACAAATCCATTCACCTCTAAAGAATAGTTAGGAGACATCTGGAAGAATCACATAATCACCTCTCCTTTAGGATAGCGGTAGCGGTACTTGTCCTGGTCTCTCAATGCAAACTCCAGAGGGTAATGCTCTTGGATCTCCTCGTACATCATTTCCTCACACACACCCTTTGTAAAAAGGGGATGAGATATGTTTAGCTTGAGTAAACAAATGCTTAGAGGCTGTTGTATTCATTTTGATTAATACAGGAATCAACATACAGCATCTATTTCGTTGAGGGACTTCCACTGTTCGTATGGCATTCCCAGGCACTCCGCTGTCTGGATTGTCCTCTTCATCTGGCTGGTCCACACTTTTAGATCTTTGATGTTCTGGTCCTGGATGAATTTCCCCAGACTTTTGGCAAACTAGAATGCAAGAGACCAAATCCATCGAATGAGAACAATAATTTCTCTTCAAAAGCCATACTGACATATGTTTTAGACCAGAGGTTCTCAATTATTTCTCAGCAAAGGACCCCTTAAAAGATAGAGAATATACCGGGAACCCCCTCATGTATGTTCCTTGGAATAACTTGAAGTAGCTTATTTTTTTACACTTATATAGTCTTAGTTATATGAAAGAACACCACAAGAGAAATGTATTAGAAAGATATTAGACATAATAGATGTAATTTAGACGTATTAGACATATTAGACGTAATCTATGAACTATTATAGATTTAAAAATCAAAATATTATTCGTTGAACTACCAAATAGGAATCAATATTCTGTTACTGTAATGCCTATTGCTCGCCTCAAATGTTTTCAGAAACATCTTGCAGTGTACTGTTTAGCTGTAAAATGAGAAAGTGTGTGACCCGGCAGCCATGTTGAGAACAGTTGAGGAAATACCAAGCACCGCCCACCAGCCGGAGCACAGCCAATAGTCCTGTGCAGCACAATAGGCTGTGCTGGTGGAGCACAGCCTATTGGCGGCTGTGCTCCACCAGCCGGAGCACAGCCAATAGGAACGCTCAATAGGAACGCTCTCTCTCTGTGAAATGACCTGTGATTAGCCAAAGTCTCCCGTCACGGGCTAGATTTTTAAAGCCTGAAAACAGAGCCATGAGGAGGTGCAGAAGTCTAGTATTCTCTCAGAACACTTGAATTACAATATGCTGAAAGGTTATTATGGGATTTTTGCCCAATGATGCCAAAAACGTTCTGCCTACTGAATCTTTAAAGGGACTGTTTGTAAGAATCAGAAATTGCTTGTTAACAGCGACACCTGTGGCCGTTAAGTCAACGAAAGTCAGCGTCCTGTTGCTCATGCTCGTGCTCGCTCTACATAGACATGAACGAGCATTGATCAACACAGTGAGGCGACACACGTCAGCTAAAACCACATTATCACTCTATATTTCACCTGCTTGGCAGTAATGTTAGCTGACCAGACGAAGGTCTCTCCATGAATCAATGCTGATCCTAATGTTGGCTTTTCCTGCTTCAGCCTGCTGACCGCGGAGGGAACGGGGGGGGGGGGACGATAACGTAACTCGCTGCGGAGCCCCGTCACTTCACAAGACACGGGAAACCTCTGTTGGTCTGGAGGAGCTGCAGTATTTATTTCTGCACAAACGTCCACTGCACATTCACTAGATATTCTCAGAGCTAAACTAACTCTTCTGCAGTGTGTAGTGTGCACGCATACGAGTGAGAACGAGCGCTGTGTGTGAGTGAAGGCAAGCAGGCAGGCAGAGGAGCAGAGACTCCAGCCCTGGAGAAAAGGGTTACGGTCTCCCCTGTGTCCTCTGCCCACGGTTGGGAGGCTGGACCAGGATTAGTTGACACTGTTTTGGATGACGGGCTTCTTTTTTTTTATTATACAACCCTGTGTTGTAGAATGATAAATAAATGAATGTTGTACTTTGAAAATCAATGCATTCTTATAGCGTAAATTTTACCAATTGGCGGTTTTAAGTAAACAGCGACCCCTGGTGGTTCTAGTGTTAAATCACACGACTTGTGCTCTCATACAGACTCACCACACACACAAACACACACCTCTTTTCCTCTGGCAGACAAGCCAGAGTCTCCTCCGATCCTTCCCTTGATGTTGAGGTCACTCTCCCCGTGGCGACACAGGTAGATGGAGCGTGGCGTGATGTGGATGTTCATTAGGTAGTAGACGATTCGGCTTTGGATGTGGTCCAGGACGCGGTTCACCAGGTAACGACAGCCCACGTCCATGATCTTTATATAGGACAAATCCCTGGAGCAAGAGATTCAGTCAACCGTCTGCGATCTTGAGGAGGTAATTTAATCTGATCTGAAGTCATTTTGTGTTTCCTCACCTGTCCAGATTCTCGTCCAGAGGCTGGTAGGAGGACTCGTAACACTTGATCCTCTTCATGAAGTCCTCAATGGCCTCATCTGTGTTGCAGTGTATGTAGTCTGGACTGCCCAACTTAACTTGCTACACAGGGAGAAACACAGAGAGAGGATGTGAGCAGAGAAAAGAGGAGGTTAGCTGTCTGACACTGCTTTCAACCTTTTTCCTCACTGAGTTTGTTTGTTTGTTTAGATCTGAACCAGTTTTCTTGGTCTACACCTTGATTCTGACTAAGCCTTCATATGTCCAAATTTTAAGGTAAACTGCTCTTGGATTTGGACTAAAATGCCAGTGTGAAAATGTCCAAAAAACATTGCAATGTCACGCAATTATATGTATGGAGGACGGAATATAATAAATTAATAAATGACTCGATAAATAAATACATATGACATTAATTTAGCAAAAATATGTTTGAGGAAATCGTGCATAAATTATATAAATGCATGAATACATAAATAAATACATACATTTAAAAAATAAATATAAAATTAATTAAAAAAATGAATGCAAAAACAAATAAATAAAAATAAATAAGTAAATAAAAATAAATGCAAAAATAAATAAAAAATAAATACAAAAATTAAGAAATACATTTAAAATTTAAGAAAAATAAATACATAAATAAATAAAAGGGAAAATTAAACAGTAGAGTAAATAAATAAGGGAATTAATATAAAGATAAATAAAGTAAATAAAATTCAAACAGAAATAACAATTTATGTCACATTTTATGAATTAATTAATGGCTACATTCATTTTTAATATTTTTGCTATATTTAATGACCTATTTATTTATTATCTATCAAGTCATTTATTAATTTATTAATTTAATTTTGATTTTGGCAGGTTCCATCCTCCATACATATGTAAGGAAGAGTGACAAAATAAAAACAGCATATTGTTTTCTTATTGTGTTTTCAATGATTTATGCTGCATAGAATAAACAGAGAAAAAGCTTACCACTATATTTTGTGCAACGACATCTGGGTCCTCACACACAGACTCCACAAAAAATACCTGCATTGATAAAACAATCTAGTAAACTTAGAGGCCATCAAGTCAAGATGACTGATTGAATTCGATTAAACCCTTCCTTGGTTAACGTACCTTGAACCCATTCTGCTCAGCGAACTTAACGATGGTCCCTCTTCTTTCTCTTGTTGTATTTGTGGCGTCAAACACCTGAAACAACAGGTAAAAAAATCCTTATGCAGCACTGATGTACAGTTGATGTATTGATATTATGATCATTTGCCATGGTGAACTTAGGGACAGCATCAAGGACTCACCGCCACCTGTCCTCCTTCGACACTCAGGTACTGCCGAACATCATTAAGTGCTGCCAACGCACACTGACTGTGGAAGGACAGCAGGCACAGAGTCAGTGAACAGTAAAGATTTGTAACATTTGTTACCCAACTACATCGACTGCGGAACTTTCATTTAGGCAGGCAGACTGTAAACATTTCAATTCTATCTTAGGTGGTGTGTTGTAGACATTTTTCATGTGAAAAACAATATGAGCCATCCTTGAATTATAAATGAATTACTCAAATTATAGTACAATGAACTTTACAGCCACAAACTACAGACCTAGAGCATTCAGAGGATGGATGGCTTTCCTAGGTAGACTGACAATAAGGGGGTTTCTGAGCAGTTTCCAGAACCGAAGTGCTCGCCATCCAATAGCCAATAAATGCAATTCTTGCAGAAATCTCCAAATGTCAAAAGTTTTTGATACCAAATCACAGAATGGCTTTTTCTATGGTGTTCCTCAAGGTGTCTTAATGTGGTATTTTGGAGGATTATTGATAATTTTTATCAATTCTCAAGTGGTGAAAAATAGTTAAATTTAGCACCAAATCTGTGTAACAAATGGTATCAACGCAAAAATTGCTGCAACAATTATGAGAAATAATAGAGCATGGGAATGACCATCATATACTTCTATCATAATGTTCTAAGACCTTATACACTTTCACAATGTATTTTAATTAATCAATCAAATATTTATTTATTTATTTCTGATTTATGACTAGAACAACTTAACACACAGTGCTGAGCTGCATCTCAAATTAATCTTCAGGTTCCCAGCTTTCAGATGATGTACACCACTTCTATGTGACATATACTGCTGACCTGCTATCTCCCCCTAAAGACCCACTGCCCCCCCTAAAAAAAAGAAGACAAAAATGGGTCTATGAAAAAGAGGAGGGGAGTGGAAAAGGATAAAAAAACTGTGCATGCACAATAAGTCAAAGTTGAACCAGACTCAACTCAAAATCTGGTGGGCAAACAGACAATTTGGGTAATATCATTAATGTTCACTTGTGTTTTTTTTTATTTCCAAATAAGCAGTTTAGTTTAGTTTTTCTTAAATGGTCAACAGAATTACTTACAGATATATAACTTGTTGCTTTCTGATCTATACATGTAGATATATCTCGTGCTATAGTGGCACAGCCTTACATACTTTTCATTCAGCTTTTGCTCCAGTGCATTTATTTTCCTATAATGCCAATACTGTAGGATAGGATACAGTACTGTAGCATACATACTATGTAATTACTGTATATGAACTGTATATCAGGGTGGTCAACCGTATGTCGTAGAGAGCCAAAAGTCTGCAGGTTTTCATTCCATCCGGTCACCTCCGCAGGTGACTTCACAGACGACCTCCTCCTTTCTACTTGATGGAGTTATCAGTGGGTAAAGTCTTTGGTTGTAATGAAAACCTGCAGACTGTTGGCTCGTCACTGCTCGTGGTTGGCCAATCAGAGCAGACTTACCGTCTGATTTTTAACCCCTCTTCATTATCTGGACGGAAGAACTCAAAGGACTTGTAGATCTTCAGACACTCCCTCCGGTACTGGCCAACGTTGAACTCTGTTACAGATGAAAATTTTGTATTTTTAAACAGTTTGGAGTATAGTTTGTTTCTACTGTAAAATAATATGTAAACATTATATATTGTAATGTGTGTATGTGTTGGGAGTGTAGCTGGTACCTTTGGTTGGCACACCTATCCAGTTTAAGTAGCGTGTGAGCTTCTTTGAAATGTAAGTCTTCCCTCGAGCTGGAAGTCCAACAGTCACAATGAGGGTTGGGCAGTTTGTCATACACACTGTATGAGAGAGAGAGAAAAACACAGACTTTTAACGGATATGACTCACTTCTCACACATTTAATTAGCTGAGCATGGCTTGTCAACATTATTCCATTCAGCAAGAGTTTAATTAGTCTTGAAAGTTGCTCATAATTACACCAGATAGTGAGAACACTTGTTGGAAACAGTTAAGCTCACTCTGCGTGACAGTGACTCACATTACTACAGAAAATCACTAACCAGAGAGCAGAGATATCATTACGACAACAACAGAAACAGTAAACAAACCACATACTTCTCTAGACTTCTCATGAAACATCTTCATCAGCATTTCAGATTTAGGGACACGTGCTGTGCGCAGGGCACCACTGAGGTGTCACGGACCTCGTGGTAAAGACAGCTCAACTTTGGAGTGATATTTAGCCACTTTCCCAGTAAGCTAGCATGACACGGATTCATCACAATCTCAAGATTCATATGATACCACTGGATTTCCACTATCTTAAAAATTAAAACCCATAACGGCCTTCAAATGACAGTAATGTTAATGCCAGTTAGATGATCCACCATCATTTTCAGAGGGTTAAAAGTAGACAAGTAAACAAGAACCGAGGAGGAGAATAATTCCAATTTAAGATCATGGCGATCAATGAGACAGTCTAACTCAAATGTATTACACGGCTTTGTTCTATGGTCTGTTATTTCTTTATAACAGACTGTTGCTATGGGCGCAGTTCTGATTTCGGACCGTTTTTGTGTCAAATTGTTGAATTCTTAACTAAGTAGCCCTGTAATAAGCAGGATATTATCCCGCATATTACACTTATTATTATTATGTACGCCGTACATTATCCCTTACATAACCTATGTTCTATTTTTCACTTTTAGATGGTTTAATAATGTTAGAAATAGGCCTATCAGTAGGCTAGAGTTTAATTTGTCTATTTTTTGGCCTTTAAAAGATGTATATCAGCTTACATTGTTTTTTCAATGTGTTATTGTTAATGGTGCATTCTGGTCAGATTTAATTCTTTTTTATATATAAAAACAAGATTTGATCTCCCAAAAATCTTTTTTTTTTTATTTATTTATTTATTTAATTTTTTAAAAGGAGTCTTGAAAAAAATTAGGGTGCAGTTCTACAGCATTTTAGATTCTGCAGACAAATTATTTCATCTAATTTCCTTTAATTGTTAATTGCTTATTTTTTTTTAATTAAAACTAAAATTTTTAATACACTAGTTTAAAAGTATTGGCTCAAAATTGCAAACCCTCGCTTATAGAACAAAAACATTAGTAGTCACAACCCTTGTGCAGATCTCCCTGCAGGACAGTATCCTCCTCGTGTTCACTGAGACACTCCCTCACCTCACGGATCACATGGGACAAAGGATTCATTTTCAAAGAGACTCTTGCAGTGAGTAGTGTATACTAGACACTAAATGATAAGGAGATACAGTTGAAGCAGGTGTTAAGTGCCGGATGCAGGACTGGACTGCTTGTTTTAAAAGAAACAACAATGAAGAAGAAAGCAGAGCTTGACTCAGCAAAAACAAGACGACCAACAGAGAGAGAGCAAAACCAGACTGAGAGAAAACACAGCTGCAAACGCGATTCAAATGTATAAACCTCCGTACGTGTGACACTATGGGGTAAACTGGATAAGATGATGCAACACATGCCAAGCACAAAAAGGCGAGAACCATTCAGCACTTTATTAGTAAATGTCACATAACGGAATATATTTAAGTTCAAAGACAGACTGGAACCAGGAAAACATGAATAAAATAAAAATTGATAAAAAAAAAAAGAGAGAATATTAGCAGATGCACATCAACTCCCAGTCACATCCTTTGCGACACTTGCCGGCTGCCAGCTGCATCTTACCGCGTCTCTGAGCTATGTGGCCGTTTCTGCACGGCATCCAGATCTTAATGAGCGGGTTCTGGGTGAGCTCCCGAGGAGAAGTCTCCATCATATACTGTTCGTTGTCTAACATCCTGGATGCTGGATCACTGATGTTACCTTCCTAGTGTGAAACTGAGGCGGTGGGCTGTAGCCCTGGCAGTCTGATTCAGCAGGCTGCAGGGGGGGGGGGGGCGATGGATGTCACATATCAGCTGAGAAACAGCAGTTTCTCATTACCGTAACGACTGGAGACGGAGCGCAACACGGAGGGAGGGAGCATAACAAGGAGCCAGGTACAGGATGTATCTTTGCTTCAGCAGCATTTCAGTCGTGTTATTTTAACCTCAACTAACCTCAATTGTTATTTCCAGTTATTTACTAATTTCAGTGTTATACCAGGCATTTATCACAGACTCGTTTCCAATTTAATTTATCAGCACATAAACACACTAATAATTTTATATTGGGAAGGCACTTTGTGTCAGTAATGTTTTTTTTTTAATATATAATTATGTTATAATAATGTATAGATCCTAAAATAGCCCAAGAAATAAGAAAAATCCCACAATTCATATTCAACATGAATTATTATTAGTTATTCACAGACGGATATCGCTGTTTGTTGTGTGTCTAGGTGTGTGACAGAAGTCATATCAGCCTGCTGCGCTGTTGGGACAGCCCTAATAATCATGTTAATGTGTTTTTCAATGAAAATGATTAGAATTAGGTTAATATTATCACATCCCCTAATATCGCGATTCATATCACAATTGCAATATCAGTCGAAAATAATCACAATTAGATATTTTTTTTTCAAAATCGTGCAGCCCTAATAGAAAAATAAAGTTTGACAATCCTTACTCAAGGTGTACTTACTATCTTTTCCAGATCTTAAAAATGCTTATTCACAAATAAAGGATACCTTTCTTTTGTCGATCATGTCAATCAAACAAATGTACCATTATTCATAGAGAGATATGGGTTGGGGGGCATTGTTTTTGTTATCTTATATTGTTTTGGACAGTCTTGTGATGCTTTACATTTTACTGAACTTCCGGTGGTGTAAATGCAAGCAATGCATTTCCTTGAATTCTTTTCAGAAATATTTCCAGACAAAAAAGAAACACCCAAAAAAAATTCTAAGAAACCCTTTTCCAGTGTTTACCGTAATGACGCGGGGAGTGCGCAAGGATGCGTTCAGCTGTTCACATGCTGCACACATGGGCAGTGAATGCAGCTGAGAAGTGAACCAATCAGAGATGAGACGAGGGGTCCAGCAGCCAATAGGAGAGGCGGATCGGCGATAACGAGGGCGTGCTGACTGCTGGGAGCTCAGATAAACATCCTCATCCTATCATAGCCACAAGTTTTAACACAACCCTGTCATGGGACCCACAGAGCCCAGATCACACAGATCACACACACAGCCTTTTTGTGGCAAAAGTCATCAACAACTTCAACACCATGTACATATTTTGTCAACCAAGGCTTTCAATCAGCTGCTACAGTATTAGCTTGGGAAAAAAACACAATTGTTCCAATTTCCTGTCATTATAATCATTGTTATTATTATTAACTTATTCCCTTTTTTTAAGAATAAGTCAGCCAAACAACAGTTCAATTTATTGGTCAAAACATAATCAATTTAAAGCTGCAACTAACGATTATTTTAATCAATTTATCCGGTTATTATTTTTTAAGGCTGTCCCGAATATCAGTTTTTGGGCTTCGAAGCGTCGGTGAGAAATATTCAAAGGTATTCGAAGCTTCGTGGAGCAGCATGTCGCGGCAGACTAACATGTTCTTCTTACTGTCTGTCTCCATCTTTCCCGTTTCAGTGCCTGGGACTGTGCCGCTGCCCACTACTGTACACACACACACACACACACGCATCACACAATGTTAAATATGAATAATGAATAATGTTGTGGGATTATTCCTCATTTCATGGACTATTTTGGGTTTTTATACATTATTATTACATACTATATATACTGTATATATATAAAAAAAATAAAATGAAGCATTCGAATACTGATTTGGAGGTCAAATACCATGGCAATGGTCGAAAGCATTCGGGTCAGCCTTATTATTTTCCTGATTATTGATTCATTGGTTGGTCTATAAAAGGAATAAAATGTTTCAAGTTGACTAACAACTATCAGCAGGAAATCAATCAACAATTATTGTGATAATCGATTATTTGTTTCAGTCATTTTCAAGTAAAAACACAGGCGTCAGCTTCTCAAATGTGAGGATTTGCTTCTTTTTTCGGTATATACTGTATTGTAAACTGAATGTCTTTGGGGTTTTGGACTGTTTGTTGGACAGAACATCATCTTAGGGCTGGGCAATATGACGATATTCAGTATATTGTCCAAACGATATAAAAATATCTTTTGCATATATTTTACTATATCATTTTTATCGCAATATAGGCTAGGCCTATATTTAATTATTTATTCTCTATAATTTCACTTAAAACTGTTAACGTTCATTTTGCACTCAAGTTCTTAAAATGAGAAAATACTTAAAATATTTATTTCACACAGGAGTATACACAAATAGGCTTTCACGTGTGGTTATTTCATATAGTCTATTTATTTATTGAACTACCAGAAAACATGCTATAACGTGATATAAATTGTTATCGACTCAATATATGACATGACCTATATCGAGATAGAAGATTAAGACCATATTGCCCAGCCATACGTCACCTTGGTCTCTGAGAAATTATAATTTGGAATTCTGTATTTTCCTATTTTCCGACATTTTCAGAAAACAATGAATCGTTTAGTCGCGAAAATAATCATCAAATCATCAAACCATCTTCAAATTGCTTGTTTTGTCCAACTCAAATATATTCAGTCTGCAATAATACAAAAGCACAGAAAAGCAGCAGATCTTCACATTGAGAATCTTGAATCAGCAAATGTTGATAAATGACTTCAAACTATTGTCAATTAATTTTCTGCAGATCAACTAATTGGTTCAATGACTAATCATTTCAACACCTGACCAATTATTTGTTCTCCAGTACAGTTCAGTCTTCCATGAGGTCTCCGGTTCAGTTACAGCATAAATACTTTAATTCATTTTTGTCTCTATACAGAAGTGTGGTGGTACCATAATGGAGGACAGAACCTGCCAAAATCCAAAATAAATGAATGAATAAATAGATAAATAAATAAATAAGTCATTAAATATAGCAAATATAACATTAAAAATAAATGTAGCCATTAATTAATTGATAAAATGTGACATTAATATTTAATTTTATTTGTTTTTGCATTTATTTTTTATTTATTTGTTTTTGCATTTATTATTTATTTATTTATTTGTTTTTGCATTTATTATTTCTTTATTTTTAAATGTATGTATTTATGCATTTATATTATTTATACACGATTTCCCCAAACTTATTTTTGCTAAATTAATCACTTATTTATTTATCGAGTCATTTATTAATTTATTTTTTATTTTGGCAGGTTCCGTTCCCCATAGTCCAAAGCCAAAATATGTGCAATTAACATTTGTATAACCAAAGCAATAGATGGAAACTTGAGAGAAAATGTTGACTACAATAACAAGTCCTGCATGAGACAAGAAAAATGGAAGTCCAGTACAGCAGCCTTGCACGACACGTATCAGCAACTATCTATATACAATATATATATGATATATATGCCGATATGATTCAAGTTTCACTCAAGTAATGACTAAATTATATCAAATTTACAACATCCTGAGTTGTAGGGTTCTTTACCGTTTTTTTCTCAGTTGTTTACACACTAACACTGGTAGTTGAGAGACAATGACCACAACCTGTAACTCATGTTCCCACCCCCTGAACCAATTCTGCTAAAAATACAAGCACATTTCCTGCTTTACACTCAGACTGCATTTTCAAATCACCTTTTCAAAACACTACACACATTCTCTACATTTGGCACAGTCTTCATGAATAAAATCTCTCTTTTCCACATGGAACACAATTAAAAATGCAAAACTAAGTTTGTCTATTCTTTTCTGTTCTGTTATTTCCCTGATATGACATAGGCGGAAATGTGATTGTATCTTTGTCTGTCTAGTCTGGCTTTCTGTGGTGGTTGTCTCTTTTTAAAATTATTTTTATTTTTTATTTTTCATTTTATCTTATGCTTGTTTTTTGTATGTGGGGTTGGTATGTTTGTGAGTCTGTCTGTAGATGTTACCTTTTTGTTTGTGATGAAAATTTAAAAATAAAATAAAAAAATAAAATGCAAAATGCAAAACTTACATTTCCTACTATCCATCATGAGTCCTCACATGGGCAAACTGCACAGTTGTTCAATTAGAGCTTTAGTAATAAAAGGGCCACAGATGAGCTCTTCTGTTTTGGAGCAATGGATGCCAATATGGGGAAGAGAGAGGAGTGAGAGGAAGAGGAAGAGGAGGAGGACTAGGAAGAGGAAGAGTAAGACTAACAAAAGCCATAATCTCTGATGAGATTTGGGCCGCTTTGGTTGACAATGGTGTTCTAACAATGAGGGAAGCTGAGTACAACCAAACATGAGCAGGTTCACAGTAAGTAATAAATGTACTCTCATCACAGTATTGTAGTACTGCATATCAATACAGTACTCAATGATTACTGCAGTACAGTATTGCATCAGTTTGAGTCATTTTTAAAGGAAAAAAAAAAAGTCAATTCTCTGATTCCAGCTTCTTAAATGTTAATATTTTTTGGTTTCTTTACTCCTCTATGACAGTCAACTGAATATCTTTGAGTTGTTGACAAAACAAGACATTTAAGGACGTCATCTTGGACTTTGGGAAACACAGATCGACATTTTTCACCATTTTCTGACATTTTATAGACCAAACAACTAATCGATTAATCGCGAAAATAATCAACAGATTAATTGACAATAAAAATAATCGTTACAGCCCTACTATATTCCTACCTACACAGTATTTACAGCATTGGCCAGGGAGAACACTGCCTGTGATGTTGACGAGGTGCTGTGGCCAGACCCAAACAAAAGACAGGATGCACCCTTATTTATATTTTTACTGTATATGTGTTTCTATTGTTTGTCCTGTATGTAGAACACTTTAAACATTTTACTTTGTGTTTGTTGGGATGTATACAGTATTTTGGGAAGAAAACTATTTAAAAAAAACATGTTTTTGTTTATATTACAGTATCTTTCTGTACAGTTTCTATATTTGAGTATAACATACAAAACATTTTACGACAGACTACTGTACATACATAATAAGTGTAACACTGAACATGCAAAAGTCATAAGTCTCCTGATAAGGCATTCATACTAGTGTTTTCCATTCATAATGGTGTTTTGCATTGAGCACATCAATGTTCAATTGGTTCTTAGAAATGTCTATTCATATGATGGTGTGTGTGTGTGTCATTTGAACACAAAATACCATTTTGAGAAGACATAGTATTGTTTTGAATGCAGAGTTTCATTTTGCAGGGAATGTGTGGCATTTTCCCTTTTGTGTGTTTTTGGATTTTGATTTTGTAGAGAGAACATGCTTTCAAAAAATGTCTGTAAACAATTGAGAAACACTGTAATACTGTAGTTTGTTCTCAGCCCAATGAGACTTTATGTAGTCTTGAAGTTGTAACACCAGGTGGCGCTGTGTACTCACTTTTAAAGGCCACGAGTTTGGACTTCAGTGAAGTAGAAAATGTAGTTTAGACAAAGATGTATCATACTGGCAACTGTTATCAACTCAGCATCTACTGTGACAGTAACACATCCAGAGGTCAGAGGACGCTGCCGTCGGGGACAGTCAGCATGTCAGCAGGAGTAATCCCATCAGCAAGACACTTCACTCCAGAGCTGCTAGCAACACACACACACACACATACACACACACACACATACACACACACACACACACACACACACACACACACACATACATACATACAAGAGCACACTTACAGCACAGTACAGGCCTTTGAGTTGGTAAAGGTCATTTTTCAACCATTGATTTAAAAGCTGTTTGATTGACAGCTAAAGAAACTGCTGTGGAAGCACACCTGACAACCAGGTACTACAGTTGTGAAAAAAAAAATACAAATGTTGTAAATATCTAAATAAATGTATAATATATAAATAAATACAAAATATCCAGTATTAAGTATTAATGACATATCTCTAAGCTCGACCTGCTTTAATACAGCATCTAAAATAGAAATTATATGGATGCGAGTAAGAAAATTAAGAACTACCTAAATAAGCAATCAAATGAATACATTCATAAAAATACAAATTAAAAAACAAAATTCTATAAAGAATCTCCACCTTTAATGTCTGATGATGACATTGTAGCTTGCTTGCCTGCTTTTACTACCTCATTACAACAAAACAAAAGACACATAAAACAGATTCCTTCAGCCACAATTAAAATCTCTAGTAAAATGTTTAACATCTGCGTCTAATGTGGGCTGGAGGTCACCAACAAAATTACTCAAACCCTTAACAAACAAGGACTTTTTAATTTTGTAAAGTAACTTATACAACCACTGCCAACACTGCTACAAAAGATGTGTTATATTAGGCTGAGTGCCAAACTGCAGCATTTATCAACCTCCTGTCACATATCTGCTGGTCAGTTTTTAACTTGTGACTGCTGTAACTTTCCATCTGTCCTATTAAATTTTTTTTTTTTTTTTTTTTTAACAGAAATGTAATAACTCACATCAAAATAACATAGATCTTTTTTTTATAGCTGATGCAGGGTTAAACTTCCTTTTGTGTGAAGTGTTTACACTATCTTGTCGAGATTAGGGCTGCACGGTTTTTGAAAACATATCCAGTTGTGATTATTTTGACTGATAATGCAATTGCGATAAGTTTTGCGATATTAGAGGGAATAGAATTTGTACCTCAATATTCTAATTTTCATTGAAAAACATTAAAATGATTATGGTGTTACTTTTGCGGGGATACCAAACAAAGATGTTTTCTTAAGTCTGTAGGATATGATGTGTAGGCCAGGACATCTCTGCAGCACCACAATATTTAATTCAAATTATATTTTGAGACACATTTCGCATTTAACAAATATTGCATCTTCAGTGATTTGAAAAACGCAGTAGGCCATGTTGCGATTTCGATAACATTTTGATTAATTATGCAGCCCTAGTTAGTTGAGATCCTGTATTACTCAGCCTAAAAGATTCATTGCTGTATCCATTAGGTTATATTGTGTATGTAACAGAGGAACAAAGTAGAAAACATAATGTTGAGTCTATGATCTAACAGTGATTTAGACTATAGCACATCCAGCTGTTTTAGTTTAAAAAGATCAGGACCTAATTTTAGTTTCTGCTGACCCTCTACACTTCAAGGCCAACATTACACCAATATATGATTGATATTTGCATAAAGATGAAGTTGCCCCCAATTTTGCTGCTATATCAGCCTCCACTCTTGTTAAGGCTTTCTACAAGATTTTGTAACTTGACTGCAGGGATTTGCCAGATACTGATGTATGGCAATAAGACCTGGCTTACAGTCGGCATTTGAACACATGCTAAAGGTGTTGGATGGGGTTTAAGGTCAGGGCTCTGTGCTGGCCAGTCAAGTTCTTCTGTACCAAACCTAGAAAAGCATTTCTTTTGGACCTAGTTTTCGCAATGGTTTGGGGAAGAAGACATTTCCTTTTTCTAGATCACAGTGTCCCTGTACACAAAAACAGCAGCACACTTTTGCCTAAAATATCATTGAATGTTGTACCAAGATGTCCATTAACAAGAACTATGGGGTCTATCCCTCCAAACCATGAAAAACAGACTCAGAATGACAGCATGTGGACAGAGGCGTTCACATGAAGCTCAAGGTGACACCTTAAAATAGCTGGTTTTGTCCAATCAACAGTCCGAAACACAAAGATATTCATTTTGCACTGATACAAGCCAAAGAAAAACAGCAAACACCCACACTGGAGAAGCTGTAAACAGAGAATGTTTAGCATTTTTGCTTTAACAATTATTTCACTATCAAATATGTTAGCAATTAATTCTGTCTATCAACTATGATTAATCTTTTCGGTACCAATTTGTATCTAGTGTAATTGGTCTATAGGTTCCTTTTGTGTTACATGCGACAGAGGATGACAGCAGAGGTGTTTTCATCAGAGCCTGAACAAGCAAGATTCATTTCTCCATTGTGCAGAAATGTCGCAAGCATAAACATACAAAAATATCACAAACAATCCTGCACTTGAATGCTCCCAGATGCAAAACATCAGCAAGACCAGCGCACTGCGCAGGCGTACAATGACTGCAATACGCATACACATGTAGACTACAGCAGCTCTGCCTGAAACCTATAATGAGATTCTGAGTGAGCGGGTGAACTTTCCCCCAGATAGAGAGCAGACACGGGGAGGGAGGGAGGGAGGCGCAGTGAGCCAGCGAGCCAGTCCATGAGCAAGGATGAGAGGGAGTGCTTTATCGTGATTATTCACAGTAGGGATCTGACGGAGATAAAAACGGAGAAAATAAGTATTATTGAGTATAATAGAGAGGTGGAAGTAGAGGGTGGGAGAAGGTAGATTTACTGCAGCTGGCAGCGTCTGAGGCATGGGCGTAAATATCCTGTGTGGTACAGCCACTGTGGAGTGCATGTAGGGATATAATCTGTGTTGGGTCTGCTGCACCCACTGAATCCTCTGTCTGCAGTTATAAACAAATATGGGCTATGTGTACACTCTAGAGACGACGATAACTCAATGCGTTCACACCCAGTGTCTTGTTAGCATCGTATTTACATCAGCAGGGGCAGCTTAATATGCACGTAAACTGTAATCATCATACAAAACAGCTAAAATACAGCTGTTTGTATCTGTTCTTAAAATAACTATATGAAAATTGACACAAGTATGCAACTTTCAACCACGTTTTTCCTGTTTTTCAGCTTAGCCCCACCTCTCTGTATTGCTGGCAAACAGACAAGCCAGCAGAGTACGTCTCCTACTCGCCAGCACAGCCTGAGCTCTGTTCATCCCTCCTACATCTGCCACAACATTTAAAACCACTGTGACCACATTCGCACAAGAAGCAACAGCAACGACTCCGACCCTCAAAACCCATCAGACACTTGTTAGATTTTGTCCTCTCTGCATGGCGTTTGTCAACATGACAGCACAGTAACGCAATGTCAAACAGGCCCAGGCTTCATGACGAATAAGAGTTGCGTAATAGCCTATTCTTATTATAACTGAGTCACTGGATTATATAGGCCATAGTACAGTATTAGCATCGGTTCAGCTGCCATTCATATGCACATAATCCTTTGTACTATGTGAGGTATTCATCGAGGAACCTCAATAACAGGCAAAATATAGTAGGCTGGGTTTGACAGCATGCAAAAGTTAACACAGAGAAGTTCCGTTCATTCAGGTACCTTTAACACAAGCCAGCTTGGGTGACCAGATACCAACAAACCAAATGTGGGACAAAAAATATGTTTGGGTGGGAGAATGTGGGACACATTACTCATGCTGAGCGTTAGTCTTCAACATTTCTATTCTGCTCCTTATCTTGTAACATCTCTATGCTTTGACCTCCGGTTGAAAAATAACTACTTTTACAAGAACTCTTTGAGAATCACCTTCCACTGGTTTCACCAAGTTATAAGTAGTTTCACAGTCTTTGTTGTAGCTTCACTTCCTTTTCTTTGTGGTAGTTTCCATCATATTCTGCCTAAATCTGCATAGCTTGTGAGCGTTGGCCGTAGCGTAGCAAAGACAGGTTAACCTGCACTTGACCCACGTGATGACAGCCTTCCATGCTTTCTTCACAGTCATTGCATAAAAGCCAGATTTAAAAAAAAGCATCTGTCATGCAGTGGTTTGACTTTTGAAAACTAGAGCAAAATGTGAGACATCGTATCAATATGTGGAACGTGGGACAATGGATAAAAATGCTTTGCAGTCCCTCATAAAGTGGGACACCTGGTCACCCTAAAGCCAGCAGCACCCGTTAGACCAGGATTTTGGAGCCAAATTAACACTGAAATCTCTTCTCCATCTGTCCCATCCACTGCTACACATGCTACTTAATCAATCTTTGTGATACACACATTTTGTGGACAGAGAAT
Source organism: Sebastolobus alascanus (assembly GCA_916701645.2). Taxonomy (NCBI): domain Eukaryota; kingdom Metazoa; phylum Chordata; class Actinopteri; order Perciformes; family Sebastidae; genus Sebastolobus; species Sebastolobus alascanus. Next base: position 470,227 of record CAKAOJ020000257.1, on the reverse strand, counting down.
ATGGCTTTTATCCAATGGTCGTGAAGAAAGCAGGGATGGCTGTCATCACGTGGGTCAAGTGCAGGTTAACCTGTCTTTGCTACGCTATGGCCAACGGGGAAAAAATCACAAGCTATGCAGATTTAGGCAGAATATGATGTAAACTACCACAAAGAAAAGGAAATGCAGCTACAAAAAAACTGTTAAACTACTTTTAAGTATTTATAACCCGGTGGAAGGTGATTCTCAAAGAGTTCTTGCAAAATTAATATTTTTTCAACCAGAGGGCAAAGCATAGAGATGTTACAAGATAAGGGACGAAGTAGAAATGTTTATTTAAGTTAGACAGACATTATATCAAAATTGAAGACTACGTCTCAGCATTAGTAACGTGTCCCACACTTTCCCACACAAACATACTCTTTGTCCCACATTTGGTTTTGTTGGGATCTGGTCACCCTAGTCAGGGGATGCAAAGATGACATCTAATCATAAGTTTTACTCTGTCCTCCTCCTGCTGCTGCACAGTGTGGTCAGACATTACTTTTGCAAACATGAGCAGACCCATAATAATAACAAAAACTAACTCTGGATATATCTCAAACATTCTTGAGTCCCAAGTTAATATCTCAGATCTGTCTGGGGGGGTCTCTGACACAACATAATAAAGTGATAGTTGACCAACAGTCGTGTTTACAACCTCTCACTAGTCCTGCAGCTAGCTCACAGGCTAGGCTAACCAGCAGCTGCAGAGCCAGGCTTCATTAGCAGCAGACAGGAGGATGCTAGTCTACAGACGCATCAACCTCGGCATTGTCAAACTATTTCCTTGCTAAGTGAAAGCTGAAATGCTCAGTGTTAATACCCTGTGTGCCGCAGCCTCTCCTCGGTGTCAGCTCTGGAGCATTGCCTACGTGACACAGACATGTTTACTTCACCAGCTCGCTAGCCCAGCTGCTCTGTGTGGAGCGCTCACTGTCGACTGACGAGACTAGTGTCAACATATATACAAGAAAAAACAAAATAGTGAGAACTCGGCAGGACTTTGCTCCCCTACCTGCTCTGTCCCGCGTGTTTCTCGGGCGGCAAGAGCCCCTCATGGTCCCGGTTTTAAAGCCTCTTGTTCCCAGCGTGCCGAGCCGTGCCGAGCCGTGTTGAGTCTCTCCAGCAAGCTCAGCAGCAATGAATGAAGACAGCTGAGACAGCTGAGAACAGGCGCGCGCTCATTAGTGCGTCCATACGCACGTGAGCACAAGCCCATCCACTTGTTATTGTTTAGCAGTGCTCATTTACCTCCATCTTTACCTCTACTACTGTCTATATATATATACATATATATATTAGGGCTGTCAATCCATTCAAATATTTAATCGCGATTAATCACACCTTTTTTTTCAGTTAAAAATTTACCTTAAAGCTGTCAAGTATTTAATACTCTTATCAACATGGGAGTGGACATATGTTGCTTTATGCAAATGTATGTATATATTTATTATTAGAAATCAATTAACAACACAAAACAATGACAAATATTGTCCAGAAACCCCTCACAGGTACTGTATTTAGCATAAAAAATATGCTCAAATCATAACATGGCAAACTGCAGCTCAACAGGCAACAACAGCTGTCAGTGTGCTGACTTGACTATGACTTGCCCCAAACTGCATGTGATTATCATAAAGTGGGCATGTCTGTAAAGGGGTGACTCGTGGGTACCCATAGAACCCATTTTCATTCACATATCTTGAGGTCAGAGGTCAAGGGATCCCTTTGAAAATGGCCATGACAGTTTTTCCTCACCAAAATCCAGTGCAAGTTTGGAGCATTATTTAAAATCCTTCATGACAAGCTAGTATTACATTGGATGGATTCATTAGGTTTTCTAGTTTCATATGATATCAGGATCTTCACTCTAGCTTTAAAAATGAGCCTGCTACAACCTCTGAAAGATCAATTGCGTTAACGTGTGGCTTTAAAATGAATTTGCGTTAACACGTTATTAACACGTTAACTTTGACAGTGCTAACATGTATGTTTTAAGCCCTTTTTGTGTATGAACCATAATCAGTCACATATGCACCAGCCAGTGCATGCAGCTGCCCCTAGACCCCAGACCACAAATGGGCCCAAAAAGCCCCAGGCTGGTTTTTGGTAATTTCATTAATTGTAAATGTTAGAGAATTTGCAACACTTAAAGCTTCAGTAGGCAGTATAGTTTTGGCATCATTGGACAAAAATTCCATAATAAACTTTCAGCATATTGTAATTCAAGTGCTCTGAGACAAAACTAGACTTCTGCACCTCATCATGGCTCTGTTTTCAGGCTTTAAAAAATCTAAGGTCAGAAACTTTCTCATTTTACAGCTAAACAGTACACTACAAGATATTTCTGAAAACATTTGAGGCAAGAAATAATCATTACAGTAACAGAATATTTATTCATATTTGATCAGCGCTACCTAGTTTGACCGTTTGATCGCAGTTTGCGATTGATTGACAGCTGCTCAGATACGACAGACTCCAGCTCAGCTCTGATTGGTTGTTTTCCTCCGGTCTGTGAAATCTTGCAGATGCCGTTAGGAGCACCGGAGGACACAGAGGAACATGATTTTGTTCATATTACCTGTCTCATGCACTATTATCAGGATATAGTGACCGTTTTATAAAAATAACTTTTTTTAATCATATTTGCTCCATTTCTACCCACTGCTTCTTTAAGTAGGCTACTATATCAACTAATGGGTCCTGCATTAACACATAATCTTCCGGCCAGGCAAAATGTAGATATGATCGCTGTATTATTTCAGTTTGTGCTCACATGATGCAGATTCTTAAATTTTAAATTACTAAATGTTCACATTAATCTTCACATTTTCTTGTATTTGTCAGTTACACTGCCTATAAGCAGTGTTGTAGTTTTCTGGTAGTTTAGTAGTATACCACCTATCAGCCAAAAAACTTTGGAATATATAGGAGAGTATACCCACTTCCTCCTCCGTAACCTACTACCAATCTGCCTAGTGCACCCACCTCATCAACAACCACTACACCAGTGCCTATAAGTAAAGAACAGAAACAACAGTACAAACCTGTACAAAATGATTGGGGGGAAACAGTAGGATTTGAATAATTAAGAAATCAGTGAGCATACTATATTGAACCTATACCTGAAGACATCTTAGCTAATTAATTTAAATTGCTGGCTTCGGGACGTCTCTGCTCTACCTCCCAGTAAAATGTATCTATACACGGAGCTTTTTATTTGCTTAATCTTCACAATTTTTCATAGGTCATGTTTTATTCGTTTGCATGGCTTTATTAGTTTATGAGTCTTTATATTTTTGGATATTATTTATATAATAATGGGTTGTTTTTTAACCAATTCCACATAAAGTTTTTAATCTTGTAGTCTTTGTTTTAGTGATTAAGAGTGTTTCATGATTAACTTATTTCTTGTGTGTATTTGCTGAGGTGGCGAGCTGCATACAACTGATTGTCCACTTGTAGGGTAAATAAAAGGGTTAAATAAATTCGTAATGAGTTGAATTGAGTAAATAAAGCTTTACACAAACAAACTGACACAAAGAAAACCTGGAACCATGTGCTGTTATTACAGCGCCGGAGTACTAGTTGGATTTTGGGTAAATAATAAAGCTTACTACTCGGAGGTGACAGGGAACACAATGCACTGGGGCAAAACAGTAACTTTTGCCGCAGGGGATTCATAAGAGGTTTGTGTGAGAATAAGAGACAAAAAGCAGCATCTCAGCTATATCACACATTTGTAATGAGTGTATCAAAGTGAAAACCAAAGTTTATTTAAAGGTGCCCTGTTAGGCTCAATTTGACTCCCATCTGTACTTGTCCTTGGCTGGAGCAGCTGCTTTTGTCTGAATACTTCTCACGTCAAGGTCACGTCTTTCTGCAACTGGTGAACAGCCCACCTGACACCGCAAAAACAAAAGTTAAGATCATTCAGACCATACATTTAACATATTCAAATTTACAGAACTGTAACAGTATGTGTCTTCTTACCGGTTGGAAAGTTACACTCTTTCTGATCCTCTCTGGGAGAACTGGAGCAGGATGAGGAGGAAAAGGGGGAATCTGAATCTGGTGTAGTGTGTCAGTGCACTGTGGTGTCTGCTGAGAGGCTGTGCTGCCTTTGACGGAGGGAATCGGTGGCAAAGGCCCTTTTTTCAGAGCAAGGGAGATGGACGCCCCTGCAGCTCTCGGAAATGTCTGAAATACTGGGCCTGTCAAATATGCAAAAGCACTGTCTTAAAAGACCCTGTATTACTTTTAAATGTTTACTTTTGAAGCATAAAATAAACAACATAGAAGGAGCATCTAGATAAAGTACCTCTGCTCCTCAGCTCTATCTGCACAGCCTTCAGGCCAAATTGGTTGATGATGCAGTCGACAGCTTCAGCGATGTCTTTGTCTTTCAGGTCTTTCTCAATGAGTCTTGACTGCATCAACAGCCTCCTCATAGCGGGGTCAAGATCCTTAAACTCCTCCAAGCAGATAAAGCAGGGAATGGACTCATTTAGCATGTTTGTTTGTCTATTTGGCTAATGTGGGCTATTAGCATTTGACTTACTGAACTGGTAGTTAGTGTAACCGTTGGGAATGGTGCGTCCTTCGGGAAATGTTGCTCTTTGTCCAAATGTTCAAGTGGCTTAATTCTACAAAAAGAAAAATAAACCATCACTTTAATCCTCTGCTCTCATCTCCTCTTTACGACGATAGAGTCGTAACATTTTTGTCACCCTGAATCAGGTGGATCAATTGTTGACTTGTTTTCAGCATTTCTTCCTAAACCCATTCTGGTCATCTTTTCTGTAAAACAGAAGACGTAAAATGAGAGGAAACAAGCCACCGAAGAGAACTGACAGATGTGCTTTCATGTGAAAAGAGAAAGCACACCTTTAAAATGTGTTGATACATGTGAGTTATTTACTTGTTATTCTAACCTTGGTTTCTTTGGACAGCTTCCACTGCCAGGTGAAATTCCTCTGCCTCGGTCTCTTCTTCGAAGTTGAGGCCTACATGGTGGCCCTGTGCAAACAGTAAATCCACCTTAAGCCAACTCAAAACTAATACTCAGAGGAGCATGTTGCATAGGCTGATATACTTTAAAACAGGGATGCTTACATCTGCAGGGAACATGTGGAAGAACATGCTAGTTGCTGTGTACTTGAATGGGATGTACAGCTCCTGCTCCCACAGTAACTTGGCACGCTGTGTTCAAGGAAAGATAAGGACAGGATTAAAGGAAAGGAAGAAAGGAAAGGCGTTATGAGGAAAAGTACAGACACACCCACAAAGACAATTGTTACTAAAGGAAATTGCAAATCAAAGGATACAAACTGTCCTATACATGCAACTGTACTCGTACACACAAAATGAAGCTAACATGTCACTTCATTGAGGGAAGTAGATGTGTTATCAGATGTGAATAGGTGAAGTATCTCTTATCAGTTCTGCATTTCCTCTTACCTTGACACAGTACAGGCGCAGGAAGTGGGTGTGAATGGACTTATCCTCAATGAGACACACCGAGCCACAACCCAAACAACTCCAGCCTGGACTCTCATCCTGAGTCTCTTTGGACACTAGTACCTGTGCTACTGTACTTTTGATCAGCTGAAACACAACAGATCATGACAATGGAGTTATGGACTTATTCAAACTTGGGCAAAAATACTGATTAACCAATACTGTGATTGACAAAAATAATTAAATTTTACATATCATCCTATACCAAAGCAGAGTAAAAGGATTCAACTGTGCTGAGCTGTTTTTCTTCTCTGCTGGTGCAGGAAGGGAAGACTTTCAAGTTCCAAAATTTTTTTGGGGGATATGGTTCAACCAGTGTTTGTGCATCTTCCCTACAATCAGTTCTATTTGCTATTTTCCTTTTAGCTTCAACCATTCCTTAAAGGTACAGTGTGTAGGATTTGGCGGCATCTAGTGGTGTGATTGCAGAATGCAACCAACTGAACACCCCTCAGCTCACTCCTCCCTTTCCAAGACCGCGGTAACGTGAGCTGCTGAGTGCAAAACCGTGGTAATGCCGTTTGCCTCGCTCAGAGGCCATCCTTACCATAATAACTCTACTTTAGGAACAACGGAAGACGGCGGCTGGCGGTACCACGGTTTTACACTCTGCGGCTCACGTTACCGCAGTTTCATATGTGTGTCAGAGAACTATGGTGGCCTTCAGGTAACATACAAACGCGAAAGGTTCTCACTAGAGCCAGTGTTTGGTTTGTCCGTTCTGGGCTACTGTAGAAACATGATGGAGCAACATGGCGGACTCCGTGGAGAGGACCCGCTCCCTATGTAGATATGAAGGGCTCATTCTAAGGTGACTAAACACAATGATTCTTAGTTTTAGGTGAGTAAACACTAATGAAAACATAGTTATGAATACTATATTCCATTTCTGCAAATAGATCCCCCGAAATGTTACACACTGTTCCTTTAAGAAAGTTTACACAATCCCACCACCAAACTGCTTTCTTAATGTATGAGAAGTGTTTCTTAAACCAACTCATAGCTTTTGTGACTCAGAGTGACCTTTGAGACATTCTGGTTTAGTTTCAGAGTGTTACATAGCAGAGCGGCAGCTCCTCAGAGAGACCGTGACCTCTTTTAGAGGCTGATGATGCTGGGAAATGATCCATTTAACTTTCCATTATATTACAGCCCTGACATTAATTAGGTTCACTCATTCAGGTCCTACAGCACCATGGCTGCGATGGCAAATCATCATCATCCATAGTACACAAAATATGTGGGATCGCAGCATTAAGGTCTCATCTTTTCTCTATTTATGATACACTTTGACATCTAATGTTCACTGTTATGCTGACGATACACTGTTATACCTGTATATAAAGCCAACTGCAATCCTTTCTTTCATTTAGGACTATTTTCAAGTAGTTTTTGTTTTCAGTGATAACGTTTTAATCTGTAGAGTCAACCTTTCTGTGTCATCTTCAAGTTCAGTTAAGTTAAGCCTTAAGTTACCCTTAAGTTTCTTGACCATTTAGGGAATGAATCACAGAACCTAAATCTTATGAAACGGTTGGCAAAATTTACATTGCTTATTTCATTCCAAAATCAAGATCTTATTGTTCATTGTTATGGACTTGCTGTTATGTATTGACATTGGGTTCATTGTGACTGACCTAAATATCTTTTACATTTCCCCTCAATTTTCCTTCTTTCTTTCTTTCTATTTATTTCATTATTTGATCTTTGCCATTTTCAAATTCTTTAAAAAGCATCTGCTCTGGTAACATGGCGTGATAGTGCCAAGAAATACAAGCAGTAGATACTAACTGTAAACAAAACAGCCCTCACAGAAAGCCCATTCATCCACCAGGCCTCCTCTGATAAATGTTACTGATAACACAAAAACAACTCCAGGAAATACAAGAAGATCCTTCTTCTTTTGTTTCAAATATTTTATCTTTATAATACATATTTACTTTTTTTCAGCATTATTTATTTATATGTTCCATTAATTCTTAAATTGTATTCATTATGACAGTAACACGTATATACCAGTCTCAGACTGGTATGGACTCCATTTAATTTGACTTAACACTGGTTCACATGTTTAGAAATACAGAAAAACCCTGAGGTAAATTTTTGTTAAGTTGTGTTTGACGGATGTTAATTTTGTAGTGATAATAATGAACTGAACTGACCTTACACTGAGGTTCGAGCAGAGCGAAGATGATACCTTTCTCACGAACAGTCAGGAGATCACTCATTACATGACACCCAGGAGTCAGATTTGACGCCATCACAAGACCCTTATTTTCACCATCGACTCGCCACTACTGTCACCACGTCGCCCTTCCATTCATTTCTGAACTCAATACTTTCAGTCGTGACTGTAACTGGCTTGAATAGCAATATGTCCATCGCAGATGGTTATCATGCAAATTTATTTGACTTGGTGTACACTGTGTGTATACACTGTGGCTTTCCTTCCCTAACTGAACAACTGTGTATGCAGTCAATGGCAAAAGATAGCAAGAAGACACTTGTTGATAATATGTATTCAAAATGTATGAATACATATGTAATGCATATGTATTCAAAATGTATGAATACATATGCATTTTAGGAAAACGCACGTTCAGAGTGTTTGTAACCCCACTTAGTTTTTCTGGGATCCCTCAATTAGAAATGAACTGTGAATAAAATAATATATAAATAAAATAATTTTAATCACATATATACTTCAGCCTGTCACTGTTCTGTTCTAGAATGAAACACTTGAACATAAACAGACATCATTTACAACCAAACATAACTACATTTAAAGTATTACATCTAAAGTACATTTACTCAAGTATTTTACTTAAGTTCAGTTTTGAGGTACTTGAACTTTACTCAGTAGTATTTATGCTATTTTATACTTCTACGTTGCTACATTTCAGAGGGAATATTGAGTTTTATGATACATTGTTATAGATTAAACTTCCCAACAGTATATAAAGTAGTTATAATTAGCTAAACACCAAACATACAACATTACCTAAATATGTTTATATGTTGATATATTGTGAGTAATATATAATAATATAACACTGACATGGGTCATTCTGTTGCTTAATGAGCACTTTTTCTTTTGATACATAAATTATATTTTGTTTATATTATATGAAATTTTACTTAAAGGTGCAGTATGTAGGATCTGGTGCCATCTAGATTGCAAACAAATGAAACTTTTCCTGTGTGCCAAGCGTGTAGGAGAACTACAGCGGCCGATGTGAAAATGCGAATGGCTCTCTCTAGAGATGTGTTTGGTTTGTCCGTTCTGGGCTACTGTAGAAACATGGGGTCCGGCTATGTAGATATAAACGGCTCATTCTATGGTAACGAAAACACAACGATTTGCATTTTCAGGTGATCATACACCAAAAAAAACATATTTATTAATATTATATTCCATTTCTGCCAATAGATCCCCTTAAATGTTCCTTTAAGTACAGTTTTAACTGCAAGACTGTTACTTGTAATGGAGTGTTTTGACATTGGAGTACTTCCACTGGCTACACCTGCTATTATCCTGTGCACATGAAAAATTAACAGTGGGTGTTAGGTTTGCACTGCTGCTCACTGAAGCTCTACTGCTTCCATTTCCCTCAGTTTACTCAACAGTCTACTGAAGAAATGAACATTTATCTTGCAGCCAAAAACTCAATGAGTTACCGGTATACAGGCAGTATTAATTGTTGAGCAGAGGCTCTCACAGGAAGACATTTCAAGTGTGCGGAAATGTCTGTTAAGGTTGATAGATCACACAGTGCAAGAGGCATGTTATCACATTGACGTCTCAAAGTCTTAATGCCCATTGAATGTGCATGTTACAATACCCACATTGCTAAGCATCATAAAAGTCCCCTAGAAAACTTATTAGTTAGATGTAATCTTGATTTTTATGACTTCCACATACAGTCTTTCTTTGTTTGCAGCAGAAGAAGCAATTTCTCACACTGCTCCAAAATCTCTGCACTCGACTTATTCTCTGATTTTCACCAGACTGCAATAATAAGTCTCCAAAGAGGTTTTATAATTCTCTCAGTATCAAACAAACGGTATCAAATAAGGTTTCCTGTACACAAGTGACAATACAACACAGCTGTAAAACATAAAAAAACAATTTTATTTTAAATGTTAGAGTGGTAACAATGAAAATAAATGACATTAGACTATTGAGTGCAGTGATACAAAGAGGGATAAAAAGTAAGTAAAATACAATCGTGATATGTAGATGGGATGTAGATGCTCACTCTGGCGTTCATGATTTTATACTACTTTTGTCCAACAATGATTTCCCCATGCTCTTCAGAAAATGTAACTTCTCTCTGGCTATTACACACCACTCCTCCATCTCCTCCTCCACCATCTCCTCCTCTGTCAGCTCCTCCAGGAACAGGCCTCCTCCGTCTCTTGTTGAGCAGAGGGTTGTTGGACGTGTCCAGGTCTTTGATCTTCACCTGGTCGTAGTCGACGCGCATGGTGGCCAGGGCGCTGGTCATTTCCTCCTGTTGGAAGACATTTTGTGCTTTAAATCTGGTGCTTTACTGCCACCTTGTGGTCATATTCTGAAAATAAACAGGTCTAGACAGAGTGGTCCCACCTTCACATCGTCCCACAGCTCCTTGTCCTCTGTCAAAACACGAGAGGTGTGGAGCGGGGTCGGAGGGACCACCATTGACTGCTGCAGTATTAAAAAACACAAACATCTTATGAATAACAGGAGGAAAAGCACACAGGTGAATAGACAAAGTGACAAAGTGATAACTTACACTAATCCAGGGATGGTTCACAAACTGTCCAATGGTCATCCTCTCATTGGGGTCTGTCTTCAGTAACTGAACGATGAGCTGTTTGGCTACAAAACACAGTTAAACAACATCAGGCAATTAATCCAATGAGTCTTAAGTGCAATATGGACCTATAATGATGTTGTCTCTTCTGTGTTAACTGGAGATGTTCTACAGGTTGAATTTTCAAACACGTGATTGCAAACTGTAAACACAACACTGACATATAATCCTCTTTTAAGTTCTTATGGTTCTTATTTATACATCCAGCTGTTACAGAGCAACATTATCATTCATTTAGAGTCGTTTTTCTGGCCACCTGATGAATGTACGTCTGTTACTCACTCTCTTTTAGCTCTTTTTTGGTCTCTACCAACTCCTGAGAGAAATATTTGGCTCTTAAAGGGACTACATGTAACATATTACGCGCATAAATCATACCGGGTCGGTGTCCCATGCGCGCTCGCGTGTGGGTACGCGAGCGCGCATGGGCGCAGACTCCAACACAAGGCTCGAGCCTGCTCCTGCCTGCTTGCACACCGCGCTCGTTCTCACCCGCTCTCTCGCTCCAACTCCACGTGCATGCGCACACTACACACTGCAGAAGAGTTAGTTTAGCTCTGAGAATATCTAGTGAATATATCTGTGAATATCTAGTGGACGTTTGTGCAGAAATAAATACTGCAGCTCCTCCAGACCAACAGAGGTTTCCCGTGTCTTGTGAAGTGACGGGGCTCCGCAGCGAGTTACGTTATCGTCCCCCCCCCCCCCCCCGTTCCCTCCGCGGTCAGCAGGCTGAAGCAGGAAAAGCCAACATTAGGATCAGCATTGATTCATGGAGAGACCTTCGTCTGGTCAGCTAACATTACTGCCAAGCAGGTGAAATATAGAGTGATATTGTGTGTTAGCTGACGTGTGTCGCCCATCTGTTTAGACCGGTGCTCGTTCATGTCTATGTAGCGCGAGCACAAGAGCGAGCGCGAGCAACAGGACGCTGACTTTCGTTGACATTGCGGCCACAGGTGTGGCTGTGAACAAGCAATTTCTGATTCTTACGTATAGTCCCTTTAAGCTGCTAAATGCTCCCCCATGTTCACTAGCTAGTTGCTAATTTTGTCAATCTGTCGTTTGGTGCTGGGCAGATAGAGTGCAGTCAAGTTTTTTTTCCTGAAAACAGCTTCTTGTGGCTAGAAACATGGTGAAAGAGAGTGATCAGACTGAACCAAAACAGTAAAGTTGCGGGTCGTAAAACCAAAACAGTGAGTTAAAAGATGCTAAAGCTCTTCATAGAGCCGAGGGGAACGGCGGTCTGGTGATAATTTTCTGTGGGTTCATTACAACACGTTCTCATCCCAACTCGTCACATACCGCCACTTTGTCACGCCACTTCATGAATACATCACCACACACCCGGCGGACTTTCCCAGAGTGCTTACTGTTGCTGCGGATGGGTTTACATTATAGTTAATGGAACGTGCGTTTTAAAACCGGCGCTAAAGGGTGCCGTGTGCAGCAGTACCAAACGCCGACGGCCATGACAAAGCCTCGGTATTTGACGCCCTGGGAATGAGAATGGGCTGTTCGTCACTACCAGCAACCCCCTTTTACAGTCATTTGCTCCATTGTTAATATAAACATATTGACTATAGCAGCTTTGAATTGGAATACAAATTTGTATTGTGAATATGATTTATTGTATTGCCATATCTATGCATGACTTCCCCTTTCTGCTGGTTTCATACAAAGTAAGAACTTGTAATGAAAATTTTGCACAACCCCCGTTACAGTTTTGAAATCTTTTCCTTGATATTTATGAATTTTAAATCCAAAGACTCACCTTCCTCAGAAACGTCAGCCCACTCAGGGTTGGGGAACTCATACTGGCCCAACCTGATCCTCTGCTTCATGCCTGGAGAGATGGCCTGACCTGTGTTTGAGTAGAACGGAGGAAACCCACACAGACTAGAAACAGAAAAAGAAGAGACTATTTTACTTTGCTGTCACCAAAACGCAGAGTTGAACATTTATATACCAGAACAGTCATAAAAGTTGAATCAGTTGCAGACGCACATGATACTCACAGAATGTACATGATTACGCCCAGAGACCACATGTCACATGATTTGTCATATTTCTCTGGCCCAAGCACTTCTGGGGCTGAATGGACAAATAGATACAGATAAAACCAACGCAATCATGTGGAGAATGAAAGACACACTCACACAAAAGCAGATCAATATGCAGACAACACATGGACAACAGGTGAGTGAATGACATATCAAAAAACCATGCCTGTAAAAGCACATCTACATGACAGCAAACACTCACCAACATAATACGGAGTGTAACAGGGAGTTTGGAGGGAGTTCTGCAGTGTCGTCTCTTTAGCAAAGCCAAAGTCGGTCAGTGTCAGCGTGGCGTTACTCTCCTTGGTGGTATACAGCAGGTTTTCAGGCTGTATGAGAAAAAGAAAACAATTAGAGATGCAAAACAATGTGTTTAGCTAGAAATTATTCCTGACAGCAGCGGCAGCACCTTGACATCCCTGTGAGCGATGTCCATGTGGTGCAGGTACTCTATGGCCGTGCCGATGTCGTGCATGATCTCTGACGCTTCTGGTGGACAAACATGACATACTGTAGATGTGACATGTTCAGGATGAGGTCTAGAGACCCATACATTTAAATGTGAACTCTAACACACCTCTCTCCGTGAAGGCCTGGTCCCCTCTGGCCTGAATGCGACTGAACAGCTCCCCTCCCTCCATACTGAGACAAGATTAACAAAGAGATTAGAACTGGGGCAGCGAGGGGACTCTTGGCAGTTCTCCACTGTGATCGTGTTTTGCCAACAAAGCAAGTCATTATGAGTCACAATTTACTGTTCAGATGAGTCTTCTGAACCACGGCAGACCCAGATGACTCAAGCAGTAAGGACGTATTAAAGGGAAAATAACTCAATCCAAACTTGCGTTGAGGCTCGAGATGTGATGCATCACACAGTTAGACGCGTTTAGGATTGCAGTCCAAACAAAGATTACGAAGATTAACGTTTTTAAAGATAAACAATATTTAATATGAAAGCAAAGTATATATTTTTACAACAGCCCCAATAGCTTGCTTATAAATGGAAACAAATAAAGAAATTTTCTTTAAATAAACTGATATACTGACAATTCAGTGCGGTCAAAAACTGTATGCTACCGCTCTTCCTGGGGCCCATAAGAGCTCTGGCTCCCTGCCATAATATAGTAATGGCAGAGGGGAAACATGGGAAAAAAGAGTAACCCTAGACAAAGCTCCATATTGGATTTCTTATAGTTAAATATAATGATAAACTCATTTACTACTAACGTCCTTAAAGCACAAATAATTAAATAAACTGAATATCTAATGGGGCAACAAAAATAGAATTCACCATATTCTGAAATAAAGTATTTGGCTCCTACAATAACTACTAACTATTGTATTCATTTCACACTATGAAGTTTATACAAACCTAAATTATATGACGTGTTTTTGTTCAGGATATTAGATACCCAAATTAGCTTTATTTGAAATGCAGCTCATGATGTAGCTTTGCATCAGTAAATGTTTCCATATTTTAATAAAACTGCCTTCTGTCCGGCCATATTAACTCTCAGCATTAAAATATGTTCTGTGTGTTTAAATCACAAGTGGACGGTGCTAAATATTACAGGTATGAACACAGCCCAGAACACAATGGGGATACGGTGGCATCCAGTCACTCAAGCCACACTAACAAGTCTATTCTGTAGTAAATGAATAGCACAACAACACTCACAAACAGTCTGTATCGGATTATTACCATCTTGTCCCTCTGTTGCTCTGCATTGTCATGTCTCACTTTAGTTTTCACTTTGTCTTTGAGACTGAGTTTAACTATTTGCTCAAGTTAAATTCAAAAGAAAGACAAAATAACAATGGAAAGTAATGTATATAGACAGGAAAAAGGGTGTATTTGTTATTGCTACCCAAAGAAATATAGCAAAGGTATATTATGTAGATAATGTAAGAAAGAAAAATATTTCAAAAAAATATTTCAAAGTCTTTTTAGCATGTACTGTGGGATTTTAAAGGTACAGTGTGTAGGATTTGGTGGCATCTAGTGGTGTGGTTGCAGATTGCAACCAACTGAGTTCCCGTCCTCTCACTCCTCCCTTTCCAAGACTGCGGTAACGTGAGCCGCCGAGTGCAAAACCGTGGTAACTCCGTTCGCCTCGCTCAGAGGCCATCCTTACCATAATAACACTACTTTAGGAGCAACGGAAGTCCGACAGCAGCTGGCGGTACCACGGTTTTGTACTCTGCAGCTCACGTTACCACAGTTTCACAAGCATGTTTAAGAACTACAGTGGCCTTTAGGATATGTGAACGGCTCTCTCTAGAGCCAGTGTTTGGTTTGTCCGTTCTGGGCTACTGTAGAAACATGGCGGAGCAACATGGTGGACTCCGTGAAGAGGACCCGCTCCCTATGTAGATATCAAGGACTCATTCTAAGCTAACGAAAACACAACGACTCTTAGTTTCAGGTGATTGTACACTAATGAAAACATAGTTATGAATAATATATTCCATTTCTGCTAATAGATCCCCCAAAATGTTACACACTGTTCCTTTAAGGAGGATGTAATTTCAACAAACAGAAAAAGAGTTCCAACATATTATGTATCTAAAAGCACAAGCTGAGATGTGGAAGATGCCTCGGGCATCAAAGAACAATCTGGATTTCTAAGAAAAAGTATGGGAGAGTGCAGATGTGTATTTTTTTTCTCTGTTTAGCAGTGGTAGTTTTTCCCAAAATCAAATGCAAGCGCAAAACTAAATTCCAATCCCAAGCGGTCACTGAAGATGTATTTGATTTGCATTCTTATGCCAGTTGTGAGCTGAAATCAAGCTCAGCTGGATCTAGATACCATCCAGACATTTCTACTTACAAGATATTCTGAACAGCATCAAGGACCTGTTCCATTATTCACATATGAAACAGCTTCACATAGTCTCTCTCTCTGCTGTTCACCCTTTTCAAATTCCTAAATTAACACAAAGCTCTACTACATTGTAGAAAAAACAAACGTGAAATCTGTTTGAGCATTCCCATAAAGGCCTAAAATAAGCAGACAATAAATTAGGTAGTGCTGGTAATGCTCACCACTCCATTATGATGAGGAGACATTTCTTCCCCTGGTGCATGTTCTCATACAGGCTGAGTATTCGGACGATGTGGGGACCTCCGGAAACTCGCCAGTGCAGCTCAACTTCCCGTCTGGCTTTAGGAGTATCGTACAGGATCTGCTCCAAATAACAAAAACACGCATCAATGAAATGCTTCTGTTTCATATCCGTCTAAAGTAGAGCTGCAACGATTAATCGATTAGTCAATTATTAAATAAATTACCAACTATTTTGATAATCGATTAATTGTTTTGAGTAATTTTTTAAGAAAACAGAGTAAAAATTTTCTGATTCCAGCTTCTTAAATGTGAATATTTTCTGGTGTCTTTACTCCTCTATGACAGTAGACTGAATATCTTTGAGTTGTGGACAAAACAAGATTTGAGGACGTCATCTTGGGCTTTGGGAAACACTGATTGACATTTTTCAATATTTTCTGAATTGATTTTTAAAAGAATTAGTTCGACATCCTTGTCAAGAAATCAATAAATCCACACAGAGACAAAGACTGTTTACAGCACTGTTAGTGGCCGCTATTAAAGCCATTAATCTATATTTTCAAGAGAGGACATTAAGAGTGAAGACTGCATTTAGCAATGTACTCCATCTTTAACGTGCAGCTCTGGTATCACAGCCAGGGAAGGAGGATATCCTATTAAGTCCCCAGCCCAAAGCCTCGTGGGCATTACAATGCATTTTGAGCACTGGAGGAGGAAAAGGGGCTCAGATATGAGTGTTTATAAAGGTGTGACTTTCCTCCAAATCCTCTATGCACTAATCATTACCACTCACAGAACACTTCCACAGATTTCCCATTTCATTGTATGTAATCACTTGTGGTTTACCACGACAGATATTCCAAATAAAACATGCAGAGGCACTCTTGGGGCTGCTCTTCCTGTTTGTGTTTTCTTAAGGTTTTGCTGCAACTCTACAGCCATCTGTTCATTGAGTTTGACCTGAATTTCTCACAACTTCTATTTCTGAAATTGGGTTTAAAAAAAAAATCACTGTAAACATTTAATAATACTTAAAGCAGCAGTGGGTAGAAATGGAGCAAATATGATTAAAAAAAGTTATGTTTATAAAACGGTCACTATATCCTGACAGTAGTGCATGAGACAGGTAATCTGAAATAAATCATGTTCCTCTGTGTCCTCCAGTGCTCCTAATGGCATCTGCAAGATTTCACAGACCGGAGGAAAACAACCAATCAGAGCCGAGCTGGAGTCTGCCGTCTCTGTGCAGCTGTCAATCACTCACAAACTCTGATCAAACGGTCAAACTAGGCAGTGCTGATCAAATATGAATCAATATTCGGTTACTGTAATGCCTATTTCTCACCTCAAATGATTTCAGAAACATCTTGTAGTGTACTCTTTAGCCGTGACCCGGCAGCCATGTTGAGGAAATACCAAGCAGCGCCCACCAGCCGGAGCAAACTTTCCCATTTTACAGCTAAACAGTACACTACAAGATGCTTATGAAAACATTTGAGGAGAGAAATAGGCATTACAGTAACGGAATATTGATTAATATTTGATCAGCGCTGCCTAGTTTGACCTTTTGATCAGAGTTCGCGTGTGATTGACAGCTGCCTCCGTTTAGTGAACAGCCAATAGGAATGCTCTCTCTGAAATGACCTGCGATTGGCCAATGTCTCCCGTCACTGGCTATATTTTTTAAAGCCTGAAAACAGAGCCACGAAGAGGTGCAGAAGTCTAGTTTTCTCTCAGAACACTTGAATTACAATATGCTGAACGATTATTATAGAATTTTTGCCCAATGATGCCAAAAATATTATGCCTACTGCAGGTTTAATGCTGCGTAAAGGAGTAATAACATGTGTTAAATGTCAGATGATTATGTGAAGTACTAACAGGGCAGATCATTGTCCTCACAACAATCGCCAGAGAGGAGTGGAAACTGTGTCAAAGCATCCCAGACAGCACATCAGTGTCTGGGTAGCTCAGTAACTGAATTCAGATTATTGCTTCATCCATCCATGGTTGAATTCATATTTCATCTGCATCACATCATTTAACTGATCATGCAAATTCGAACTCATTATTGGACATGCAATTTTACATTAAGTAGAAATCAAAATTCTGGACACATTTCCAGTACAAGACACCATTACATGGTGGAGATCACAGAGAAGAAATGAATAATTGATGGCTGCTCTCTTTCTTTCCAGTGGCAGCAGCCTCCTCCAGAAGACTGTTCACATCACACGGGGTAAACAAGCAAGACAAACACACACCTTCAGGGCACATTTCTCTCCTGTTTTCTTGCAATAACATTCCAGCACTTTGCCATTGATTCCCAGGCCGAGAACCTGAGCTGTGATTTTATAGTCATCTGTCACCGCATGTCTCCTGAACTCCAGTTTGGAGTAAGGAGGCGGCTGCAGGTCAGCGGGGCCTGAGCTGCTCCCCAGCAGGCTGTTGGAGTCACTGTGCTGCTGCGCAGTAATTGAATTTACCGACTGCTCCTCCTGGTTGTGATGCATTATTATTTTTTTCTGGAAAAGCCAACAAGTGATGCAGAGCAAATCCCATCAGTGTCTGCCACAGAAAATACCCGGTGTTATCCTAGTTCATCCGCATAGGTCCAGAGGACTTTCGTGCTGCCCGACAGAACATCTCGCCCACTTTGAACAAAATGAGGTATGGAATCTATAAAAGCTCCTTGGAGTACAAAAATGGGCGGAGGTCTGAAACCATACCGGTATATTGGCTTCAAAAGATCCAAGCTGACCTGGATGTATACAGTAGATACAGTACAACACACTAAATGACTGAGAGCAAGTGAAAATGCTAAAGAAATCTGGTACTCTGTCTGGTCATTATCACGGTTATCTGCCTCTTCCTGCAGACTACACCAGCCTCTCCAATTCCCTGACGTCAGCGAGGAGCGCCTCAAATTCATTTTCTTAAAGGAACAACCACGCGTAAAGACGCACGGCAGGGCACCAGTGGAGAGACAGAAAAGACTATAAAAAAAGTAATTTTCGATCCATTTTGAGGTAAATATTGGGGTAATTTGGCAGTAATTCCAAAGAAATTTCAATTTGGTTACTTGCTAATTATCACCTAATTACCATGAAATTTGCGGACCTGTAAAATAAAGTGTTACCAAAATATTCAAAATAGAATAGATAGATTAATTAAGGACCCATGGCAAACATTTGAATATCACACACTATCAGGGGGGTAGGGGCACTCTTTCAGTCATTCTGAAGGAGACAGACACAGATTTCCTCATGCACTCTGTCTATTTTCCTTTTACACAATATAAAAATTAACTGTAACTTTCTTAAAATAATGTTGTTTTTTTTTCTTCAGATGAAATTAATACTATAACTAATAATGTTTTGAGAAGAAATAAATTAACATTTTCCTACGATGGTTGTTTCTTACAGTACAGTTTATTCTTGGGGACCCCAGTCGGTAGTCCTTGTATGTTAAATAGGTTGGTAGGATGAGGGTTAAGCTGAGGGGCAGTCCCATATTACTGCTGAGCCAATCAGACTGTGTCCTGCATGTAGTATGTCAATAAAGTTATTAACTGAGCAATCAAGATGGTGTTAAGAGGATGGGAGTGAGGTCTTCAAAGGATGTCATGGCACTACACGGGTGAAATCATTCAAATCTGACATTAACAGTATGACGCCGGGGTTGGCCCTATGTTTGTTTGCCTTATATGGTTGGCTGTGCTCTTCTCTTTCCTTTCAGGATTATCTGCTTACAATCATGCCTCCTTTGTATTTCATGTATTTCATTGAAACATTTGCATTTTTTAGGACTATGTATGGTCTCTCTTCTTTCACATTTGGAGCCAGGTTGTGATAACAGATGGAATGCTGTGTGATTGTCAGTAATCTGTCTGTTTCAGCACCAAAAACTTGGTTGAAGCCATAGATATAAAACTGTTTTATATCTATGGTTGAAGCAGACGTCAAAGTGAAAAATATGTGCAGTTGAAGACAGAAACACTCCAGCCAGCTGTGACCAAAATTTGGCTTTGGCATCCTGATTGATCTCTTTTCCTTTGTTTTCGCAATATAAAATAAACAATAACTACAAATCTCTGCTATTATTTTTGTGGATTACGACATACAAATGACTCATATATGCTTTATCATTTATACATACTTGTAGTTTAATTTTCAGCACAAAAATAAAGAATATACCGTTGCAGATTAAATTATTACTAGCACAATATTGTAGCCTACTTTGCATTCGTGGCAAACAATTTATGTAACAACATTGCCACTGATTCATGAACTAGTACTGACCGTCTGCAGTGTATAATTTCAACAGCTGGATGAGGCCTGATTTAGACACTACTGGAGGAATTATAGCTTTACTGTGTGACTGTATGTAGCTGGCTGTGCTAAAATGTTGGCTAGCCCTGCAGGGCCCGGTCCAGCACGTGTTCATCCTGTACAGGAAACGGCATGGTGACGCGCAACTGGCTGTTCTCCTCCATGGTGTGCTGGATGGTGTCATAGGCGTTTGAGTTTCCAGACCAGCAGCGACGAGCCACCTGCAGCACGCAGAAACAGATCAGAGCCATTAAAGCATGTTGTAAACAACAAGTGAGGCTGGACTCTATCACGCCGCTCTACACTCTCACCCCATTGGAGACGTCCCAGTTGAGCACCAGTCTGGCACGCTTTGCTGCCTCCTCTGAGCCGTCCAATAGCAAACCAAACCCTCCGTTCATCACCTCGCCCCTGTAGGTGAGACAAGTGATAACGTAATAAACACACTGAAGTATTGATGATTCAAAACCTTTCACACAGATTACTGTTTACTGGATGAGCAGCCATCCTTACCAGCCAACGCCACCACCGTTGTGCAGAGCTACCCATGTGGCGCCCCTGAATGCATCACCGACAAAGTTCTGGACCGCCATGTCTGTAAGGGGGAGAGGTTGTGAGCTCTGACTTCTTAAAATTATTCCTGCAACTGTTACTGGTTTATATGAATGAAGAGAGACAGGAAAGAGATTTTTGTGTTTGTGTGTTTATGTTGGTAGTAATTAGGAAGAGATTCTGTGTGGACTGTAGTGCTGCTCCCTTATGTTTGATCATCTGTCACAATGTCTGCCGTGTGTCCACAAGACAAGTTTCATTGCATCAGTGTTCACAGAACAAAGAATAAAACTGAAAACTCGGGCTGCCCCCTCTTAGTCGTTTAGTTGACTAATCGGCAAGGTTATAATAGTTTTGAATATTTTATTTTTTATTTCATTTTATTTTTGACTTTGCGATTTCATTTTTCTTTAGTTTTAGTTAGTTTTCAGAGTGAATTCATAGTAATTTTTTCCGAAATGTTCAGTTTTAGTTTTTATATATTTAGTTTTCACAGTATTTTTAGTTTGTTTTTTGTTGGGCCCAGGTATAATGTCTCAGACGTATGTAGCTACATACATACAAAATGCATGGTTGAAAAACTTTATAGGAATGGCTTGACTTAAAGGTCAAGTGTGTAGGATCTGGCGATATGTAGCGGTGAGGTGAGGAGATTGCAACCAACTGAAGCCTCTCCTGTGTGCCAAGCGTGTTGGAGAGCTACGGCGGCCGATACCAATGGTCCTCTCTAGAGCTATTTTGAGCAGAGCCAGTTCGTAGAGTGTGCGTGTGTACATGGGAAGTGAGTGGTAAAGCAAGAGAGAGAGAGAGGGCGGCGGCAACGGCAGCAAGTAACGTTATTGACTCGGCCCAAGCAGGAAAAGTTAACAGAGTTTGGTTTGTCCGTTCTGGGCTACTGTAGAAACATGGTAGTGCAACATGGCCGACTCTGTGACGAGGACCCGCTCCCTATGTAGATTTAAACGACTCATTCTAAGGTAACGAAAACACAATGACTCTTTTTTTCAGGTGATTATACACTAAAGAATACATACTTATTAATATTATATTCCATTTCTGCCTAAATGTTACACACTGGTCCTTTAAATGTCCGATGTGAATCAATCATGGCATAGCGTCATCTGCTGGAAGTTCAAGTCTGTTCAGTTTCTGTGGTTCATTGTCACGAGAGTTGACGGAAATTCCTGCTGCCCCTTTTGTCAATAGTGATATATTATAGCTAAAAACCTGAAAGTAATTTACGTTCATTTTTATTTTATTTTTATTATTTTTTACCCAGGCAATATAGTTTCAGTTTAGTTTTAGTTTACTGACAATATTTTTCACTACTTATTTTTGTTTTACTTCCAGTTTTAGTTTACTATAATAACCCTGCTAATCGGTTGTTTTGGTCTTAGTTGACTAAGATTTCTTTAGTCGATTATTCGATTTTTATGCTTTTGGCTTATTTCTATTAAACTTATGAGCACATCTCTGGTAAACACAAGATTCAAAGTGGTGCTTTTATGTGATTCTTTGTAGAGTTTTACAGATCTGTCAATTAAATCAACTAATTGATTAGTCAACAAAATATGTGAGGGTTAGTCAACTAAGAATTTCTTTGGTCGAGGACAGCCCTACTGACAACACATGATGAATGTTAGTGTTTTTGTCCTGTGTACAATCTGAGCCACTGGTTTCTGACACAGCTGTAGTGAACATACCTGCACAGAAGGCAGATCCATCATACACATTAGAGGTTTCTCTAAAGGGGCTGTCTGTGCCACTGACATCATGATGGTCTCTGCTAATGACCACAGGAGCCTGAACAACATAAATAACATAACACACTGTTGAGACTGCAGTGAAAACGTGATATCTTGCAGACCGCAGTAAACATGAAATAGTCTTCTTAGCAGACAATTTATCCTCTTACTGAAACTCTTCCATCAGCGATAGCCTGGTTGATAGCCAAAGCAATGCAGACTCTTCCTTTCTGGTCAGAGTAGAGGATTCTGGCTTGGGATCCCACAACCTAAACAAAGACAATACACACAAAGTAAATCAGCGCATTACAGCTGCGTATCATTTCATTAGATTTTCATTGACTGATGGCGTTAGTTGCCCAAGAAAGTTAGTCACCATTTTGTGTTTTCCAGCCTCTCTGATCCAGCGAATGTTGTCATTGTACTGCTGTCTGATGCGATCAGTCACGTTGGCGCTAATTTCTTCCAGGACAGTAGCGGCAATATCATCCGTTACAGCAAGATCTTGAGGGTCGGCAGATGTGCACACCCAGCGAAATGGGCCAAAGCCCAAAGAGAAAATGTCCCTGCGGCAAGAGAGATCAAAAACTATTAATCGCTAGAATAACAGATGTGATCACAGTTTACAGGTCTTTCTTTTTCTACAGTTCCGTTACATGATCAACAATAGATTGAACAAATGTCTCACCCCATAATGTGCTGGACATAAGAAGGGTAACGAAATTCTGTTGCTCCTCCGCCAACCTTTTCTACCTCTGCTCCTATAAAAACAAAGAACACAAGCCTCTTTATTGGTCTGACATGGGCTGAATGATAATGATGATATGTTTATGTGAATATCAAATTACTGACCAGCTCTCTGGGCCTCCAGGAGAAATGCATTGCCGTAGTCCCAGAAGAACATACCAGCATCAGACAGCTTGTTGATGGCCTTAATTTGTCTTCGGAGGCTTTGATTGCATGTAAGACACGTTATTTCAGCTGAAAGTGGCAGTAGGCAGTATATTTTTGGCATCATTGTGCAAAAATTCCATAATAACCTTTCAGCATATTGTAATTCAAGTGTTCTGAGAGAAAACTAGACTTCTGCTCCTCATCATGGCTCTGTTTTCAGGCTTTAAAAAATCTAGCCTGTGAAGGAAGACTTTGACCAATCACAGGTCACTTCAGAGAGAAAGCGTTCCTATTGGCTGTGCTCCGGTCATGTGACCGGAACTTGGCGTTCCTTCAACAGATTTTATAATGGCGGCCACGTCACAAACTTTCTAATATTACAGCTAAACCGTGCACTACAAGATGATTCTGAAAACATTTGAGGCAAGAAATAGGCATTACAGTAACATAATATTGATTCATATTTGATCAGCGCG
This sequence comes from Sebastolobus alascanus, assembly GCA_916701645.2. Lineage (NCBI taxonomy): Eukaryota > Metazoa > Chordata > Actinopteri > Perciformes > Sebastidae > Sebastolobus > Sebastolobus alascanus. Next base: position 446,698 of record CAKAOJ020000257.1, on the reverse strand, counting down.
GCCTAGTTTGACCGTTTGGTTGGAGTTCGCTAGTGATTGACAGCCGGCTCTCATAGACAGCAGATGGACAGCAGACCTCAGATAAGCTCTGATTGGTTGTGTTCCTCCGGTCTGTGAAATCTTGCAGATGCCATTAAGAGAACCGGAGGACACAGAGGACACAGAGCACATGATTTTTTTCAGGTTACCTGTTTCATGTACTACTGTCACAATATAGCGACCGTTTTATAAAAATAACTTTTTTTTAATATTTGCTCCATTCTCACCTACTTCAGCTTTAATATCGCAGAAGTGTACCATAGAAAAGTCATCTTTGTGATTAATATTACCTTTCTTGGACTATGGTTTGGAAAAGGTTAGAATCAGTCGACATGAGCTGGTTCGCCTGGCTGAAGCTGAGCTTGACTGGGTAGTAACCTCCATTAAATGGGTTGTGAAGAGAGGTCTGGTCTGAACCCAGATCCACCAGGAGCTCCCCGGTCCTCTCATACTCCAGCAGCAGCCTCTCCCTGGTTGGAGAGTTAGAACAAAGATGTCAAGAGTATGTAACAAAAGGTGGCTCTTTCACTGCAGCTGCAGACTTGGGTCTTGTCTAGGCAGCAGGAAGTTTTAACCTTGCACTCACCACAAGTCTACAATGTTACCATGGTAACCCATACTGAGGGGAGTCTTGGAGCTCTTGGCCTCTCTGAAAAACACAACATAAATAATAAGAATTACTGGCAGGGTTCCATCATGGGATCCATCTTACTGTCAATTTTTTTCTCGGACAATTTGTTGATTTTTTTTCAAACATTTTTCAGACTTTTTCTTTTCAAACATTTTTAAGATTTTTTTTACTCGGTCATTTAACAGACTTTTTTTCCCCGACATTTTTTAACTTTTTTTTCGGTCATTTTTCAGACTTTTTTAAACATCTTTTTCAGTCATTTGTCGGACTTTTTTTTCCAAACATTTTTCAGACTTTTTGTTCTCGGACAATTTGTTGATTTTTTTTCGAACATTTTTCAGACTTTTTTTTTTCAAACATTTTTAAGATTTTTTTTACTCGGTTTTTTTCAGACTTTTTTTTCGAACATTTTTCAGACTTTTTTCTTCCAAACATTTTTAAGATTTTTTTTACTCGGTCATTTTTCAGACTTTTTTTTTTAAAACATTTTTAAGATTTTTTTTACTCGGTCATTTATCAGACCCTTTTCCCTGACATTTTTTTTACTTTTTTCCAGTCATTTGTCAGACTTTTTTTTCGGACATTTTTCAGACTTTTTTAACTCGGACATTTTTCAGACTTTTTTAAAACTCTTTTTCAGTCATTTGTCGGACTTTTTTTCGGACATTTTCAGACTTCTTTTTCGGTCATTTTTCAGGCTTTTTTAAAACTCTTTTTCAGTCATTTGTCAGACTTTTTTTTCTAACATTTTTCAGACTTTTTTTACTCAGACATTTTTTTTTAACATTTTTCAGACTTTTTTTTTTCAAACATTTTTAAGATATTTTTTACTCGGTCATTTATCAGACTTTTTTTCCCCGACATTTTTTTTCCTTTTTTCCTTTCATTTTCAGACTTTTTTTTCGGACATTTTTTCAGACTTTTTTTTCGGTCATTTTTCCGACTTCTTTTTAAATTCTTCAGTCATTTGTCAGACTTTTTTTTCGAACATTTTTCAGACTTTTTTTACTCGGACATTTTTCAGACTTTTTTTTCGAACATTTTTCAGACTTTTTTTTCCCCGACATTTTTTAACTTTTTTCCAGTCATTTTTCAGACTTTTTTTTCGAACATTTTTCAGACTTTTTTTTTACTCGGTCATTTATCAGACTTTTTTTCCCCGACATTTTTTAACTTTTTTTCGGTCATTCTTCAGACTTTTTTAAACCTTTTTTTCAGTCATTTGTCAGACTTTTTTTTCGAACATTTTTCAGACTTTTTATACTCAGAAATTTTTCAGACTTTTTTAAACCTCTTTTTCAGTCATTTGTCTGACTTTTTTTTCGAACATTTTCAGACTTTTTTTACTCGGACATTTTTCAGACTTTTTTTCGAACAATTTTCAGACTTTTTTTTTTCAAACATTTTTAAGATTTTTTTTACTCGGTCATTTATCAGACTTTTTTTCCCCAACATTTTTTAACTTTTTTCCAGTCATTTGTCAGACATTTTTTTCGGACATTTTTCAGACTTTTTTTTCGGTCATTTTTCAGACTTTTTTAAAACTCTTTTTCAGTCATTTTTCAGACTGTTTTTACTTGGAAATTTTTCAGACTTTTTTCTCCAAAACATTTTTAAAACATTTTTTACGGTAATTTTCTTTTACTAATGAGTCTCACACATGCACAGACTAACACGCACACTAAAAGTTTGTCAGATCAAAACCCTCATGACCATCGATATCAGTTAAATGGAAGAGTATTAGTACGTATGCAGCAATGATTTTTTTTATAATGATTTGCACACTCATAATTACTTTTTCTCATTGTTACCTGATGCGTTTAATGCAGTGGTCCATGCTGCTGGTGACCTCCATCAGCCAGCCCTGTTCATATCTCTTTCTGAGAGGAGCCTCGTCCACCTATATAGAAATCAAATTCAGTCACGCTGACTTCCTTCATTCTCGCTCACTCAGCAGTGAGTATTACAGGAAATGACTAGACACCAACTGACCTCTGCAATCACGCCAATGCAACCTGCGATGACGGCAGCTTTAGCCTGAGCTCCACTCATGCCCCCGAGGCCAGAGGTCACAAAGACGCGCCCGCTCAAGTCATCAGAGCCCAGGTACCTCCGGCCGGCGTTCAGCAAAGTCAGCTGCACAGAAAAACACAAGGGAGGAAATAAAAAAACAGGAACTACAACGTACAGGTATTGTGTACACTAAACGTTATGATTCCAAGCAGTGGTTCCCAACCTTTTTGACATGTGACCTTGATTTTCCCTCCTCAGATCTTTTAGTTTAAATTATTTTTAGAGGTCTAAAGAGGTGAAATTATCCAGTATTTCACAATAAAAAAATCAAAGAGCAAAGACTAGAGAAAAGACTAACAAATAAGTATAATTTTCTGGGGGAGGACTTTTTCATCTTGTGACACTCATCGTACAATCTTTTTCAGGGGTCCTGGCCCTCTAGTTGGGAACAAGGTTATAATAGTTTTGAATTTTCGATTAGTTTTTATTTTGTTTTAGTTTAGTTTTAGGTAGTTTTCAGAGTGTTTGCTAGTTTTAGTTTTGTTTAATTTTTTTTTTAGCAAGGTTTAGTTTTAGTTTCGCATTAGTTTAATTTGTTATTGTTAGGGTTAGGTATAATGTCTCAGAAATATGTAGCTACATGCATATAAAATACATGGTTGGAGAACTGTGTAGGAATGGTCATAATGTTTAATGTTTAATCTTCACGCTACTTTAGTGAAGCAATTGCGGCACAGCGCCATCTCAAGTCCGTTCAGCTTCTGTGGTTTAATGTCATGAGAGTTGATGGAAATTCATGCGGTTTCCTTTTTTCGGTAGTGTTATATTATAGCTAAAGAACTAAAATTATTTATTTATTTAATTAATTTAGGTTAATTTTTATTTTATTTTTATTAGGTTTTTTTAACCAGGCAATAGAGTTTCGGTTAAGTTTTAGTTTTTCTTAAAGGATATAGTTTTTTATTTAGTTTTAGTTTAATAAAAATATTTTTCACTGCTTATTTTCATTTTGGTTTCAGTTTTAGTTTATTATAATAACCCTGGTTGGGAACCACTGATTAAAAGTAATCCATATTTTGCATGATAATTTGAATATATATATATATATACATGTATATAATTTAATATTTCACAAACCATAGTGCCATGAACAATCCCTTGAGGTCCGATGTAGCAGTAGCTGCCTGCTGTCATTTGACCGTACCTGAAAAAGGAAAAACAAAACAACACAGATTACATCAAGATCAACATCTGCACCCACATGAGGATCAAAATAGCATCATTTTCTTCCCGAAAAGCACCTTAAAAACTTACATTGACACACCGAGGGCAAACATCTTTTCATATTGATTTCTGGAGGAGTAATTTGGAATAACCTGAGGGATGCAACAACAAAAAAAGAGTGAGTGTGTCAGTAGACGGGGATGCATGTGTTGTTTAATCAGGTGTGTGTTGGGCAGTTACCATGCCGTTGGTGATGATGGCGCGAGGTGATGAAGGCAGGCTGGGGAACAGGCCCATTGGATGACCGCTATACATGACCAGAGTTTGTTCCTCTGTCATCTCGCTCAGGTAATGCATCACCAGGCGAAACTGCACCCAGACACACACAAGTCATTAATATTTTATCTATTTAGACTCTATACATTGTTATCGAACACAAACTCAGGGCTTACCTGGGCCCAGTTACTAAACACCTGTCCATTCCCTCCGTAGGTGACGAGCTCCTGGGGGAACTGAGGGATAAAGAAAATTGAAGCTGTCATTGAGACAATGAATTAAACAAAACACTTCATACACTTAGTTAATACGAGCTGTGTTAGAGGCTCACCTGAGCAACTGCTGGGTCCAGGTTGTTCATGATCATTAGCATTATGGAGGCAGCTTGACGTGTGCGGCATGGGTACTGATCTATGGGGTAAGCTCTGAGGAGACAGAGGGAAACTCACATCACTGTTGTGGAGGAAGGAAAACTAGACAATACCATCTTAAAGTGAGACTATGTGCTGAACAGAAGCCACTGTGGCCACAGGTTTTAATTGCAGAAGGATACGTTGATTTGTTTACTTGTTCTACATTGTGGTACAACCACTGAAATGTGTATCTGAAGTCATGAAGTCAGCAGAAGTCAAGCTGACTTACAGCAGTGTCTGTCTAAAGTTAGCTAACATTAGCCACCATAAGCTACTGGTCACTCCAGACCAGTAAAGCTGTAAATGCAAAAGGTTTGGTGTAAATCTTTTGCAGCAGGGATTGTCATTAAAGCCCTACTGACAGATATATATCAGCAGTGATAACGTTTGCCTATTGCATTAAGAAAGACAGACACATCATTAGCTGTGATCTATCTTTGTTCTATCTATTGTTCTCATTTTCAGTTAACATAATTGCCAAACCCGTCTTTTATTTACTGTTACTGTCATCTCTGAAAATAAAGTTTACAGGCCAACTGTAAAATATCAGCATATATTTTTGTCTTAACTTAATAACCAAATTTGAAGGATTGTTGTCAAATATTCATATTAAAAGGTACAGTGTGTAGGATTTTGCGAAATCTAGTGGTTTAGTTGCAGATTGTAACCAACTGAGTACCCCTTCGATCACTCCTCCCTTTCCAAGACTGCAGTAACGCAGAGCCGTGCAAAACCGTGGTAACGCCGTTCGCCTCACTCAGAGGCCGTCCTTACCATAATAACACTACTTTAGGAGCAACGGAAGTCAGACGGCAACACGGTTTTAGGGTCCTGACACACCAAGCCGATGGTCGGCCGTCGGACAGTTTGGGGCCGTCGGTGAGTGTCTGTCGGCCTATTTGTAGCTCTAGTCTGCGCGGGTTAGAGTTTTTTGCGGCCGATTCAGCATGTTGAATCGGCGACGGCGCCTGTCGGAGAACTACGGTGGCCTTCAGGTAACGTAAATACATGAAAGGTTCTCTCTAGAGCCAGTGTAGGAACATGGCGGAGCAACATGGCAGACTCCGTGAAGAGGACCCGCTCCCTATGTAGATATGAAGGGCTCATTCTAAGCTAAGCGAAAACACAACGATTCTTAGTTTCAGGTGATTAAACACTAATGAAAACATAGTTATGAATATTATATTCCATTTCTGCTAATAAATCCCACCCAGAAATGTTACACACTGTTCCTTTAATCGTACGTGCAAAACAAAAAAATACTAGCCAATACATATCATATTAACTTCAGTCTCAAATATCAATGTGGATTTTGGCTCATCGTCAGGTTGCCTCACCTCATGCGTAACGTTGGGCAGAAGCGGTACATGTAGATGTGCCCGTACTGCCGCAGCTCTTGAGCAAACTCGGGTGCAAGTGTTGCGTGGTGGGACGGAGGGAAATAACGCAATGCATTTCTCAGCGCCAACTAGAGGGAAGGGGCATTTACAGCAGGTTAGTGAACACACTGTACAGAGCAAATCAATGTTTCATACAGTCAGATAGAGGAATAGATCTTTTACTCTTTTAGGATGACAGACTCACTGATGTGTCTCTTTTAATCATTGACTGAAGCCTTTGCTCTGAGTTTGGGTAATCAGTTGAGGACCGTAGAGAATAATCAATTTTAGGAAAGTCCATGAGACAACAATGGTGATGCAATAAGTCAGAGTACAGAGCATGGCATTAAAGTTACACTGACACGACAGTGAGCTGAAACCTCCATTAGCTCACACTCGCATTGTTTCATGATCATGTCTAAAAGGTAGCTTTTCCTTTTGATAGTCGTTTGACAGTTTTGACTGCAGCTAAGCTGGTAAGCAGGATATCTTCATTTTAGAGTTTTATTCGCAGGAAGTATTTTCGACTAGTTATGGTGGAAAAGCACAGGATTAATGATTGCTCTGTTTCATTTAAGCATAAAATGTATTGCAGCCAATGTCTATCTCAATAGTTACACCTGTATTTAAGGGATCTAAATGTCATAAAATGTACCCGGACTACTGATTTACACATTATTGAGTGACAAAGGTGATAAACACTTTAAATGCACAGAAACTACTTGTATATTGACTCACCCGCTCCTCCTCTGCTGTAAGGTTGGGGGTCCGTGTAGGTGCATGTGGCACATCGGTGTCTCTTCCCCGGTTAGGGGGCAGAGGGTCCAGGGGTAAACCGCTGCATATGTCCTTTAAAGAAGACATCCTGTTGAGGATTTTCTGTCACACGCTTGAGCAAAAAACTGAACACGGAGTTCACGCTGGAGATCGAAGGCAGCTCTCAGCCTCACTGCAAATCGTCCTCTATGGAGAGAAAGACTGTGAAGATCTGAGGGCGATCACTCTTCGCCTTAATGTCTCATTGGCTTTTTGGTCTTCTTTGCCCTTCGCAATCCACCAATGGTACGGCGCGGATAGGAAAGCGGTGTTTGGTAATTATTGATCCCTGAGAGAGTTTGAAGTGGCGCATGCTTCAGTGGACAAACACTGTCACAGACCTCTGACCCCTGATGCTCCAACATGTAACTCAGGTTAAAAAAAAGTGCATGCCAGAACCTTTGGACAGGTCAACAACTGTTATGTAGAATCAAGTTATTTCCTGCAGATACTCCCATCTGTAACTAATCATGTCTCAGGTAAAAAAAAAAATGCACATTTACAGCTCATTGTCATGCTTTTGATGAGGTCCAGTGGGTGCATGTTTAGATGTATGTAATTACAAAGACAAAATGAAATGAGATCTAGAAAGTTGTCCTCCCAGAAAGTATAATAGATAGCCTACTCATTCTAAATGTTGAATTATATTGAGCTACTGACAACATTTAAACAGAGATTGTTAGCCCTAACCTGATCTTTGCTGGTTCAAGTCGCTGGCAGAGAGCAAACAACGTATTCGGAGATGCTTTGCTTAATTCTGCTTGAATTAATAGAAACCAGATCAAATTCAAAGGAAATAAAAATATTGGAGCAGTGTTTCTTGTGTATGTCGTTTATGGTCATTTCAAAGTTACCGTCTTCTGTAGCTGCTCATGAGTTCACACATTTGCTCTTTTTCATAATGGAGACTTGCAACGTAGTGATCACAGTATACGGTCATTATTGCAATGTTAGGCTTAGGAGATATGAGGGGTAAACAACAATAATACCGTAATTATATTATACAATAATAATGTTGTGAGATATAATATTTTTTATTATAAAACTTTCAACAATATTCACTTCAAGTCACTTTAGTCAGTCCTGTGTTGGACACAAATAGTTCAGTTAAGTTCAGCTGAGGTAAAAGTTTTACGTCTTATTATAAATTAGCAGAAGAAATGCAGTCATATAGACTCCAGACTACACAGTAGAAATTAGTCTTCAGTACATTCTTCACACCTCTGTGAATTTAGCAACTTTATCTGTAACATTACTAATATAAACTTTGAGTCAAAATGTTATATGAGTATAAACTTTGCATGACGCATAATGTACCTGTAAAACGCAATATGTTGAACATCATAAGAAAATAGCACAGATGCGAGAGAATGGAAAGGAAAAAGTTATGAGCATAAAACATGTTTTTACTGTTATCTTACGGACTCAGACCTTGTTATGGTAAATCACAGCATGGGTACGTAGAACCATCTTGCTTTGAGACAAAGGAAATAAAAAAAATACGAGGTGTTAAGTGTGTATATTAAGTTTGGTCCTCTTGGCTCCTGATTGAATTAAAGATTCTTTAATCTTGTTTTGCCTGAACCCAAAGGCAGCATTGACTTTAAACACTCAAGATAATTTTTTCCCATTGATAGCATTGAATTAGTTTTACAAAAGTATACATCTTATTCATAAATAAATTTATTGTCCAACTGAAATTAAACGCTATGTTTTTTTTCTGCTACAGCACACATAGAGTATCTACTCTGTAAACTACAGGCCCTCTGCTCCCCTCTGAGGAAAGCATATATATTCAATTAATATATAATATAGATTTATAATTCATTTTAATATTTTTGGGGGTTTCACGATGGCGCCCCCTACTGATTCATTGGAATACCTTTAGCTCTCCATATATGTAGACGTAGAACTTGTTTCCATACAGCCAATCACATCGCATCATTTTGAAGCAGATTTCCATAAAGCGGTGGCCACAGACTTTAAATAAAAAACCACATTAGCTTTCCTTTCTGCTGAGGTCTCCTTCTCATCCAACTTACAAACACGAACACGTTTTTTCCTGCACCCTTGCTTGTTGAATGAGCGACTAAACAAACGTTAAATGGGCACTGCTAATGTCAGTTTGCAGGCTAGATGGACAAGTAGCTGGTCAACTGCAGCATATTAAACAGCAGGTAAACCTACCTACAAATATCACTTCGTTCAGGTTAGATGCTGGTGTTACTCTTCAATGCTAAAAATACACTGTCTGCAGGTTTGTTACGGGCCGCGAAAGCAACGCTGGTATTTTTTTCACCTTGTGAGTCTGTCAGTCTGTCTGTGGTCTGCATCTTGCACGGTTGCGATGCTGTCGCGGTCAAATTCTGTCACGAGACGTTACAGATGTGTAGTTGAGATCAGAAAT